>OX377618.1:86968892-87298892 GCA_947397865.1 Polietes domitor | reverse complement strand
TTAAATTACCACCAAAGTCATTGCATTCTTTGATTCATGGTGAAAGACCAGAATCTTCCATTTTTCATGTTGAGCATAAAAGTACGAATTTTGTGCGTATACGCAGTCAGACGAGGTAAACACTGGATTTCATAATTCTAACTATAGTCGCGTGGTTGATACTAATTTTATCCCATTTTGATCCTAAAGGTACGAATGTCAAAAGATATCTTTATTTTTCGTGTCTACGCAGTCAGAGCAATGCACGCACCGACTTTCACTATTCTAATTGCAACAGCCTGGTGGGTACCATTTGATCCCTTTTCGTCCCATTTCCCGCTTAAAAGTAAACATTTCTAAAATTGGTTTATGTTTCGCGTCTACAAAGTCAGATGAATGCATGTACCGAATTTTCATGATTTTAACTTCAGCGATTTGGTAGGTACCATATTTATCCCTCTTTTCCAATTGTGACCCTAAAAAGTACAAATTTCGAAAATCCCTCTATTTTACCTATCTATGCAGTTTTGGAAATGTACACACCGAATTTCATGTTTCTAGCTGTTGTCGTTTCATTGGTACCATTTTTATCCCTTTTTGTTCCATGTCAGCCGGAATGTACGCAACCAATTTTCCATATGGGCTGATTTCGCCCACTTTTAATTCCAAGCGACCTTCAACCATAAGACACATTTACGGAAAATTTGAACCTCTTATCTCATTTTGTTCGGCAGCTATCGTGCTTTCAAAAGGCAGGCAGACAGGCTAGATCGTCTTAAAATTTTACCACGACCCGGAATATGTATGTATACTTTATGGAGTATCCGATGAATATTTCAAGGTGTTACAAACGGAACTACAATGTGAATATAGCCCTAAGGTGGAGGGTATAAAAATATTGTTTATCACAGAGTGCTTCAATGAGGGAAAATACAATTCAAAATCGACACGACCGTAACCTATCCAGCAAATATTTCAAAACAAAGAATAAATTGCAATGGACAATTGACCCCAGATTTTCTGCAATTCGAAATGACGTAGGACAACGCCTGCGAGACGAAGTTCCTTGGTCCACTATAGTGAATAACACTAACTTTTTCTTAATTATGTATATACTTTTTATAATTTAATAGTTCATATGTATATTATTCACATTTTTTTCCAAATAAATATGAATTACCTGCACCGATCTCCTTTAAATATTATCATGTACCTGTACTTTAAACATATCCGTAACAATAAAACATTGAATGTAGGGTTTGGGGTTTCCCGGACTTTTTTCATTTCCCGGGAAAACGGGAATGAAAAGTTTCATTCCCGGGAATTTCCGGGAAAAAAATAATTTATTTTAGGTATGTCCAGTATGATTAAAAATTTCAACATTTATTAACTGGTGTGCTTTTTCCATGCTTTATATAAGGTTACTTTCTATATATGTTTGTGTGCCACAAAATTTGAAATCAATTTTTGAAAGCTTTTTTCTCAACCAATTTTGCTCAAATTTTGCACACTTAATCATTTTCGATGACAATACAAGGAAATGGAAAAATTTGACCAATTGGACAAAGGGGCGTGGCACCTCCCATACGAAGTTAAAACCTATTATTGAATATTGTCAGTTCTATGACACCTAGAATGCTGAAATTTTGTGTAAGTGCATCAATTCGCATAGTTGTGCCAAAAATGGGCGGTATTGGAAAAGTGGGCGTGGCATCTCCCATACGAAGTTAAAACCTATTATTGAATATTGTCAGTTCTATGACACCTAGAGTGCTGAAATTTTGTGTAAGTGCATATACCATCAATGTGCATAGTTGTGCCAAAAAGGGGCGGTATTGGAAAAGTGGGCGTGGCACCTCCCATACGAAGTTAAAACCTATTATCGAATATTGTCAGTTCTATGACACCTAGAGTGCTGTAATTTTGTGTAAGTGCATCTAGCATCAATTCGCATAGTTGTGCCAAAAATGGGCGGTATTGGAAAAGTGGGCGTGGCATCTCCCATACGAAGTTAAAACCTATTATTGAATATTGTCAGTACTATGACACATAGAGTGCTGAAATTTTGTGTAAGTGCATCTAGCATCAATTCGCATAGTTGTGCCAAAAAGGGGCGGTATTGGAAAAGTGGGCGTGGCACCTCCCATACGAAGTTAAAACCTATTATTGAATATTGTCAGTTCTATGACACCTAGAGTGCTGTAATTTTGTGTAAGTGCATCTAGCATCAATGTGCATAGTTGTGCCAAAAATGGGCGGTATTGGAAAAGTGGGCGTACCACCTCCCATACGAAGTTAAAACCTATTATTGAATATTGTCAGTTCTATGACACCTAGTGCTGAAATTTTGTGTAAGTGCATCTACCATCAATGTGCGTAGTTCTGCCAAAAATGGGCGGTATTAGAATAGTGGGCGTACCACCTCCCATACGAAGTTAAAACATATTATCGAATAGTGTCAGTTCTATGACACGTATAGTGCTCAAATTTTGTGTAAGTGCATCTAGCATCAATGTGCGTAGTTGCGCCTAAAATGGGCGGTAATGCAAAAGTGGGCGTGGCACCTCCCATATGAAGTTAAAACCAAAATTACACCTACTGTAATTTTGTGTAAGTGCATCTAGCATTAATGTGCGTAGTTGTGACAAAAATGGGCGGTAATGGAAATGTGGGCGTGGCACCTCCCATACGAAGTTAAAACCCATTTTCGAATATATGCCGTTCTATGGCAGATAAAAAACTGAAATTTTGCAGTAATTTTTCCTTCTACAAAAGATAACTAAAAAAGAATTTCTAGGCCCAATAGAATTCTGCTTGCATAAAGCATGGATTTGAAAATTTTTTTTTTCTGATTTACTAGTTTAACCTATTAACGCCCATTATACACGTCCGTGTACACTATTTCAAGGTTTTTTACTTTTTTGATAACTTTTAATATGAATGTAATTCCTGATTATGAAACCGTAGGCTTGTTCGATTGGGCTTACTAGCTTATTTTTATTATATATTTTTTTATATATTTTATTTACTCACTTAACAAGAAAATAGCTTACTACTCTCATAGTGTTGCTGCCATCTGAAGATGAAAAAACCAATGGATAAAAATGTTTCCACCTTATCAAGTCTCTTAATTGTAAGTGACCGAGAAGAACAAACCAATATAATAGGACTATTCGATTAAGCTTACTAGCTTACAATTAAGAGCCTTGATAAGGTGGCAACAATTTAATCCATTGGTTTTATTTAAATAAATCAGAGATAAAAATCTGGCACCAGCTTACTCGGTAACTAAGAGAGTAGTAAGCAACTTCTTTTTGTTAAGCGAGTAAATTCCATACAAATATTAAGCTAGTAAGCCCAATCGCCTAATAATAATATAAACGGGCCTAATAATAATCTAAAAATAAATATTTTTTATTATTGTAGTAATAAATAAATTGGGCGTTGATAGGTTAGAATATTGACATATTTCAAATCAGACGAATGTTTTTGTCAACATATTTTAATTTTTTATACCCTCCACCTCCAGGATGGGGGTATACTAACTTTGTCATTCCGTTTGTAACACCTTGAAATATTGACCTGAGACCCTATAAAGTATATATATTCTTGATCGTCATAAAATTCTAAGACGATCTAGCCATGTCCGTCCGTCCGTCCGTCCGTCCGTCCGTCCGTCCGTCTGTCCGTCTGTTGAAAGCACGCTAGCATCTAAACGAAAGGAGCTAGGACGTCCAAATTTTCCATAAATGCGTCTTATAGTCGTAGATCGGTTGGGATTGAAATGGGGCGAAATCGGCCCAAAGGGAAAAATTTTTCCCTCACAAAGACTAAAAATACCCATAATAATCCCTACTATTTTAGCATATTTAAGCATGTTTTTTGAATATGTCTGTTTATATTTGCTTGATATTTGGTATGTGTATTACCCTTATAGCAAAAAACTGCACTATAAAGTGATTCTTATTTGTAGGGGGTGAAATGGGGCAAAAAAGGGATAAAAATGGTACACATTAAACGACAACAGCTAGAAACACGAAATTCGGTGTGTACATTCCTCTAATTGAGTAAATACATGATATAAAAGTATTTTTTTCAAATTCGTACTTTTAAGGGGTAAAATGGGAAAAGAGGGATAAAAATGGTACCAACCTAACGGCTGTACCTAGAATAATGAAATTCGGTGTATACATTCCTCTGATTGCATAGATATGTAAAATACACGGATTTTTCAAAATTCGTACTTTTTGGGGTTAATATGAAAAAAGGGGATAAAAATAGTACCAATCAAATGACCGCAGCTATAGTCATGAAATTCGGAGTAGACATTCCACTGACTGTGTATACACGGAAAATAAACTGATTTTTCGAAATTCGTACTTTTTGGGGACAAAATAGAAAAAGGGGATAAAAATAGTACCAACCAAATGACCGCAGCTAGAGTCATGAAATTCGAAGCATACATTCCTTTGACTACGTAGACATGACTGTGTATACACGGAAAATAAACGGATTTTTCGAAATTCGTACTTTTTGGGGACAAAATAGAAAAAGGGGATAAAAATAGTACCAACCAAATGACCGCAGCTAGAGTCATGAAAATCGAAGTATACATTCCTTTGACTACGTAGACATGAAAAATAAAAGGTTTTTTTCCAAATTCGTACTTTCAAGGGATATAATGGGTACGGAGGGATAAAAATGGTACCAACCAAACGGCAACACCTGGAATAATGAAATTCGGTGTATGCATTCCTCTGATTGCGTAGACATTTAAAATAAACAGGTTTTTCGAAATTCGTACTTTTTGGGGTTAAAATAAAAAAGGGATAAAAATAGTACCGATTAAATGACCGCAGCTAGAGTCATGAAATTCTGAGAATACATTCCTCTGACTGCGTAGATACGGAAAATAGACGAATTTTTCGGAATTCGTACATTTTGGGGTTAAAATTGTAAAAGGGGATACAAATAGTACTAACCAAATGACCGCAGCTAGAGTCATGCAATTCGGAGTATACATTCCTCTGATTGCGTAGGAATCGGAAAATAAACGAATTTTTCGAAATTCGTACTTTCAAGGGATACAATGGTACATAGGGATAAAAATAGTACCAACTAAATGACTACAGCTAGAATGATGAAATTCTATTTGCGTAGAAACGTCAAGGGGGTAAAAATGGTACCAACCACATGGTCGCAGCTGGAATTATGGAATTCGGTGTATACATAGACATGCATAGACACGCAAAATAAAAAGTTTTTTTTCAAATTTGTACCTTTTCTATTATGGCAAAAATTGGTTGAATCATGAAGTTAGTTATTTTGCACTATGTACGTCTGATAATGTTTTTTTTGTACTTTTGGAATTAAAATAGAATGAAAATACAACCAACTGTAGCTCCCACTATCTACCAATATTTATTTATTTAAGCTTTTTGAAAATATAAATATAAGAATATTTATTTTTTGATTTGAAATAAATAATGGTTTGAAATAATTAAAATATTATATTTATTTATAAAATTATTTTTTCAATATTTGTATTTGTTTTGGTTTGCCTATATTAAAAAAATTATATTTTCCTGTAATATTACTGCACTTCTACGAAAACCTACAACCTCTGTGGAATGCAATCCATGGTGGAGGGTATATAAAGTTCGGCCCGGCCGAACTTAACGCCGTTTTTACTTGTTTCATTTTACAAATGTTTTACTCTAGACTAATCGTCAGAATAAAAGGCGTCATAAAATTGGACATTTAAATCGCAGATACAAGTGACTTACACCTACACTAGATTCAAAATTAAAAAAATGATTAAGTAAACAAATAACTCGGATAATGTTATGACGTAATTTATTTAGAAGATTCATATAAACAAATTTACAAAAACAAAGTAAAATATTCTAAAATGAAAAGCAATATAAAAAATTTAATATTAAGTAAAAAAAATCATAAAAAATAAGAACATTGAAATAGTCCAGTCATTAATTCTTACAAAGGGTTATTTAAAATATTTGATTTCTCTTGAAAGTTTCTAGGTGAAAAATTTTAATTGTATCCCAATTTTTAACAATTTCTTACTGGTTTCATATGTAAAGTAAATTGTTATTTAAGAAGTGTTGAAATTACTGTGTAATGAAATCAACTTTGTAATATAATTATTCTAAGGCATAATAGGCTTGTATAATTATATTCTATGACATAGTAGGCTTCGAATTTTATTTTTGTGTTAAAATTTGTTTGCAACAAATTTTATTTCATTCCCTCTTAAAACTTTATTCAATAAAGACGTTTTTGTGTTGTTTCTATAAAACGCTTGTATTTATCCTCAACAAAGGTTATGGGCCCAGGCTGTTAATTATAGAAACGAGTGCCGCTAATTAAATTGCAAAAACTTTTACCGCTGAGCTGAAACAAACAGAAGAATTACGATGTCATCAATTTTCCAAATAGAAAAACTGGAAGAGACAAATTATGACGGCTGGAAAATCCATATGCGTTCCGTGTTAATACATGCGGATTTGTGGGATTATGTGGATGGGGCCGTGGACAAACCAACAGATGATGCTGGCCGTAGAAAGGGAAAACAAAGATCAAAAGGCTTTATCGTCCATCCTTTTAAGTATGAAGAGATCCAAATTGAATATAATCAAGAATTGTCCAACCTCAAGAAGTGCATGGCTGACCCTTGAGAAGAAATTTCAGCCCAAAGGACCCGCACGTATGATATATTTATTCCGTAAGTTATTGGCGACGAAGATGAAGGAAAATCAAACAATGTCGGAGCATCAAACAATCAATGACGTAGTTGAAAAACTGTCTGAGGTGGAGATAAATATTTCACAGGAGCTATTGTCAATAATCCTGTTAGACAGCCTATCGGAAGACTATGAGAACTTTGTCATCGCAATGGAATCTAGAGATGCTCTACCAACATTAGAGGTACTGAAAAATAAGCTTATGGAAGAATATGAGAGGAGGGCAAGCAAGGCATCGGTGGAAGAACATCATCAACAGGCATTTTTGTCGAAATATAAAGAGAAGAAATCCGTTAAGAAGAAGTCAGATTTCAAGTGTTACAATTGCGGTAAGAAGGGGCATATGGCACGAGATTGTAAAGCTGGTCGAGCTGCAGTAAATGCAATGTTGAATGGAATCAATGCTGGTGATTTCAAACGCAGTGCGTGGGTATTTGACAGCGGTTCAACGAGTCACATGTGTTGTGACAAGAATGTTTTTGATCAATTTCGAAGACATAAAGAGAGAATCGAATTGGCAGCAGACTACGTTATCTATTCAGAAGGAATTGGGCAAGTATATTTGAAGTCTAGTAATAAAAATGTATGCGTGACGTACTGTATGTACCGAAATTAAAATATAATTTTATTTCCGTTACCAAATTGACTGATGCAAATCTATCCGTGACGTTCCAAAATTGTGATGTATTCGTCCGAGATGGGCACGAATCAGTTTTGAATGGAAGTAAACGTGGTCAATTGTTTATATACCAGCCAAACGAAGAATTACATCAAATGAGTGCAATATTTCAAGTAATGAATTTTTGCTGTGGCATAAGCGATATGGACACCTGAATGCAAAAAACTTGGCTGATTTGGTGAAACGAAACATGGTTCATGGTTTAAATCTCAAAGATACGTTACCGCAAATCGAGTGTGAGGTGTGTTACAAGGCTAAGATTCATGTCGAGCCATTTTCGAAGAAGGCAACTCGTGTCACGAAAGACGTCCTAGAACTCGTGCATACGGACATATGTGGACCAATGCGTGTGGATTCCTGTGGAGGTTCAAGATACTTCGCTTTGTTCATCGATGACCATTCTAGGATGATGTTTGTATACTTCCTGAAGAACAAGGGCGAAATATACAATGCTTTTGTGAGTTTTGTTGCAATGGCTGAAAGACAAATGGGTAAAAAGTTAAAAGTACTTCGAAGTGACAACGGTCGCGAATATTTAAGCACGAAATATTCAACATGCTTGGATAAGCTTGGAATCCAGAGGCAGTTGTCAGTTGAATATACACCACAGCAAAATGGTGTGGCTGAAAGAGCCAACAGAACCGTCGTAGAAATGGCACGCTGATTGTTAATTGGATCTGGATTGCACGAATCCCTATGGGGAGAAGCTATTGCAACTGCAGTATATCTAAGAAATCGATGCCCAACAGCAGAGGGGGTTATACCCATAGAGCGTTGGAGTGGAAAAAAACCAACTGTGGCTCATATAAGGACGTTTGGATGCAAAGCTATTAAGTTAGATAAACGTCCTCGTAAGTCTAAATTCCAAGCCAAAGGAATTGAATGTGTACTTACGGGGTACTGCAGTGAGTCGAAAGCTAACCGGTTGTACGATTCTAAGACCAAAACGATGTACAAAAGCCGAGATGTAAAATTTCTGGAAGATCTTGTGGATACATCAAATGTCAGTTATGACATATTTGGTACTGTTGATGAACAGGAAGTCCAAAAATTGTCTGTAGTTGATGCATCAGAATTAGTCGATCGATCCAGAAACACTGTTTGTGAAGAACAAAATGCTGTCGAAGATTCGGACCAACCATTGAATGAACCTAATCAACTGGAAGAACCTCAACAGTTAATCGATGAACCTATGCATAATGAAGCCATGATGGAGCAAGCGCGTAATTCAAATGACGTGAATTTTAAAGTGCTAAGGTCAGAAAACTTATCAAAACTGATAACGTTGAGAATCCTACATCTGTTGAAGAGGTATTATCAAGAAGTGATCGCGATAAGTGGGTTGAGTCGATGAAGGCAGAGTACAATTCCCTAATTCAAAATGGTACTTGGAGGCTTGTAGAAAGACCAGAAAGTGTTCCAGTTGTGAAATGTAAATGGGTATTTACAGTGAAACACGACAAAAACGGCAATGTAGAACGTTACAAGTCAAGATTGGTGGCGAAAGGCTGCAGTCAGAAGTATGGTGTCAACTACACCGAAATGTTCTCTCCCGTAACCAGATATTCCACGGTACGTATGCTGTTGGCGTTAGCAGTAGAATATAAGTTATATGTGCATCAAATGGACGTAACTACTGCGTATCTCAACGGCGACATAGATTTTGACATCTATATGAACCAACCGGAGATGTTTGAGAATACCGAGTATCCTAATAAGGTATGTAAATTACAAAAAGCTTTGTACGGACTTAAACAGTCTGGGAGAAAGTGGAATGAAAAGCTGGACGAAATCCTAAAGAAAGTTGGATTTATACAATGCACTGTGGATCAGTGTGCATATACTATGAACAGAGATAAGAATATTGTAATTCTCGTTGTGTACGTAGATGATATTCTATTGGCGTGTTCAAATGAAGATGATTTGAAAGAAATCAAATCTAGAATTGGCTCGTATTTGGAAATACAAGATAAAGGACCCGTAGACTACTTTCTGGGGATGGAGATTAAAAGAAAGACGCCTACGGGACCTTTACAAGTTTCGCAAAGAAAAATGATTTTGGAATTGCTGAGTGAAAACCGAATGGAAAATGTGAGAAAGGCGGCGACTCTACTGGATCCAGGGCAGAAGTTTAAAAAATGTACCGATGGTTGCATAAATTGTAGAAAGGTGGATGAAACAATGTATCAATCTTTAATTGGTTCTCTAATGTACATTGGAATGTGCACAAGACCTGATATCCTACATGCCGTCAGTAAACTTTCGCAATTTAACAAAGAACCACATATGGAACATTTTACTGGAGCTCTCCACGTTCTTAGGTATCTGAATTCAACGGTTGATATGTGCTTAGAATACAGATACACTGGTAAACCATTACATGGATTCGCAGATTCCGACTGGGCAGGAAGCTCAGATGACAGAAAGTCGTTCACAGGTTTCGTTTTTATATTGGCTGGTGCTGCAATAATGTATGAATCGAAGAAGCAGCCTACAGTGGCTTTAAGTAGTACTGAGGCTGAATACATGGCGTTATCAGCGGCAACCAAAGAAATTATATACATACGAAATCTCTTAACTGAACTTGGATTTGAAAGATTGGTGAAAAAATCAACTACTTTGTATGGTGATACTATTGGATCCCAACAACTTGCCAAAAACCCAGTTTACCATTCCAGAAGTAAACATATAGACATCAAGGTGCATCATGTAAGAGAAGTTTTTAAGCAAGGAAAGCTGGATTTGAAATACGTACCATCGAATGATAACATAGCTGACATTTTGACAAATCACTGGCAAAGCTCAAGCACAAGCATCTGGCAGGAAAATTGGGATTGCAATAAATATAGAGGTTTTCATTAAAGGGCGGTGTTGAAATTACTGTGTAATGAAAACAACTTTGTAATATAATTATTCTAAGGCATAATAGGCTTGTATAATTATATTCTATGACATAGTAGGCTTTGAATTTTATTTTTGTGTTAAAATTTGTTTGCAACAAATTTTATTTCATTCCCTCTTAAAACTTTATTCAATAAAGACGTTTTTGTGTTGTTTCTATAAAACGCTTGTATTTATCCTCAACAAGAAGATTTTCACCTTTTATAACATCGATTCTTCTAGGAAAACAAGAAATTTAAAGTTTAACCAGCACGAGGGTTTAAGTCAGGGACAGCCATTTCTTCACACATTTGCTACCTCACACATATTCTTATGCTCTTTCATTTAGTCGTCGATGAGACTTCGACAAGTGCACATGTTCAGCGGATGCCACGATATTTTTTTCAGGTTAACAGAAAAAAAATTCATGATGACACTCAAAAAATATTGTATGATTAAAAATGCTTTTGGTAACATTCAATTCAAAAATCGCTGAACTTTGTATATTTCTATAAGGGCTTCAAAAGTACTTCTGTTTTTGTAGCGTCCGTTTCAATGTAAAATTGATTAAAATTTTGTACTAATTTCTACTAAATCCTGACGATACATGTTTAAAATGTAGTATTCTTTAAGCGCTTTAGAACACTAAAAAGGCTGTTCGACTTTTTAGTTTCTTTCATGTTTTTGGCGTAGTTTAATCCGTGCGAATGTCGCTTCCGTGCCACTGGGAGATGCCCATATGTTGATGAAAAACATAAAACATTTTGTGTCACCTTAACCACACAAAATAAAATATAATTCAACCACGCTATTTGAATATTTTTTATTTCCTACATTTTTTTATGGCTGTAAATAAATGAATTCTCTCAATGATTTTACTCTCTCATACTCACTAATACACAACCAAAAATTTTTTGGCTGTCCCTGGTTTAAGTATTGACATTATGTCAGCCATCAGGCCCGTGCGCAGGATTTTCCCCTGGGGGGGGGGGGTGGTTTGATCTACACTCATAAAAAAATTAACCCTATAATGAGATAAAATTAACTAAAATTTAGGAAACCAAGTACATTTTTATAAGTAGAATTTTGCTGAAATTTTCCTAAAACTAAGTAAATTTTTACAAAATCTTAGTAAAATTTTGCTGAAAATTTCCTAAAACTAAGTAAATGTTTACTCAAATGAAGTTAATATTTACTCAAACTGAGGACAATTTTGCTGATTTTTTTCCTCAAAACGAGGAAATTTTTACTTAAACTGAGGAAAATTTTATTTTATACAAGGAAAAAGGTGAAATTAAAATAAGTTCAAAAGTTTCATGTTACCTCTGCCATAAGGAGTTGAGCCATCACTCCATGATTGTTGCGAAGCCAAGATAGGCGCCTTCGCAGTGGTTGTTTAGAATAATTCATAAAGTATTTTAAAATTAAGTCTCTGCAAACGAACGAGAATTGCTTCTTAGATTAATATTCAAGAATTTTTTAAACAATTTCAAATGTTTTTTATAAGTTCATTAATACTTAAATGTATGAAGAACTCGGCATAAACTTCAGCAAACATATTAACTTACTTTTAGGAAAAACCACATTTTTAAGTTAAAATTTGCTAAATGGAATTTTTTCCATACAAAAAATTTCAGATTTTTTTCTCACTTAAAACCTTGGAAATATTCTTCCACCTAAGTTTGAATTTACTCAATTGTAAGAATTTTTTATTAGATCCAAAGAAATGTTTTTAAGTAAATCTACTACCCTTTTTCTAGTAAATGAACTATTTACTATGGCTTTGAAAGAAGGTAAAGTTTACTCACACTTAGTTAATTTTCCAACTTTTTAGGAAATTTTTACTGGAGCGTTTGGAAACCACTCATATTTTATTGCCAGGATCTTCGAGATATATTTTGATACATTCGTCCGACAGACATTGTCGGCAAAATTGCATTTCAGTAATCCACCTATCAGTACACTCAAAGATTTTCTGCTGCTGAAAAAGAGACAGCAGATTTTTATCTTCTGAGATGGTAAACAGCTGTTTGCTGTTTTTAGCAATATATATGATACGCATATTTTCCCAAGCTAACATAAAAGAAAATTCGAGCTAAACTCGCTTATGAACGCTTATCTATTTTTATATTTTAATTAACAACAGACAATTTTAGTAGGCTGCAATCTCTTTAGCAGTGTGAATGGTGATGTAAGATTGCAGAAAACTGTTGTTATGCCAAAAAACAGCTGTAATAGCAGAAAAGTGTCTGCAGATAGGCAGCAGACAATCGCTGCTTTTATTAACAGATTTGATCTCTAAGTGTAGAACTTTTTTTAGATAGTTGCTTGAAATTACATACATACATATCGAGGGCTTATATTCATAAGTGGCTATGAAAAACTGATTTTCTCCTTAATGTTGTATAGAAAATGCATTTTCTGTGATGTACACAGCGAATTTAAAGATTCCAGCTTCATCCATCAGATTGGTCGCTTGTAACATATATGTCATTTTCTTTTTCATAATTCTGAAACTTTTCATACACAAATATTCCCCATGAAGTCAGCAATCACATGTCAAAGAATTATTTTGGTATTCTCAATATAATAAAAAGTTACGCCGGTTTTTCTAAATAGACTTTTCACAATTTTTGACTTTACAGCCACCATTTTTCCTATTTTAGCTTGATAACTGGGGAATCAAAATGCCATTAACGCGAAATGATGGAATTTGATAGTACGATATGCCCTAAATCTAGAAAAATGTTTTAAACAAAATCGTTGTAGCAAATTATAAACTTCGGTTTTATGCTGCTCCATTGTTGAACTATTTTATTTCTATTATTTTTATGTTCATAGCCACTTATGCAGTCACAAACTAACGTGCGAGGGGATATCCAAATCAGAAAATTAAAAAAAATGGCTTTAGAAAAAAAAATGTTCTTTTCCAAAATTTATATGACAGATGATATCCAAATCTGAGAATAGTTTGGCATCAAAAACTCATTTTCGAGAAAATGCTTCATAGCCACTTTTGGATATAAGCCCTCGATATATATTTTGAAGAAATATTACACAAAAAACGATCAAATTCCTCGGCGATAAACCCTTCGGTCCCGCATTTTTTCTATGATAAATGCAGAAAATTGGATATGGTTTTTGACGAAGTATGGGTCTAAATAATAATAATTCCAAACAACCAAATAATTGGTATTTTAGAGTTTCGTTTTCCTACGTAGATCCAAGTTAATGAATTTGTTGTTTCTCTTTTGAATAATACTTGTTACATATGTACAAAAAAATACTAACTCTGAAAAATATTTGACATAAGTGATAAATATAACAAAAATTTTAGTAAGTTAAAACTCATTTATTATTGTTTCGCAACTTTAAAGTAGATTTTAAAATAGAGACCTACACGCAGAGAAAAAATGCATTTAGTAGAAACGAAATTTTAAACACGTGAACATCGTTTTTGAGTTTCTTTTGTGGGAAAAATTAGTTTGTTTGCGGTAAACATGTCATCAGTTGTTGTAAATGAACAAAGAGAAATAAGTTTATGTATATCAAACAGTTTTCTTCGTTTGTCGAAATGGATTTGTATTATAATTGCAAACTCCAAAAACATTGGAAGTAACAGAAACCGTTGTTGTTGCATTTGTGATGTAAATAGGACACATCGGTTCAGATTTAGATACAGCTCCATAAAAATGTCCAATCGCAAATTATTTGCTTTTATTAAGAATATTTTAGAGTTCATTGTGATATTATAGTGATTCTTATCTACACTTTTTTAAAATTACTAAACGATTTTGTTATTAAATTTCCAAACTTTTATTGCAGTACACAATTAAAAGTTCATATGATATAGCTCTAGTCGAATGTCAAGAAGTGGTATCGGTTATTAAACATGAAATTTTTCGGAACAATTTGGTGTCCATTAGCGAAATTAGCATTACACAATCTTGAAATTGGCACAATTCGTTTAGTTTGTTTGTCTTTTTCATAACCTTTGTCCGAAATTCAATTTTTCCACGATTTTTTATATAATTGTCGTGTTTTCATGATTTTACTGCAAAATTACCATTTCAGACGAGTTCTTTTAAAAAGACATTAAAAATTCTATATTTTATTGCTTCAGAAAGTCTAGAAGGTTTTAAAATGTATATGTTCGAAACCACTCTGGGGGGGGTTGAACCCCCAAAACCCCCCCCCCTGCGCACGGCCCTGTCAGTCATAGTATTGTCGGCATGGTATTTGTTTCACAATAATGATAATGAAAATATACTCACAAAAAGTTTGTAGCTGGGTTTCGCAAGAAAAAAAGATTACTTAGCGAATTTAAAAAGTTCTGTTTGTAGTAATAACCAAATACTGATTATTATTGTCAGTAATGTACATCTGTGAATTTGAAATATATCTAAAATTTATATAGTAAATCTAAAGTATATAGTAACATCAATAACATTTTTTTTAATATTTCCCGGGAAAAGCGATTCGGGAATTTCCGGACACAAATTGAATGTCTAAATCAATACTTTTCTAGGCAGAACGAAGTCTGCCGTGTCAGCTATTTAAATATAAATAAAACTTACTGACCCGGCAAACGTTTTTTGCCTTCAAATTTTATGTATTTATCGGTGCAGGTAATTCACATTTATTAAAAAAAACTAAATAAAAATGTGAATAGTTTATAAACTATTAAATAATATATAGATAAAAAGTATATGCATAATTAAGAGAACGTTAGTGTTATTCATTATAGTGGACCCGAAGAACTTCATTTCACGGGCGATGTCCTACGTCATTTCAAATTGCAGAAAATCTGTGGTTGATTGATATTGCAAACCATGATGCCAACTGAAATGTTTTTCACACCGTCAACTGTATGTCGCATGTTCCCGTGTCGGAAAACCATCCGCTTTGATCGTTTTCGCACCTAGCAAAAAAATATTGTTTATCACAGAGTTATTCCATGAGCGAAATACAATACAAATACTGTAACCCATCCAGCAAATATTAAAAAAAAGAATCAATTACTCCGGGTCCACTATAATGAATAATACTAACGTTCTCTTAATTATGAATATACTTTTTATCTTTATATTATTTAATAGTTTATAAACTATTCACATTTTAATTTATTTTTTTTAATAAATGTGAATTACCTGCACCGATAAATAATAAAATTTGAAGGCAAAACAACGTTTCTCGGGTCAGCTAGAATAATACCCAAGAAAATTCCCGAAATATCCCCGATTTGTATTGAGTAATTTTACTACGCCATCTTCATGATAAATGACGTTTATTTTTATGGTATATTGAAGTTCACTGGAGAAACGCCTGATTGTGCTGTCTCAGTGTCATGGTTAAATTACCACCAAAGTCATTGCATTCTTTGATTCATGGTGAAAGACCAGAATCTTCCATTTTTCATGTTGAGCATAAAAGTACGAATTTTGTGCGTATACGCAGTCAGACGAGGTAAACACTGGATTTCATAATTCTAACTATAGTCGCGTGGTTGATACTAATTTTATCCCATTTTGATCCTAAAGGTACGAATGTCAAAAGATATCTTTATTTTTCGTGTCTACGCAGTCAGAGCAATGCACGCACCGACTTTCACTATTCTAATTGCAACAGCCTGGTGGGTACCATTTGATCCCTTTTCGTCCCATTTCCCGCTTAAAAGTAAACATTTCTAAAATTGGTTTATGTTTCGCGTCTACAAAGTCAGATGAATGCATGTACCGAATTTTCATGATTTTAACTTCAGCGATTTGGTAGGTACCATATTTATCCCTCTTTTCCAATTGTGACCCTAAAAAGTACAAATTTCGAAAATCCCTCTATTTTACCTATCTATGCAGTTTTGGAAATGTACACACCGAATTTCATGTTTCTAGCTGTTGTCGTTTCATTGGTACCATTTTTATCCCTTTTTGTTCCATGTCAGCCGGAATGTACGCAACCAATTTTCCATATGGGCTGATTTCGCCCACTTTTAATTCCAAGCGACCTTCAACCATAAGACACATTTACGGAAAATTTGAACCTCTTATCTCATTTTGTTCGGCAGCTATCGTGCTTTCAAAAGGCAGGCAGACAGGCTAGATCGTCTTAAAATTTTACCACGACCCGGAATATGTATGTATACTTTATGGAGTATCCGATGAATATTTCAAGGTGTTACAAACGGAACTACAATGTGAATATAGCCCTAAGGTGGAGGGTATAAAAATATTGTTTATCACAGAGTGCTTCAATGAGGGAAAATACAATTCAAAATCGACACGACCGTAACCTATCCAGCAAATATTTCAAAACAAAGAATAAATTGCAATGGACAATTGACCCCAGATTTTCTGCAATTCGAAATGACGTAGGACAACGCCTGCGAGACGAAGTTCCTTGGTCCACTATAGTGAATAACACTAACTTTTTCTTAATTATGTATATACTTTTTATAATTTAATAGTTCATATGTATATTATTCACATTTTTTTCCAAATAAATATGAATTACCTGCACCGATCTCCTTTAAATATTATCATGTACCTGTACTTTAAACATATCCGTAACAATAAAACATTGAATGTAGGGTTTGGGGTTTCCCGGACTTTTTTCATTTCCCGGGAAAACGGGAATGAAAAGTTTCATTCCCGGGAATTTCCGGGAAAAAAATAATTTATTTTAGGTATGTCCAATATGATTAAAAATGTCAACATTTATTAACTGGTGTGCTTTTTAACCTATTAACGCCCATTATACACGTCCGTGTACACTATTTCAAGGTTTTTACTTTTTTGATTAAACCGTACGCTTGTTCGATTGGGCTTACTATCTTATTTTTTATGGAATTTACTCACTTAACAAGAAAGTAGCTTGCTACTCTCATAGTGTTGCTGCCATCTGAAGAAGAAAAAACCAATGGATAAAAATGTTTCCACCTTATCAAGTCTCTTAATTGTAAGTGACCGAGAAGAACAAACCAATATAATAGGCCTATTCGATTAAGCTTACTAGCTTACAATTAAGAGCCTTGATAAGGTGGCAACATTTGAATCCATTGGTTTTATTTAAATAAGTCAGAGATAAAAATCTGGCACCACCTTACTCGGTAACTAAGAGAGTAGTAAGCAACTTCTTTTTGTTAAGCGAGTAAATTCCATACAAATATTAAGCTAGTAAGCCCAATCGCCTAATAATAATCTAAACGGTCCTAATAATAATCTAAAAATAAATATTTTTTATTATTGTAGTAATAAATAAATTGGGCGTTGATAGGTTAGAATATTGACATATTTCAAATTAGACGAATGTTTTTGTCAACATATTTTAAATTTTTTCATTTTACAAATGTTTTACTGTAGACTAATCGTCAGAATAAAAGGCGTCATAAAATTGGACATTTAAATCGCAGATACAAGTGACTTACACCTACACTAGATTCAAAATTAAAAAAATGATTAAGTAAACAAATAACTCGGAGAATGTTATGACGTAATTTATTTAGAAGATTCATATAAACAAATTTACAAAAAACAAAGTAAAATATTCTAAAATGTAAAAGCAATATAAAAAATTTAATATTAAGTAACAATTGATGACATGTTTGCCGCAAACAAACTAATTTTCCCACAAAAGAAACTCAAAAACGATGTTCAATTTCGTTTCTAAGTAATCCATTTTTTCTCTGCGTGATCGTTTTATTGGTACCATTTTTATCCCTTTTTGTCCCATGTCAGCCGGAATGTACGCAACCAATTTTCTCTGATTTCGCCCACTTTCAATCCCAAGCGATCTGCAACCATATGATACATTTACGGAAAATTTGAACCTCTTAGCTCATTTCGTTCGGCAGCTATCGTGCTTTCAACAGGCAGACAGACAGACAGGAATGACAATGTGAATATACCCCTTATGTGGAGGGTATAAAAATATTGTTTATCACAGAGTGCTTCAATGAGCGGAAATACAATTCAAAATCGAAACGACCGTAACCTATCCAGCAAATATTTCAAAACAAAGAATAAATTGCAATGGACAATTAACCCCTATTTTTCTGCAATTCGAAATGACGTATAACAACGCCTGTGAGACGAAGTTCCTTGGTCCACTATAGTGAATAACACTAACTTATGTATATGTGTCTTAATTATGTATATGTGTCGATATCGCGAAATGTCTACAATCGAGGGTTGAAAACGTCCAAGTGCGGAAATGGGTTTAAATAATTATTTTTCGGTTGATACTGTTTTATAAGACCATTTTATATATTATTAAGCAATGTGCGATGTATTTTTATTTTTAAGGATTTTTTCACCCCACGGGAATGACAATAGTCCCACGGAAATGATATTTGTGCCACACGGTAATGACTGAGCAGCATGGTAATGACGTTTTGTCATGTATGGTAGCAAAATAAAACACATACATTTAAAAAAAAAATTAATTAAATATTAATTAAAATTAATATGTTTTATTCATTCATTGGATTATATAAGCTTAGAAAAATAAAACGTAACAAGAAATATTCGATTTTCTAAAGCTTAGAATCTAATTGATACTCATTTTGAGCTTTCAGCCTCTTTCGTTTACATCAATTTTCCCAGGAAATTTATAGTACACCCTATTGCCCTGCAAAACAATGTTTGGTGTAGGTAGTATTGAAATTATTTGCTCATAGTTGATGTACGAAACATCTCCTTCATTTAATTTAAATAATTGGTTTTCTGATGTGCTAGCACAACTTTTGAAAAACAAAACTTTGTTGACATCATTATCCTCAAGGTTTCTCAACTTTTTGTAAGCGTGCGTGAAGTACTTATTGTTTTACAATCCCTTTATAAAAATAATTAGAAACGGATCCGAAAAATAAGTAGTGAAGGTATTTGGTTTTGCCTTATTCCCCGCATTACTTGGCAATGAGAGTTTTTGCTGAGAAGTTAGCGGAAGATTACAGCGCGTCTTCATCTGAGTCAGAGCTGTATACTTCATTATACTTTAGCCGACTTTGTGTATTATGCTCAAACAACGAGAATGACCCATCATCGATACTACTTGCCGGGGAATCAATGTTGCTGTAAAGGGATGTAAAGTCCAGATGTCCTAGATTATGATGGTCACATGAGGTCGTACAATTAAAACAACTTAAAGATCGTAGCCATATACAGTAGGATTCAATACTCCCTATAACCTGAAAAACAAATCAATACACCTAATCTTGCAATAGCGAAAAAGACACTCACCTGGTGTACTTTCATCGTCCCAACAAATTGTTTGGTTTTAGCTGGGTCTATATTTTGTTCAAATTTTTTTATATCGCGTTCAAATATCTTGAATATTGTTATATTTGGACAGTTATCTTAAATAACATCAAAAAGTGTATTAAAATCTGCAATATCGTGACCTTGACCCACGTATCTGTCAGCTGTTCGTTTACATACAGTCCCTACACCATCAGCAGCTCCCTTTCCATGGCCAGACTCAAGATTATTCCAGGTGTAGTTTTTAAGTTTGGGGAACATCAGTTTTAGTTTAGTTGCTTGTATATAAAACATTGTTTTGTTTTAATATTGTGTGGCAGGTCCATCGATTAGAAAATGGACTGTTTGTACTTTATCGGGTAAAGCATCCAAAATTGGTTTAAGGTGACACCAGATGGCTGATGGTCCATGCGCCAAACTCTCTGACAATGTACAATAGCTTTTCGGTGTACATGTACTTGCGCCATTAGATTTTGTGTTCGATTTCGTAGGTGTTCCACAGTGTACCCTTCGGTTTCCCTGTTTTCCGGCATTGCTCTAGATGTTGTTATTTCTTCAGTAGGTAAATCCAGCTGAGAGATTCGGGGTTGAGTAGATTGTTAGACTCGTGCTTTTCATTTTTGTCGAGGTTGGAACCCGACGTTCCATCGTTAGCGGCTGGATCGGCGCAGTGCGTATTCGCGTCGGGTCCTTGCTCGGGCGCCATTTGTAGAGTGAGGTTTGTCAAGGGCTGAGGTAGTTCAATCGTCTCCAGGGTCAACTAAAGGACCCACAAACCTTAAGTGAAAACACAAGTGATTTAGCCTCTTGGCCGTACAAATTCAAATATTTATTGGTTTAAATTTTGTATTAAAATCTATTTGTGTATTCAACAATCTAAATGAAAAGCTTCGTTGATCTCTGGTTGCGATTTGATTCAAGGCCCCGTTTAGTCGCAGTAGGACGTCATGGTGACAAACGATTTAAAGGTTATCGTAAACTTTAATTATTATTGTAGGGCCTGATGCAGCCTGGTATGTCTGATGGGGCCTGGTGTGCCGAGTGGGGGTTGGGAACTAGAGGACGAAGTAAAATCCTTGGAAAAGGTTATCGCGGTTATAAAAAGTATTCGCTACCCGAAAATAGGCAACAACAACGTAGCGTAGGCAACAAATTTACAGGAGAAGGTGATTTACCGGAATTTCTGGAACGCTTCGAGGAGCTCGCTGAGTGTCGTCGGATACCGACTGATCGGCTCCTCCCGTCTTTGCTCGGTATTCTTGCAGGATACGCTCTAAAATGGTATAGAGTGAAGAGAATCGGTCGATTTTTCTGCCGAGGCCCAGAAATTTCTCCTTTCAAAACGATATTTGAGCCAAATTGAGCACAATTTTTACAATCGAAGACAACAAAATTGTGGAAGAGCTAAAGACTATATACTGGCAATGTTGACAACGTCTCGTCGACACCCACTGTTGAAGGAAACTAACCACTTGGATCGTATTTACGAATATTGTCATTATGTACGCAGGCACGACTTCAAAACACTCGATGAATTGATAGCCTTAACTGACGATTATGAGCTTATTCGACGAGATGATGATCGGCATGTCATGCCATTTGGAAATAAACTGAAAGCCCATGTACAGGATTTAAAACCAGTTTTTGAGAGAACTGCTTAATCTATATATATAAAAGAAAGTGTCCGAAGCGATGTAATCCCATAACTCGAGATTGGCCAAACCGATTTTGATGATTTGTACTTTGTTGGAAAGGTATTTTCTCAGCACGGGTTTTAAAAAAAATGGAAATTTGGATTTTCATTTTGTGGGCGGAGTGGGCGTGGCAATAGTGTTTTTGGGAGCTAGAAGGCTGAAAATTGGTACATATATACTACTGACCACGAAAATGATAAATATGATGCCGAAATTTGGATTTTCATTTTGTGGGCGGAGTGGGCGTGGCAATAGTGTTTTTGAGAGCTAGAAGGCTGAAAATTGGAACGTATATATTACTGAACACGAGAATGATAAATATGATGCCGAAATTTGGATTTTCATTTTGTGGGCGGAGTGGGCGTGGCAATAGTGTTTTTGGGAGCTAGAAGGCTGAATATTGGTACATATATTACTGACCACGAGAAACATCAATTTGATGCCAATATTTGGAATTTCGTTTTGTGGGCAAAGTTGGCAAATAAATAAATAAATAATAATAATAAATAATAAATAGTGTTTTTTAGGTAGAATGCTGAAAATTGTAACGTATATATTACTGATCATTACAAAGATGAATTTGATGGCGTATTTTGGATTTTCATTTTGTGGGTGGAGTGGGCGTGGCAAAAGTGTTATTGAGAGCTAGAAGGCTGAAAATTGGAACGTAATTTAACCATTTGTTTTTTTTTTGCCTGGCGAAGCGGGCGGGGTTCAGCTAGTACAATAATATAAAATAAGATGACGTACGCATTTAGGGGGAAGAAAAAGAAAAATGTTTCAAACGCAAGATTTCGAAAAAAATCCTACAAAGAACCGTTACCAGACGACTCAGCCACACCAACAAAAGAGTGAGAGAGAGAGAGATAATTACAGAGAGAGGCTGTAACAAACAGGGCAACTAAAGAAGAGACAACAACGAAATAAATATCCCGTTAGTTTGCATCGATGAACATTTGGAAAGAAATCTTATTTCTGTACACTTTCAACAGCCGCACTGACAACATGGACAGGAAGCCAACAAGACCACGCCGGATTGGAATGCCAAAGGTAGCTGAACCAACCAGGTTCCAAGCACCAATGGAGACAAGACCAACGGTAATTGCCGATATACAATTACAGAGACCCAGGCAAGTGCGGATGATCACGCGGACTCCATCCAACGCATTACCGCCACCGATGGCGGCACACAACCAACGAATTGTGGCTGTTGCTCCAACACAGCCCACCTCCACAGTACCAACCCAGTCGAGTTCCACAGATCAATTTGACGGGCCGTCGACGTCGCAAGCTGCAAGACAACGACAGCGGGAGTTACAGGGGACGATTACAAGCCCAAGTATGCCCACAGTAGATTCGTCCCCAGGCTCTCGTAATAATAACGATTCAGCAAGAACTGTTCCTGTACACATCTCCGAGAGACCCTCTCCTATGGCTGTCATTGGACCCCGAAACTCTAACAGGGAAAGGGAAATCTAGCAGTGGTTACGTACGCTGGCCGTGTACAAGCTACGTTCCTCCCGTCGTCATCCTATTGTGCAGAAACATATAGAATGTAGTGCGTCTCACACCAAACCCCAGAACTTCCTCATCATCTTAAACATCAGTACATATATTTCTAGGGTTATGTAAGCTGTAGAACAGTATATATTTTCAATTATAAATATGAATGAAAAAAGGAGAAAAAAGAAGAAAAAAATATATATAACACAAAAAAGGGGGAAAAAAATGTAATTTATTAATAATTTAGTTCATAATCATAAGGTGCAGAATAGCAATAATTTAGTTCATACTCATAATGATGCCCGGACTTCAATCGACCGTTCTTTGAGAAAATGTACTCAACAACTGAGCAAGAGTGATTAGCCATTCTATGGGGTATTAGAAAGATGAGGCCTTATTTGGAAGGGTACCGATATACGGTAATAACCGATCACCACTCATTGAAATGGCTACACTTGAAAATGAAAAGCAAGGTAGTAAAAGACGGGAAGAGATATACGGATCTGCAAATAATTGAAGGTGACCTATACAAACACATACCCCGCTCATCATCATACCCCGGAATGTAAACTATGCGTCCCAACGGAAATCCGATAAAAAATATTACATGATGACCATGACACGATCGCCGCCGGGCATTTCGCACAGAACATCATCACTGGGATGAACACCTCGCCGAAATTGCATTCGCCATCAACACAGCGACACACGAATCCTCCAGATTCTCTCCAGCAGAAATACTTTTCGGGCGCAACCTTGTTGCGGCCAATAACAATGACTTACCGAAAACATTGGCATCGGTGGAGGGAACCAATGACAACATAGGAGAACTTTGGAAGACTAGGGGATGGGAGTTACAGGGGACGATTACCCACTGTAGATTCGTCCCCTGCCTCTCGTAATAATAACGATACAGCAAGAACTGTTCCTGTACTCTAACAGGGAAATCCAGCAGTGATTGCGTACGCTGGCCGTGTACAAGCCACGTTCCTACCGTCGTCATCAGACGGTATTATATTTTGAGAACCGGCCGGCAGTAAAAGTGACATTCCTGAACCAGGAATATGCCTGCCTATTGTGCAGAAACATATAGATTGTAGAGCATCTCACACCAAACCCCAGAACTTTAACTAATAAATAAAATAAAACGGTGAGGTATATAATAATATTATTATATTATATAATATTATTATATATATAAATATATATATATATATATATATATATATATACAAATTAGTTTTATATATACATTTTTTTATTACTATTATTTATTTTTAATAATATTATTATATATAACAAATTTTATTTATTGGCGAGTTTTGGTCCGAAGACCCTCACCGTTTTATTTTATTTATTAGTTAATACGCTATTATATAGCATTATACAGCTTATGATTATGAACTAAATTATTACTAAATTACAGCTTATTATTATTATTTTCCCCCTTTTTGTGTTATATATATTTTTTTCTCTTTTTTTCATGCATATTTATAATTGAAAATATATACTGCTACAGCTTACTTAACCCTAGTATATATATATATATATATATATATATATATATATATATATATATATATATATATATATATATATATATATATATATAGAATATTAAATATTCTGTCCTTACATATTCCAGTCACACCACTGTAATTACCTTCCTTAAAACATGTGTTGGTCGTTACACCAACACGTAATATACATATATAAACACATCAATACACAAGAACACACACATACGAATAACCACTTAGAATATTATAAGGCACATGGTTAGTTTTCAATGTGGTACGTCATAAATTATATGACTGTACTTCTCATTAAGTTCATTCTACCAAATGTACTTAATGTTTGACTTTGAGCAACCAAAAGTCTGAATCAGTGTCGCTAGAAATAGGCGGGCCAAAGTAGATTTGTGGCATTGACCGTAGTTTAAACATACCCGTAACAATAAAACATTTAATGTCTAAATCAATACTTTTCTGGGCAGAACGAAGTCTGCAGTGTAAGCTTTTTAAATATAAATAAAACTAGCTGATCCTGTAAACGTTGTTTTGCTTTCAATTTTTTCATTTATCGGTGCAGGTAATTTACATTTATTAAAAAAAAAAACCTAATTAAAAATGTGAATAGTTTATGAACTATTAAATGATATAAAGATAAAAAGTATATGCATAATTAAGAAAATGTTAGTGTTATTCATTATAGTGGACCCGGAGAACTTCTCTGTGGTCAATTGTCCATTGCAATTGATTCTTTTTTTAAATATTTGCTGGATGGGTTACGGTCGTGTCGATTTTGAATTGTATTTTCCCTCATTGAATCACTCTGTCATAAACAATATTTTTTGTTGTCAGGTGCGAAAACGATCAAAGCGGATGGTTTACCGATACGGGAACATGCTACAGACAGTTGACCGTGTGAAAAACATTCATACTCCAGACTGAGGCCTCAAACACTCAATGTGATTTATCATGTCATGGCGAATGGGAGACGAATTGGAAATTGGATTCGCTTAAACTCGAATGGCATATCAGTTGGAATCATTGGAATTCTCGGAATGAGAACTTCCTCATCTTTGAACTATTCTTTTAGTATTCTTGCGTGTATCACATTGCTCATGAGTTTTGTGGCCGCTAAACGCGTTCCCTTGTATAATTGTGGTTGATTGATATTGCAAAGCATGATGACAACTGAAACAACTTTAAATTGTAAATTGTGCGGTGGCAATCCAGGCACATACAATGAATTCTAAATCTCAGTTGGATAGTTGCTTGCTCCGTCTTCGTTTGTTACACAGTCGATAGATTTGAAGGAACGCAGTAAACCACCGATTTGATTTTGAATTGTTCAGTTCAAGTGATCCACATCCTTGTTCTTTGTCAATTGTTCACGCTGCAATTTTAGTTCGAAAGGGTCGTATGGTCGACGATCTGACAATGGCATTCCTAACCTGACTAACAAACTGCTGAACATGAGGTAACACATGCCTTCTATCAAAACCAAAGTGGTTGTGCATCTCTTCATTCATCTCAATATGGGGATTCTCTAAATGGACACGAACTCGATGCAAAATGTCTTCTGACATATCATCCTTGTACTTGTCCCTTAATTTACGTGGATTTGATGGCACTAATGACCGTAAATAACAGGCGAATTTTACTTGGGAATGCAGAAACAGTTGCTTTAGCGATTGTTATAACCCAATGCGAATAGTTTTCAAGCAAATTGAGCTCCTGACACGCAGCACGAATTGACTCAAATGATAAGCCGCAAGTAAAAGCATTCATCATTCTTTGGATGTACTGTATAAATACGGCCAAGAGCTTCAGTAGAACGCAAATCCGAATGACCAGGAACTACATAGCCTTGCTTTCGACGTTGAAATTTTCGAGAAGAAACAGGTCAATGTTGTCGCTGGTGGGTTTTGACCACGTTAAGCAGCATTTGCTGCAGTGAAATAAACTCGTTGACCGTTCTCCAGATGCACTGCCAAATGAGTAACAATCGGATAGCGTTCGTAAATGGGAAATGAGAATATACGCCAAACCAGCGCTCCGTTTCTTGGAGTCATCAAACGGTACGCGTAAAAATTCATTGCGCCGACCTTCTTGGATTGAATCTGCGTATGAATGAAGTCATTTGAAAACATCCGTTATATTTCTGAGTTTTCTATAGCAAATGAAGTGATTCTGGTCTTTCGTCATGGAGCCAAGAATGTAATGGCTCTGGTGGTAAAGACATTGGTGGTAATTTAACCTTGCCACTGAGACAGCACAATCCCGTCGTTTCTACAGTGAACTTCAATGCACCGTAAACATAAACGTTATCTATCATGAAGATGGCGTCGTCAAATCAAATCGGTAGCGATATTTGTATGAGGGCTATATCTAAATCTGAACCGATCTAGCCCGCTTTTGCCACAGGTGTTTCTAGTTGGATTATAAGATGTTGTGCCAAATTTAAAGAAAGTGATTCTGATTTCGCCATGGAGCAAAGAATGTAATAGCTCTGGTGGTAAATACATTGGTGGTAATTTAACCTTGCCACTGAGGCAGCACAATCCAGGCGATTCATCTATCATGAAGATGGCGTCGTAAAATCACTCCATACAAATCGGGGATATTTCGGGAATTTTCTTGGGTGTTCTTCTTGTTTGGCCGGCGACCAATATAGATATGGGCATCTCTCAGTGGCCCGGACGCGACATTCGCACGCCTTAAACTACGCCAAAAACACGAAAGAAACTGAAAAAGTCGATCAGCCTTTTTAGTGGTTCTAAAGCGCTTAAAGAGTAATACATTTTAAAATTATATCGTCAGGATTTTTTACAAATTAATACAAAATTATAAACAATTTTACATCAAAACGGACGCGACAAAAAACAGAAGTACATTTGAAGGTCTTATAGAAATATACAAAGTTCAGCGATTTTTTGAGAACTTTGCTTTTCCTTATATACATGAAAATGAAGGTTAGAGGATATATTTTGTTCGTAGATTTATGAAATATGAGAATTATCTCTTAATTTTTTTAAATAAGATACAGCAGAAATACGGACGCGATAAAACGGACGGGACAAAAATTTCCACTCGTAGTAAAAAATTTACTAATTTTCGTTATAACACTTCAACTTTTAATAAAAATAAAAGAGAACAAGTTGACTTCAAGTTGCATAATAAAAAATGTTGTCGAAATAAGGAAAAAATGAAGTTAAAAGCTATTAGTGTGGTCTGATTTCATTTTTTGGTATACCTTTTTTGGGGGATGCCCATATATAAATAGATTATAAGAAGAAAATCGGGTACAATATGTGGTTTCTAGAGCGGCAAAAGGCAATCGGGAGCGATGGGGCAATATGGGCTATATCTAAATCTGAACCGATCTTACCTACTTTCTGCATAGGTGTTTCTAGTTGGATTATAAGATGTTGTGCCAAATTTAAAGGAAATCTGGTACAATATGTGGTTTCTAGAGCGGAAAATGCCAAATCGGGAACGACATTTATATGGGGGCTATATTTAAATCTGATCCGGAGAACTTCATCTCTTATTTTTTCTGAAATATAAGACGCTTTCCCAAGTTTGATGAAAATCTGTTAAATATGTGGTTCTTGAGCGGAAAGAGTTAAATCGGGGGAGTCATTTATATGGGAGCTATATATAAATCTGAACCGATCTAACACATTTTTAGCATAGGTTTTCTGAAATATAAGACGCTTTCCCAAGTTTGATGAAAATCTGTTAAATATGTGGTTCTTGAGCGGAAAGAGTTAAATCGGGGGAGTCATTTATATGGGAGCTATATAAATCTGAACCGATCTAACACATTTTTAGCATAGGTTTTCTGAAATATAAGACGCTTTCCCAAATTTGATGTAAATCTGTTAAATATGTGGTTTCTAGAGCGGAAAGAGTTAATCGGGGGAGTCATTTATATGGGAGCTATATAAATCTGAACCGATCTAACACATTTTTAGCATAGGTTTTCTGAAATATAAGACGCTTTCCCAAATTTGATGTAAATCTGTTAAATATGTGGTTTCTAGAGCGGAAAGAGTTAATCGGGGGAGTCATTTATATGAGCTGGTTTGCCAAATTTTAAGCAAATCTGTTCAAATATACTATTTAAAGAGAGAGAATAATCATATATCATATATAGATATATATATCTGAACCGATCTGGCCTATTTTTACCAGAGCCATTTCTAGTTAAAATATATGACGTTTTGCTAAATTTGAAGATAATCTGTTGAAATATGTGGTTTCTAGAGCGGAAAAAGTAAAATCGGAAGCAAAATTTGTATGGGACGTACCGGGTGTATAAGGGCTATATCAAAACATTGACCCATATACTCCACGTTTGCAATAAGTGGTTTGTAGAGCGCTAAGATGTAACATTTGCGATGCGACATTTTTATCTGAACCGATGTGACCTATTTGCATCACAGATGCAACAACAACGGTTTCTGTTACTTCTAAATGTTTTGGGAGTTTGTAATGATTAAACAAATCCATTTCGGCAAACGAAGAAAACTGTTTGATATAAACATATTTCTCTTTGTTAATTTACAACAAGTGATGATGTTTACCGCAGACACACTAATTTTTCTCACAAAAAAACTCAAAAAGGATGTTCAGGTGTCTAAAATTTCGTTTCTATGTAATACATTTTTTTCTACGTGTAGGACTCTATTTTAAAATATACTTTAAAGTTGCGAAACAATAAGATATGAGTTTTAACTTACTGAAAATTGTTGTCATATTTCTCACGTATGCCAAACATTTTTCAGAGTTAATATTTTTTCTATAAGCCGGGATAACGAGCTGCGATAACAAAAACGTTAATAAAAATTTATTTTTTTTTGCTCAAAATAAAAAAAAATATTTTTTCACATTGTCGCCAACTACAATATAAATATTTGTATCAAAACAAATTTTCAAAAAAAATATTTTGTGTTGACTTTTTTGGACGTAGCTTCGATAACCATAAATTTGACTTATACTGGATAATTATCCAGGCTAAGTCCAATATTTTTAATACAAAATATTTTTTTTCAAAAATTGTTTTCATACACACATTTATATAGCTGTTGGTGATAATTTAAAAAAATAAGTTTTTGTTTTGAGTGAAATTTTAACTTTTTATTTAGGGTTTTCTTATCGCTGCTTAGTTATCCAGTTTTAAAGAAAAACAGCCTTACTATTTAAAAGAGAAACAACAAATTCAGTAACTTGGATGTACGTAGGAAGACGAAACTCTAAAATCCCAATTATTTGTTTTTTTTTTTTAATTAAAATTTGTAAATTTGTGTTTTTCGTCTTTCATTTCATCGAGTACAAAAAATCTGTATTAGTTATTCGAATTTATACATATTTAAGATTATAAAAATGAAGAAACATTTCCAAATATTTTTTATTTATTCGGAATATGCGTGTAAAGTTTTTGAGCAAACATTCTCTTACTCATGTCTTGTATAAATTAAGACCCCAAAACTCATTAGACATCATATTTAGACCCATACTTTGTCAACAAGCATATCCAATTTCCTGCATTTATCATAGAAAAAATGCGGGGACTGGAGGGTTAAGCGCCAACATTTTATTTATTTATCGGTGCAGGTAATTCACATTTATTTAAAAAAAAACAAAAACAAAATAAAAATGTGAATAGTTTATGAACTATTAAGTGATAAAAAGTATATGCATAATTAAGAGAACGTTAGTGTTATTCATTATAGTGGACCCGGAGAACTTCATCTCACAGGCATTGTCCTACGTCATTTCAAATTGCAGAAAATCTGTGGCCAATTGTCCATTGAAATTGAATCTTTTTTAAATATTTGCTGGATGGGTTATGGTCGTGTCGATTTTGAATTGTATTTTCCCTCATTGAATCACTCTGTGAAAAACAACATTTTTGTTGTTGCCAGATACGAAAACGAATGGTTTTCCGACACGGGAACATGCGACATACAGTTGACCGCGTGAAAAACATTCATTCTCCAGACTGATTGATTGTCATGGCGAAAGCGAGACGAATTGGAAATTGGTTTCGCTTAAACTCGAATGACATATCGGTTGGAATCATTGGAATTCTCGGAGAACTTCCTCACCTTTGAACTTTGAACGCGTTCCCTTGCATAATTTTGGTTGATTGATATTGCAAAGCATGATGACAACTGAAACAACCTTAAATTGTAAATTGTGCGGTTGCAATCCAGACACGTCCAATGAATTCTAAATCTCAGTTGGATAGTTGCTTGCTTCGTCTTCGTTTGTTACACAGTCGATAGATTTGAAGGAATGCAGTGACCCAACGATTTGATTTTGAATTGTTCAGTTTAAGTGATCCACATCCTTGTTCTTTGCCAATTGTTCACGCTGCAACTCTATTTCGAAAGGGTCGAATGGTCGACGATCTGGCAATGGCATTCCTAACCTGACTAACAAACTGCTGAACATGAGGTAACACATGCATTCTATCAAAACCAAAGCCTGGTTGTGCATCTCTTCATTCTTCTCGATGCAAAATGTCTTCTGACGTATCATCCTTGTACTTACGAACACAATTCACGTGGATTTGATGGAAAACATGTGGCAATAATGATCGCAAATAATAGGCATATTTTACTTGGGAATGCAGAAACAGTTGCTTCAGCGATTGTCGTATCCCAATGCGTATAGATTTCAAGCAAATTGAGCTTCAGACACGCAGCAAGAAATGTTAGCAACACTACACCATGGATATTTCGAAGTGACTCAAATGATAAGTCGCAAGTAAAAGCATTAATCATTCTTTGGATGTACTGTATAAATACGGTCAAGAGCTTCAGTAGAACGCAAATCCGACCAGGAACTACATCGCCTTGCTTTCGACGTTGAAATTTTCGAGAAGAAACTGGTCACTGTTGTCGCTGGTGGGTTTTGAGCACGTTGAGCAGCATTTGCTGCAGTGAAATAAAATGGTTGTTCCGTTCTCCAGATGCACTGCCAAATGAGTAACAGTCTGATAGCATTCGTAAATGGGAAATGAGAATATATGCCAAATTGGCGCTCCGTTTTTCGGAATCATCAAACGGTACGCGTAAAAATTCATTGCGCTGACTTTCTTGCTGATTTCATTGCGCCGACCTTCTTGCGTTCATCAATACTATCTGCTCCAAATGAAGTCATTTGAAAGCATCCGTTATATTTCTGAGTGTTCGATAGAAAATGGAGTGATTCTGGTCTTTCGTCATGAAGCAATGGTGGTAATTTAACCTTGCCACTGAGCAATCCAGGCGTGTCTACAGTGAACTTCAATGATCCGTAAACATAAACGTCATCTATCATGAAGAAAATCACTTCATACAAATCGGGGATATTTCGGGAATTTTCTTGGGTATTCTTTTTGTTTGACCGGCGACCAATCCAAAATGGAGCGAATCATCGAAAACGGTCCATGCGTTCTTGAGTTATAAGCGTAGTAACTAACACCACTCTCTTTTATATATAGATGTATGTACTTTCAAGCAACTATTTGAAATAAAGTTCTACACTTAGAGCACAATTCTGTTAATGCTGCCTATCAGCAGACACTTTTCTGGTATTACAGCAGTTTTCCTGCAATCACCATTCACACTGCTAAAGAGTTTAGCTCGAATTTCCTTTTATATTAGTTTGGGACAATATGCGTATCATTAAAAAGACAATCACAATATCTTTCCGTGATAATAAATTGCTTTATAGTAACTTCTATTCAAAAAGTGTTGTTAAAATGTATATTTTAGTGGTCATACTGTTCTGTACAAATGCTTAAAGTTTTTTCTATATTGCTAAAAACAGCAAACAGTTGTTTACTCACATCATCAGATACAAATCTGCTGTCTCTTTTTCAGCAGAAAATCTGCTCTTTCAGTAGACTTTCTGCTTTCTTTTACTGGCAAATTCCTTTGAGTGTACTGATAGATGGATTACTGAAATTTAATTTTGCCGACGATGTCTGGACGAATGTATCAAAATATTTTTCGAAGATCCTGGTAAAAAAATATGAATGCGCCATAGACTGTCTAGACTTCACAAGAGAAATTGAACATTGATTGAAAATTGGCTAAAATATTTGATTTGAACTGGGATATTGTCCTGGCTCAAGACCATTTTGCTTCTATATTTAATAGAATGCAAATTTATTTACAAATGGCATGGTGATATTTATTACTTGGCTGCAGACTACCACGATCATGATTTCGACCATGTCAAAAGTCTTTTCAAGTGGCTTCGCAGCGACTTTTCAACATCAAACCCGGCCTCTATAAGGAGATGATTCTCACAAACGAACGAGAATCACAACTCACTTGTCGAATTTGCGTTTAAAAAATCGCACCAAGTAATAAAGCACACATGCCATCTTACAAGCATCTCATTGAGTTGCGTATGTAAGTATGTGTATATGCAGGTATAGTTACCCAGCAATACTTCTGCCGTGCCAACGCTCATTTGTCTCAGTTTTTTCGTTTGCATTTTTTTGGTCTGTAATCAATATTTGATTTGAACTGGGATATTGTCCTGGCTCAAGACCATTTTGCTTCTAAAGGGTGATTTTTTAAGAGCTTGATAACCTTTTTTTTAAAAAAAACGCATAAAATTTGCAAAATCTCATCGGTTCTTTATTTGAAACGTTAGATTGGTCCATGACATTTACTTATTGAAGATAATTTCATTTAAATGTTGACCGCGGCTGCGTCTTAGGTGGTCCATCCGCTTAGTCCAATTTTGGCATTTCCACGTTTTTGAGTAACAGAGACCCAATTGGTGCGAACGGCGACGTATCGAAAATTGGTGGTCATCATTAACACTGGCCGATACAGCTGCGATATTTTCTTCAGTTCGCACTCTACGTAAGCGTGTTGGTGGTTTAATGTCCAACAATGTAAATTTGGTGCGAAATTTAGTCACAATAGCCCGAATAGCCGCTTCAGTGGGTCGATTAAACTGACCATAAAATGGAAGCGCGCAATGAACTTTCTTAACAGAGCACGCATTTTGATAATAAAATTCAATAATTTGCAAGCGTTGTTCGTTTGTAAGACGATTCATGATGAAATGTCAAAGCATACTGAGCATCTTTCTCTTTGACACCATGTCTGAAATCCCACGTGATCTGTCAAATACTAATGCATGAAATCCTAACCTCAAAAAAATCACTCTTTATATTTAATAGAATGCAAATTTATTTACAAAAATTAACGGAATTTTCACCTGCTTTATTTTTTGTAAAACTAGATGAAAACCACTCCCAGGGGAAAATCCTGCGCACGGACCTGTATATGACACCAGTGATCGGACAGGAACAAAACAAAGTTGTTTTTAGGAAAGTGTTTGAAAAGACATTAAGTAAATGAAATAAACGTTTGTCGTTAATGGGTTAATTTACTTCAATACCATATTAGATCAGGAACATATTCCCATCATTCCTATAACCCTCAAGCAGGTATCGAGCGATGACACGGGGGTCCAAGTACTCATGGGACAGAAAGTGCTGTTTCTGGTACAAAATGTTTTGATCTATAATGCTATTCACATTTACAGCGTTTACATTCTCTATTTTTGTAAATTTTCGTGCAATTTCAGTTTTTTGTATGGTGACCCCCTTAAGGGGGTTGCTCAGACATTTTACTACTCTAGGGGTGACCCCTGACTAGTTACGATAGTTATTCTTTACATTTCGTCCCATTTTCGATCTCACAAACTTCAAAATTGCGGCACAAAAGCGGGCTTTTTGGACCCGACCCCTTTTGATTTATATACAATTTGGCACGTTTGCTCTCCTCGATGCTGCGAATTTTTAGATGATAAAACATTGACATTATTTAAAGAAGTTGGTATTTTATGATTCGTCAAAGTTGGCAATTTTCAGTGTTACTAGAAATCATCGGAAAGCTCTTGCTTTAAAACTACATAGTAAATTGTCCATGTTCTGGTGGAACAAGGATGTTCAAAAAATTTCGATACAGCCGAGGAAATGATAAGATATCTTAAATTCAATAATGCTAACTAATCAATCTATCTATCTATATATATAAAAATGAGTCTGTGTTTGTTTGTTTGTTCTTTATAGCAGCCTAAACTACTGGACCGATCTTCTTGAAATTTTCACAGTATGGTCATGCTGAACCGGTGGTGAAAATATGCTATATACATTTTTGATATTTTCAGTGGGCGTGGCACCTCCCACACAAATGGGGGATTTATTCCTTTTTTATAAATTAGCATATTCGGAGTACTGTTGCAGCTAGAGTCTTGCATTTTTGTGAAAGTTCACTAATTGTTAGTCTACACAGTTATTGTCAGTTCAATGCTAGGTGTCTTAGAAATTGTGTGTGAGTAGATCCAATGTAAATAGTTGTAAATTAAAACCAGTTTTAGAGTATATTCGACTCCGAGATGGGCGGAAAGTGGCAGTGACCCTTCCCATACGAAATTAAAACCTGCTTTAGAGTATATTCTACACCGATACTCCTAAATTGTTGTGTGCCGACTTAAGTCAAGAAGACGGAAAATATATAAATTTGTTAGTTTTTGTGTTGTTTGATTTGAACGACTTGATTCATTTTTCTATGTGTTTTGAATGTAGTACATTCGAATTCCAGATTACTACTACTAATCTTACGAATTAAGTGTTCTATTCTTCTATGTTCTCCATGGAACACATCTAATTCTTTAGCTCAGGGAAGTACCTTGATTGTAATTGGTACATATATTACCGATCACGAGAAAAATCAATATGAAAGCTGATTTTAATTTTATACTTTGTTTTATTGCCTGGCGAAGCGGCCGGGTTTCAGCTAGTACAAAATAAAGATCAACTTTTATATTGCTTATATTAAAAATTTTAGAATAAAAAAAACTTTATAACACTTGTTTGGAACTATCACAACTATAAACTATATAAAGCACATTTTGTTTTAGTTTGATTTTTTCATAACTTATCATTTCGGGGTTTAAAGGTTAATGCCTTCACAATCCAATGACTTTGAGAAAAAAACACCTCGCTAGTAATTCTGGTATTTCCCATAAGCCTCTTTTATGAATCGCACCCAATTATACGGGAATTTCCGTATGTTGCTTTAAATGAAATATGTTTCTTAACCCAGAAAAACTACCTATTTTATTGATGATCAGATTTCGGGAAATTTGGATGAGCGTACATGTCACCTATATGTTCATATTCAGTAGCCTCGAATTGGAATGTCTTTTCCTGATATCTAACACGTACATTATTTAAATATAAGGATACTAAAAGTTTGAAGATTATCAAATTACAAAATAGAGAAATTTTCAAAAGAAACAAATAAATAATGTTACAATCAGAATAAAAACACAAAACCTAAATTCTGTGGTTCCACAAATAATCAAGTCTAAAAATCATACGTTCCAGCAGAACGAAAACAAAAGATTTTTAAGAATGCTGCTTTTTTTCTTAACTGACATCTTTATATAAGTTACTCTATATTATCTTGCAAAGAAAAATCCTGGAGGATCAAGTTACGTAGACGAAAAAATTATCTTAAGTATTTACTTGTGAAAACCGCAGAGATATAACGTTAACTAATAATTTAATTAATGCGCAAAAAATTCAATACAATTTTTGGATTTGCAAAATTCGCGATTTAAAACAAATATTACTTTTTTGAAAAATCGCCAAAACTTTAAAAAACGATTTTCTAGAAAACGCTTTGGGAATAACTTAGCATAACTTCTGTTGTCCAGAAATTATAAAATAACAATTTCAACAATTTTTGTTGAAAAAAGTTGTTTAAGTATATCTCGGTCAATTTTAAATTTTTGCGGCACAATTGGGCACAAAACTAAGTAGTCAATTTTCAATTTTTTTGGTGGCACAATTTGCCACAATACTAACACAATAAAACATTTCTGTTTTTTGCGAAAAAAGACAAAATTATATTTCTCGAAAAACAAATTAAGTTATTTGTAAAATTGCATATAAGACCTGTACGACTTATCCACATATCAGGGGAACACTTTGTCCGACTTTATACATAAAAATTCTGAAATTGGATCATCTTCAAATAAAAGTTATACTTCATGGGAACTATCGATATCGATAAATATGGTTTGACTGCTGATAATGTCAAACTGTGCTAACTGCTCAGATGATTTTTCGAAGGAGAAGTATTCAGAATTCCATATTAAATCCGTCTGTGTAGCAGTGTGTCCATGGGTTATCTTTGCCTAGGGAACCATTAGCCCAGGAATATCTGAACGGAATTTTTGTGTTTGATTCGCCGCCTCGTACTTGACCTGTATCTCTACTGGGCGCAGTGACAATACACACTTTCGTTGTTCTTTCTAAAGTATTTTTACGTTGCACTTAGTTTCCATCGATGTCCACCAGACCTCAGAGGAGTAAGTCATAATGGGTCTGATGCAAACCCGATTGGTTTGAATCCGTCTTCAGTTAGAATCCTCAGTAGACTATTTATGGTGGATATAAAATACGCCATACCTCAGCATACGTTGTGCGTAATAGTTATGTTATTCGACCCGCATGTTATCCATATGTTCCTTAGCATGTGGTTGACCCAGTTTATTACTTCCCGGTCAATCTCAAAATGGTCTAAAGATTGGATAAGATTGACGATCTTAACATTATTAAATGCGCCATCGATGTCGATAAAAATCGCCAAGGTGAACATGTTGTCGCTGCACAGTGGTTCAGAATCAAAATCCATCAGAATCAAATTAAATCCGTAAATCAGATATGTTTTAGAAATCGGCCCAAAGTTGACTACTTTTCGCATTTTTCGATTTTAAAGAAAATTAAAATTTTTATTTTTTTGTTTTTATGTTTTTTAAACATATTTTTACGTGCTTGTTCAAAATGCGAAGAAAAAATTTATTTTTTTGTATTACATATTTTCAAGTTTTTCGGATTTTGAAAATTAAAAAAAAACGTAATTTCTTTTTTGACTTTGTCGAACTGTTTCACACACATTGTAAGAGATTTTGAACTTTTTATTAGAAATTGTGATTTCTTACCTTTATTATGACGCCAAAACTATGTTTGTGTCAAATATAGTTTGGTCGTAATGAATATTGGTAAAATTATCCTTTTTTAATATCAAATGTCTGAATTTGGACCAACACAACTTTTTTCCTTCAAAAGTCTTTAACGAATTATATAGTAAATTTATAGAGTAAATTTCCTTTATCCTCATGCTTAATTTGGTAACAATCGGAGTTCATTTGCCGGAAATATGCAAAAAAAACGAAATAATACCTGATTTAGCAGACATATAGTGGAAAAAGACCGATTTTTTGGTTCCAAAACGCAATTTACTCATTTCATTCTCATTACCTTCTGAAAGTAGGTACATAGATAGAAAGATAGGTAAATTTCCTTTATCCTCATGCTAAATTTTATAACAATCAGAGTTCACACTATATCTACTGACATTGATGTGTGGTGATGTAAACACACATTTTTATACCCTGCACCTCCAGGATGGGGGTATATTCACTTTGTCATTTCGTTTGTAAGACATTGAAATATTTAACGGAGACCCCATAAAGTATATATGGTTGCAGATCGGTTGGAATTGAAAGTGGACGAAATCGAAAGGACTGAAAATACCCCTAATATTTATTTTTTTTTTTAAATTCAGATTTTTATACACTTCAAATTTGTTTCGTAAAAAAGTACAAAAAAAAATTTAGTGGGTGAAATGGGACAAAAGAGATAAATGGTATCAATAATACGGCAACAGCTACAAACATGATATTCGGTGTGTACATCCCTATAATTACGTAGACACGTAAAATAGAGAGATTTTTTGAAATTTGTACTTTTAAGGGATACAAATGGAAAAGATGGATAAAAATGGTACCGACCAAACCGCTTGAAGTTAAAATCATGAAATTCGGTGTATGCATTTATCTGACTGCGAAACATAAAGGATTTTTCGAAATTTTTACTTTTAGGCTGAAAATGGGGCGAAATGGATAATGAAATTCGACGTGTACATTGCTGTGACTGCTTAGACACGAAAATTAATGATATATTTTGATATTCGTACCTTTAGGATCAAAACGGTATAAAATTAGTAGCAAATTATTAATATTATATTAATTAAAATTAAATAAAATTATTTAAAATAGTCTGCATAAGCATGCCTTATAGTTTGAAATAGTAAACAAATATAGTAATGCGCATTAAAAATATCACAATTTTAAAAATATGTTACTTCACTTCTTTGTAAAGTCGATAGCCTCTAATCTACCGGTAATACTATGGAATGCACTCCGTGGTGGAGGGTAAGGTTTGGCCCGGCCGAACTTAACGCCTTTTTACTTGTTTTCTTTATAATGCCCATTTTAGGTGATTCAGATAATTTGAATAACATATAAAACTAGCTAACCCGGCAAACGTTATTTTACCTTCAAATTTTATTTATTTATCGGTGCAGGTAATTCACATTTATTTCCAAAAAAAAATAAAAATATTTGCTTTTTTTAATATTTGCTGGATGGGTTACGGTCGTGTCGATTTTGAATTGTATTTTCCCTCATTGAAGCAATCAGTGATAAACAATATTTTTTTTGTTGCCAGGTGCGAAAACGAACAAAGCGGATGGATTTCCGTCTATAGATTTGAAGGAATGCAGTGAACCAACGATTTGATTTTGGATCGTTCAGTTTAAGTGATCCACATACTTGTTCTTTGCCAATTGTTCGAACAAAATGGATTAATGCGTTTGTGTCGCATTCACGTTCACGCTGCAATTATAGTTCGAAAGGGTCGTATGGTCGACATTCCTAACCTGACTAACAAACTGCTGCACATGAGGTAACACATGCCTTATATCAAACCAAAGCCTGGTTGTGCATCTCTTCGTTCATCTCAATATGGGGAAACGAACTCGATGCAAAATGTCTTCTGACATATCATCCTTGTACTTATCCCACAATTCACGTGGATTTGATGGAAAACATGTGGCAATAATGATCGCAAATAATAGGCGTATTTTACTTGGGAATGCAGAAACAGTTGCTTCAGCGGTTGTCATATCCCAATGCAAACAGTTTTCAAGTGGCAAGGTTTTTAACCTTGCCACTGAGACAGCACAATCCAGGCGTTTCTACAGTGAACTTCAAAGCTCCGTAAACGTCATCTATCATGAAGATGGCGTCGTAAAATCACTCCATACAAATCGGGGATATTTCGGGAATTTTCTTGGGTGTTCTTCTTGTTTGGCCGGCGACCAATATTGATATGGGCATCTCTCAGTGGCCCGGACGCGACATTCGCACGCCTTAAACTACGCCAAAAACAAGAAAGAAACTGAAAAAGTTGATCAGCCTTTTTAGTGTTCTAAAGCGCTTAAAGAGTAATACATTTTAAAATTATATCGTCAGGATTTTGTACAAATTAATACAAAATTATAAATAATTTTACATCAAAACGGACGCGACAAAAAAACAGAAGTATATTTGAAGGTCTTATAGAAATATACAAAGTTCAGCGATTTTTTGAGAACTTTGCTTTTCCTTATATACATGAAAATGAAGGTTAGAGGATATATTTTGTTCGTAGATTTATGAAATATGAGAATTATCTCTTAATTTTTTTAAATAAGATACAGCAGAAATACGGACGCGATAAAACGGACGGGACAAAAATTTCCACTCGTAGTAAAAAATTTACTAATTTTCGTTATAACACTTCAACTTTTAATAAAAATAAAATAGAACAAGTTGACTTCAAGTTGCATAATAAAAAATGTTGTCGAAATAAGAAAAAATAAAGTTAAAAGCTATTAGTGTGGTCTGATTTCATTTTTTGGTATACCTTTTTTGGGAGATGCCCATATATATATAGATTATAAGAAGAAAATCGGGTACAATATGTGGTTTCTAGAGCGGCAAAAGGCAATCGGGAGCGATGGGGCAATATGGGCTATATCTTAATCTGAACCGATCTTACCTACTTTCTGCATATGTGTTTCCAGTTGGATTATAAGATGTTGTGCCAAATTTAAAGCAAATCTGGTACAATATGTGGTTTCTAGAGCGGAAAATGTCAAATCGGGAGCGACATTTATATGGGGGCTATATTTAAATCTGATCCGATTTGTCACAAATTAAATAGTGTTCGTCCTTGATCCACAAAACTAACTTGTGCCATTTTTTGTTAAGATCGGACTATAATTGCGACCTGTAATTTGATTACAACAATATATGGACAGACGGACATTACTAAATCAACTCAGAAAGTGATTCTAAGCAGATCTGTATAATAAACGATGGGTCTAACTCATTTCCTTTTGGGTGTTACAAACAAATGCACAAAGAAATAATACTCTCATGGAGTGTATAAAAAGTGTAGATAACAATCACTATGATATCATAATGAAATCTAAAACCAGTAAGGAAGGTTAAAGTCGGACGTGGCCGACTATATGATACCCTACACCTAGTCAATATACCCTGTGGTGTAGGGTAAAAGAAGGTCGTTTCATTTGAACCTGGTATATATATATATACTAAAAATTTCATACTTTTATCTGTTTTTGTAAGAAAATTTGAACACAAACTTTGAATGGGAGCTATATATAAATCTGAACCGATCTAAAACATTTTAGCACCCGGAGAACTTCATCTCATATTTTTTCTGAAATATAAGACGCTTTCCCAAGTTTGATGAAAGTCTGTTAAATATGTGGTTCTTGAGCGGAAAGAGTTAAATCGGGGGAGTCATTTATATGGGAGCTATATATAAATCTGAACCGATCTAACACATTTTTAGCATAGGTTTTCTGAAATAAAAGACGCTTTACCAAGTTTGATAAAAATCTATTAAATATGTGGTTCTTGAGCGGAAAGAGTTAAATCGGGGGAGTCATTTATATGGGAGCTATATAAATCTGAACCGATCTAACACATTTTTAGCATAGGTTTTCTGAAATATAAGACGCTTTCCCAAATTTGATGTAAATCTGTTAAATATGTGGTTTCTAGAGCGGAAAGAGTTAATCGGGGGAGTCATTTATATGGGAGCTATATATAAATCTGAACCGATTTGACCCACTTTCGCCATGGAAGTTTGTAGTTGAAGTATGAGCTGGTTTGCCAAATTTTAAGCAAATATGTTCAAATATGCTATTTCTAGAGAGAGAATAATCAATTCAGTGGCGAAATTTGTATTTGAGCTATATATATAGATATATATATCTGAACCGATCTGGCCTATTTTTACCAGAGCCATTTCTAGTTAAAATATATGACGTTTTGCTAAATTTGAAGATAATCTGTTTAAATATGTGGTTTCTAGAGCGGAAAAAGTAAAATCGGAAGCAAAATTTGTATGGGACGTACCGGGTGTATAAGGGCTATATCAAAACATTGACCCATATACTCCACGTTTGCAATAAGTGGTTTGTAGAGCGCTAAGATGTAACATTTGCGATGCGACATTTTTATCTGAACCGATGTGACCTATTTGCATCACAGATGCAACAACAACGGTTTCTGTTACTTCTAAATGTTTTGGGAGTTTGTAATGATTAAACAAATCCATTTCGGCAAACGAAGAAAACTGTTTGATATAAACATATTTCTCTTTGTTAATTTACAACAAGTGATGATGTTTACCGCAAACACACTAATTTTTCTCACAAAAAACTCAAAAAGCATGTTCAGGTGTCTAAAATTTCGTTTCTATGTAATACATTTTTTTCTACGTGTAGGACTCTATTTTAAAATATACTTTAAAGTTGCGAAACAATAAGATATGAGTTTTAACTTACTGAAAATTGTTGTCATATTTCTCACGTATGCCAAACATTTTTCAGAGTTAATATTTTTTCTATAAGCCGGGATAACGAGCTGCGATAACAAAAACGTTAATAAAAATTTATTTTTTTTTGCTCAAAATAAAAAAAATATTTTTTCACATTGTCGCCAACTACAATATAAATATTTGTATCAAAACAAATTTTCAAAAAAATTATTTTGTGTTGACTTTTTTGGACGTAGCCTCGATAACCATAAATTTGACTTATACTGGATAATTATCCAGGCTAAGTCCAATATTTTTAATATAAAATATTTTTTTTTTAAATTGGTTTCATACACACATTTATATAGCTGTTGGTGATAATTTAAAAAAATAAGTTTTTGTTTTGAGTGAAATTTTAACTTTTTATTTAGGGTTTTCTTATCGCTGCTTAGTTATCCAGTTTTAAAGAAAAACAGCCTTACTATTCAAAAGAGAAACAACAAATTCAGTAACTTGGATGTACGTGGGAAGACGAAACTCTAAAATCCCAATTATTTGTTTTTTTTTTTAATTAAAATTTGTAAATTTGTGTTTTTCGTCTTTCATTTCATCGAGTACAAAAAATCTGTATTAGTTATTCGAATTTATACATATTTAAGATTATAAAAATGAAGAAACATTTCCAAATATTTTTTATTTATTCGGAATATGCGTGTAAAGTTTTTGAGTAAACATTCTCTTACTCATGTCTTGTATAAATTAAAACCCCAAAACTCATTAGACATCATATTTAGACCCATACTTTGTCAACAAGCATATCCAATTTCCTGCATTTATCATAGAAAAAATGCGGGGACTGGAGGGTTAAGCGCCAACATTTTATTTATTTATCGGTGCAGGTAATTCACATTTATTTGAAAAAAAAAAAACAAAATAAAAATGTGAATAGTTTATGAACTATTAAGTGATAAAAAGTATATGCAGAAAAAGAACGTTAGTGTTATTCATTATAGTGGACCCGGATAACTTCATCTCACAGGCATTGTCCTACGTCATTTCAAATTGCAGAAAATCTGTGGCCAATTGTCCATTGAAATTGAATCTTTTTTTAAATATTTGCTGGATGGGTTATGGTCGTGTCGATTTTGAATTGTATTTTCTCTCATTGAATCACTCTGTGAAAAACAACATTTTTTTTGTTGCCAGGTACGAAAACGATCAAAGCGAATGGTTTTCCGACACGGGAACATGCGACATACAGTTGACCGCGTGAAAAACATTCATTCTCCAGACTGATTGATTGTCATGGCGAAAGCGAGACGAATTGGAAATTGGTTTCGCTTAAACTCGAATGACATATCGGTTGGAATCATTGGAATTCTCGGAGAACTTCCTCACCTTTGAACTTTGAACGCGTTCCCTTGCATAATTTTGGTTGATTGTTATTGCAAAGCATGATGACAACTGAAACAACCTTAAATTGTAAATTGTGCGGTTGCAATCCAGACACGTCCAATGAATTCTAAATCTCAGTTGGATAGTTGCTTGCTTCGTCTTCGTTTGTTACACAGTCGATAGATTTGAAGGAATGCAGTGAACCAACGATTTGATTTTGAATTGTTCAGTTTAAGTGATCCACATCCTTGTTCTTTGCCAATTGTTCACGCTGCAACTCTATTTCGAAAGGGTCGAATGGTCGACGATCTGGCAATGGCATTCCTAACCTGACTAACAAACTGCTGAACATGAGGTAACACATGCATTCTATCAAAACCAAAGCCTGGTTGTGCATCTCTTCATTCTTCTCGATGCAAAATGTCTTCTGACGTATCATCCTTGTACTTACGAACACAATTCACGTGGATTTGATGGAAAACATGTGGCAATAATGATCGCAAATAATAGGCATATTTTACTTGGGAATGCAGAAACAGTTGCTTCAGCGATTGTCGTATCCCAATGCGTATAGATTTCAAATTGAGCTTCAGACACGCAGCAAGAAATGTTAGCAACACTACACCATGGATATTTCGAAGTGACTCAAATGATAAGTCGCAAGTAAAAGCATTAATCATTCTTTGGATGTACTGTATAAATACGGTCAAGAGCTTCAGTAGAACGCAAATCCGACCAGGAACTACATCGCCTTGCTTTCGACGTTGAAATTTTGGAGAAGAAACTGGTCACTGTTGTCGCTGGTGGGTTTTGAGCACGTTGAGCAGCATTTGCTGCAGTGAAATAAAATGGTTGTTCCGTTCTCCAGATGCACTGCCAAATGAGTAACAGTCTGATAGCATTCGTAAATGGGAAATGAGAATATATGCCAAATTGGCGCTCCGTTTTTCGGAATCATCAAACGGTACGCGTAAAAATTCATTGCGCTGACTTTCTTGCTGATTTCATTGCGCCGACCTTCTTGCGTTCATCAATACTATCTGCTCCAAATGAAGTCATTTGAAAGCATCCGTTATATTTCTGAGTGTTCGATAGAAAATGGAGTGATTCTGGTCTTTCGTCATGAAGCAATGGTGGTAATTTATCCTTGCCACTGAGCAATCCAGGCGTGTCTACAGTGAACTTCAATGCTCCGTAAACATAAACGTCATCTATCATGAAGATAGCGTCGTAAAATCACTTCATACAAATCGGGGATATTTCGGAAATTTTCTTGGGTATTCTTTTTGTTTGACCGGCGACCAATCCAAAATGGAGCGAATCATCGAAAACGGTTCATGCGTTCTTGAGTTATAAGCGTAGGAACTAACACCACTCTCTTTTATATATAGATGTATGCACTTTCAAGCAACTATTTGAAAAAAAGTTCTACACTTAGAGCACAATTCTGTTAATGCTGCCTATCAGCAGACACTTTTCTGGTATTACAGCAGTTTTCCTGCAATCACCATTCACACTGCTAAAGAGTTTAGCTCGAATTTCCTTTTATATTAGTTTGGGACAATATGCGTATCATTAAAAAGACAATCACAATATCTTTCCGTGATAATAAATTGCTTTATAGTAACTTCTATTCAAAAAGAGTTAAATTAAATGTTAAAATGTATATTTTAGTGGTCATACTGTTCTGTACAAATGCTTAAAGTTTTTTCTATATTGCTAAAAACAGCAAACAGCTGTTTACTCACATCATCAGATACAAATCTGCTGTCTCTTTTTCAGCAGAAAATCTGCTCTTTCAGTAGACTTTCTGCTTTTTTTACTGGCAAATGAGTGTACTGATAGATGGATTACTGAAATTTAATTTTGCCGACGATGTCTGGACGAATGTATCAAAATATTTTTCGAAGATCCTGGTAAAAAAATATGAATGCCCCATAGACTGTCTAGACTTCACAAGAGAAATTGAACATTGATTGAAAATTGGCTAAAATATTTGATTTGAACTGGGATATTGTCCTGGCTCAAGACCATTTTGCTTCTATATTTAATAGAATGCAAATTTATTTACAAATGGCATGGTGATATTTATTACTTGGCTGCAGACTACCACGATCATGATTTCGACCATGTCAAAAGTCTTTTCAAGTGGCTTCGCAGCGACTTTTCAACATCAAACCCGGCCTCTATAAGGAGATGATTCTCACAAACGAACGAGAATCACAACTCACTTGCCGAATTTGCGTTTAAAAATTCGCACCAAGTAATAAAGCACACATGCCATCTTACAAGCATCTCATTGAGTTGCGTATGTAAGTATGTGTATATGCAGGTATAGTTACCCAGCAATACTTCTGCCGTGCCAACGCTCATTTGTCTTAGTTTTTTCGTTTGCATTTTTTTGGTCTGTAATCAATATTTGATTTGAACTGGGATATTGTCCTGGCTCAAGACCATTTTGCTTCTATATTTAATAGAATGCAAATTTATTTACAAAAATTAACGGAATTTTCACCTGCTTTATTTTTTGTAAAACTAGATGAAAACCACTCCCAGGGGAAAATCCTGCGCACGGACCTGTATATGACACCAGTGATCGGACAGGAACAAAACAAAGTTGTTTTTAGGAAAGTGTTTGAAAAGACATTAAGTAAATGAAATAAACGTTTGTCGTTAATGGGTTAATTTACTTCAATACCATATTAGATCAGGAACATATTCCCATCATTCCTATAACCCTCAAGCAGGTATCGAGCGATGACACGGGGGTCCAAGTACTCATGGGACAGAAAGTGCTGTTTCTGGTACAAAATGTTTTGATCTATAATGCTATTCACATTTACAGCGTTTACATTCTCTATTTTTGTAAATTTTCGTGCAATTTCAGTTTTTTGTATGGTGACCCCCTTAAGGGGGTTGCTCAGACATTTTACTACTCTAGGGGTGACCCCTGAGTAGTTACGATAGTTTTTCTTTACATTTCGCCCCATTTTCGATCTCACAAACTTCAAAATTGCGGCACAAAAGCGGGCTTTTTGGACCCGACCCCTTTTGATTTATATACAATTTGGCACGTTTGCTCTCCTCGATGCTGCGAATTTTTAGATGATAAAACATTGACATTATTTAAAGAAGTTGGTATTTTATGATTCGTCAAAGTTGGCAATTTTCAGTGTTACTAGAAATCATCGGAAAGCTCTTGCTTTAAAACTACATAGTAAATTGTCCATGTTCTGGTGGAACAAGGATGTTCAAAAAATTTCGATACAGCCGAGGAAATGATAAGATATCTTAAATTCAATAATGCTAACTAATCAATCTATCTATCTATATATATAAAAATGAGTCTGTGTTTGTTTGTTTGTTCTTTATAGCAGCCTAAACTACTGGACCGATCTTCTTGAAATTTTCACAGTATGGTCATGCTGAACCGGTGGTGAAAATATGCTATATACATTTTTGATATTTTCAGTGGGCGTGGCACCTCCCACACAAATGGGGGATTTATTCCTTTTTTATAAATTAGCATATTCGGAGTACTGTTGCAGCTAGAGTCTTGCATTTTTGTGAAAGTTCACTAATTGTTAGTCTACACAGTTATTGTCAGTTCAATGCTAGGTGTCTTAGAAATTGTGTGTGAGTAGATCCAATGTAAATAGTTGTAAATTAAAACCAGTTTTAGAGTATATTCGACTCCGAGATGGGCGGAAAGTGGCAGTGACCCTTCCCATACGAAATTAAAACCTGCTTTAGAGTATATTCTACACCGATACTCCTAAATTGTTGTGTGCCGACTTAAGTCAAGAAGACGGAAAATATATAAATTTGTTAGTTTTTGTGTTGTTTGATTTGAACGACTTGATTCATTTTTCTATGTGTTTTGAATGTAGTACATTCGAATTCCAGATTACTACTACTAATCTTACGAATTAAGTGTTCTATTCTTCTATGTTCTCCATGGAACACATCTAATTCTTTAGCTCAGGGAAGTACCTTGATTGTAATTGGTACATATATTACCGATCACGAGAAAAATCAATATGAAAGCTGATTTTAATTTTATACTTTGTTTTATTGCCTGGCGAAGCGGCCGGGTTTCAGCTAGTACAAAATAAAGATCAACTTTTATATTGCTTATATTAAAAATTTTAGAATAAAAAAAACTTTATAACACTTGTTTGGAACTATCACAACTATAAACTATATAAAGCACATTTTGTTTTAGTTTGATTTTTTCATAACTTATCATTTCGGGGTTTAAAGGTTAATGCCTTCACAATCCAATGACTTTGAGAAAAAAACACCTCGCTAGTAATTCTGGTATTTCCCATAAGCCTCTTTTATGAATCGCACCCAATTATACGGGAATTTCCGTATGTTGCTTTAAATGAAATATGTTTCTTAACCCAGAAAAACTACCTATTTTATTGATGATCAGATTTCGGGAAATTTGGATGAGCGTACATGTCACCTATATGTTCATATTCAGTAGCCTCGAATTGGAATGTCTTTTCCTGATATCTAACACGTACATTATTTAAATATAAGGATACTAAAAGTTTGAAGATTATCAAATTACAAAATAGAGAAATTTTCAAAAGAAACAAATAAATAATGTTACAATCAGAATAAAAACACAAAACCTAAATTCTGTGGTTCCACAAATAATCAAGTCTAAAAATCATACGTTCCAGCAGAACGAAAACAAAAGATTTTTAAGAATGCTGCTTTTTTTCTTAACTGACATCTTTATATAAGTTACTCTATATTATCTTGCAAAGAAAAATCCTGGAGGATCAAGTTACGTAGACGAAAAAATTATCTTAAGTATTTACTTGTGAAAACCGCAGAGATATAACGTTAACTAATAATTTAATTAATGCGCAAAAAATTCAATACAATTTTTGGATTTGCAAAATTCGCGATTTAAAACAAATATTACTTTTTTGAAAAATCGCCAAAACTTTAAAAAACGATTTTCTAGAAAACGCTTTGGGAATAACTTAGCATAACTTCTGTTGTCCAGAAATTATAAAATAACAATTTCAACAATTTTTGTTGAAAAAAGTTGTTTAAGTATATCTCGGTCAATTTTAAATTTTTGCGGCACAATTGGGCACAAAACTAAGTAGTCAATTTTCAATTTTTTTGGTGGCACAATTTGCCACAATACTAACACAATAAAACATTTCTGTTTTTTGCGAAAAAAGACAAAATTATATTTCTCGAAAAACAAATTAAGTTATTTGTAAAATTGCATATAAGACCTGTACGACTTATCCACATATCAGGGGAACACTTTGTCCGACTTTATACATAAAAATTCTGAAATTGGATCATCTTCAAATAAAAGTTATACTTCATGGGAACTATCGATATCGATAAATATGGTTTGACTGCTGATAATGTCAAACTGTGCTAACTGCTCAGATGATTTTTCGAAGGAGAAGTATTCAGAATTCCATATTAAATCCGTCTGTGTAGCAGTGTGTCCATGGGTTATCTTTGCCTAGGGAACCATTAGCCCAGGAATATCTGAACGGAATTTTTGTGTTTGATTCGCCGCCTCGTACTTGACCTGTATCTCTACTGGGCGCAGTGACAATACACACTTTCGTTGTTCTTTCTAAAGTATTTTTACGTTGCACTTAGTTTCCATCGATGTCCACCAGACCTCAGAGGAGTAAGTCATAATGGGTCTGATGCAAACCCGATTGGTTTGAATCCGTCTTCAGTTAGAATCCTCAGTAGACTATTTATGGTGGATATAAAATACGCCATACCTCAGCATACGTTGTGCGTAATAGTTATGTTATTCGACCCGCATGTTATCCATATGTTCCTTAGCATGTGGTTGACCCAGTTTATTACTTCCCGGTCAATCTCAAAATGGTCTAAAGATTGGATAAGATTGACGATCTTAACATTATTAAATGCGCCATCGATGTCGATAAAAATCGCCAAGGTGAACATGTTGTCGCTGCACAGTGGTTCAGAATCAAAATCCATCAGAATCAAATTAAATCGGTAAATCAGATATGTTTTAGAAATCGGCCCAAAGTTGACTACTTTTCGCATTTTTCGATTTTAAAGAAAATTAAAATTTTTATTTTTTTGTTTTTATGTTTTTTAAACATATTTTTACGTGCTTGTTCAAAATGCGAAGAAAAAATTTATTTTTTTGTATTACATATTTTCAAGTTTTTCGGATTTTGAAAATTAAAAAAAAACCTAATTTCTTTTTTGACTTTGTCGAACTGTTTCACACACATTGTAAGAGATTTTGAACTTTTTATTAGAAATTGTGATTTCTTACCTTTATTATGACGCCAAAACTATGTTTGTGTCAAATATAGTTTGGTCGTAATGAATATTGGTAAAATTATCCTTTTTTAATATCAAATGTCTGAATTTGGACCAACACAACTTTTTTCCTTCAAAAGTCTTTAACGAATTATATAGTAAATTTATAGAGTAAATTTCCTTTATCCTCATGCTTAATTTGGTAACAATCGGAGTTCATTTGCCGGAAATATGCAAAAAAAACGAAATAATACCTGATTTAGCAGACATATAGTGGAAAAAGACCGATTTTTTGGTTCCAAAACGCAATTTACTCATTTCATTCTCATTACCTTCTGAAAGTAGGTACATAGATAGAAAGATAGGTAAATTTCCTTTATCCTCATGCTAAATTTTATAACAATCAGAGTTCACACTATATCTACTGACATTGATGTGTGGTGATGTAAACACACATTTTTATACCCTGCACCTCCAGGATGGGGGTATATTCACTTTGTCATTTCGTTTGTAAGACATTGAAATATTTAACGGAGACCCCATAAAGTATATATGGTTGCAGATCGGTTGGAATTGAAAGTGGACGAAATCGAAAGGACTGAAAATACCCCTAATATTTATTTTTTTTTTTAAATTCAGATTTTTATACACTTCAAATTTGTTTCGTAAAAAAGTACAAAAAAAAATTTAGTGGGTGAAATGGGACAAAAGAGATAAATGGTATCAATAATACGGCAACAGCTACAAACATGATATTCGGTGTGTACATCCCTATAATTACGTAGACACGTAAAATAGAGAGATTTTTTGAAATTTGTACTTTTAAGGGATACAAATGGAAAAGATGGATAAAAATGGTACCGACCAAACCGCTTGAAGTTAAAATCATGAAATTCGGTGTATGCATTTATCTGACTGCGAAACATAAAGGATTTTTCGAAATTTTTACTTTTAGGCTGAAAATGGGGCGAAATGGATAATGAAATTCGACGTGTACATTGCTGTGACTGTTTAGACACGAAAATTAATGATATATTTTGATATTCGTACCTTTAGGATCAAAACGGTATAAAATTAGTAGCAAATTATTAATATTATATTAATTAAAATTAAATAAAATTATTTAAAATAGTCTGCATAAGCATGCCTTATAGTTTGAAATAGTAAACAAATATAGTAATGCGCATTAAAAATATCACAATTTTAAAAATATGTTACTTCACTTCTTTGTAAAGTCGATAGCCTCTAATCTACCGGTAATACTATGGAATGCACTCCGTGGTGGAGGGTAAGGTTTGGCCCGGCCGAACTTAACGCCTTTTTACTTGTTTTCTTTATAATGCCCATTTTAGGTGATTCAGATAATTTGAATAACATATAAAACTAGCTAACCCGGCAAACGTTATTTTACCTTCAAATTTTATTTATTTATCGGTGCAGGTAATTCACATTTATTTCCAAAAAAAAATAAAAATATTTGCTTTTTTTAATATTTGCTGGATGGGTTACGGTCGTGTCGATTTTGAATTGTATTTTCCCTCATTGAAGCAATCAGTGATAAACAATATTTTTTTTGTTGCCAGGTGCGAAAACGAACAAAGCGGATGGATTTCCGTCTATAGATTTGAAGGAATGCAGTGAACCAACGATTTGATTTTGGATCGTTCAGTTTAAGTGATCCACATACTTGTTCTTTGCCAATTGTTCGAACAAAATGGATTAATGCGTTTGTGTCGCATTCACGTTCACGCTGCAATTATAGTTCGAAAGGGTCGTATGGTCGACATTCCTAACCTGACTAACAAACTGCTGCACATGAGGTAACACATGCCTTATATCAAACCAAAGCCTGGTTGTGCATCTCTTCGTTCATCTCAATATGGGGAAACGAACTCGATGCAAAATGTCTTCTGACATATCATCCTTGTACTTATCCCACAATTCACGTGGATTTGATGGAAAACATGTGGCAATAATGATCGCAAATAATAGGCGTATTTTACTTGGGAATGCAGAAACAGTTGCTTCAGCGGTTGTCATATCCCAATGCAAACAGTTTTCAAGTGGCAAGGTTAAAAACCTTGCCACTGAGACAGCACAATCCAGGCGTTTCTACAGTGAACTTCAAAGCTCCGTAAACGTCATCTATCATGAAGATGGCGTCGTAAAATCACTCCATACAAATCGGGGATATTTCGGGAATTTTCTTAGGTATTCTTCTTGTTTGACCGGCGACCAATCCGATTTGGTGCGAATCATCGAAATTGGTCCATGCGTTCTTGAGTTATAAGCGTAGTAAATAACGCCACTCTCTTTTATATATATAGATTCAATTATTTGAAAAGTAAACACTAATTTCAATATAAAGTTTCTAGAAGAACAACCTGTAAATATTTATATATATATATATATATATATATATATATATATATATATATATTTAAAAAAATATATATTATGTTTTCTTTCATTTTTGTAAGGAAATATTACTTTTGCGAATAAAATTAAAAATTTTGATTGCTCATTTTTTTCAATTTTGAGAAGAATGAAAGTGCTCTAAGTCAGTGCACCCTCTGAAAGTAGTGGTTCCCTTAGAAGAACTAACGTTGTCGATTTTTTATAAAAGTTCGATGTAGTAGTAGGATATTCTAAGAAAAAAAATTGTGCTTCGGTGGAAAAATATTTTTTAATTGACTTGACAACTTTTTTAATAAAACGCAAACCATTCGAGATAGTTCCAAAACTTTATGATCGACCTCAAATACGATCAAAACGTTCATATGGCCACCGCGGGCACATTTCGGCCGTAAGGGCCGCTATTTCGCGTTCAATGTTGGCTTTGAGTTCTTCCAACGCCGTCGGCTTGTTGACATAGACCAATGATTTGACGTAGCTCCAAAAAAAATTTAAAGGCGTTAAATCGCGGCCAATAGACTGGTACATTTATTGAGATCACTAAACTTACTCTTCAATAAATCGATTGTAACGTGTGCTGTGTGGCTTGTGGCACCCAGAGATACAAGCCGACCGATTTTAAGCCGCCGCCGTCGCATGGATCTGCACGAGCCGCGCCGCCGCCGATTTTGTCGGCTCAAATCGACTTCAAGACGCCGCCGATTTCATCGACTCATATCGACTTCAACCACGCCACCGAGATTTGACGGAGTTGTAACTCAGGCAAATCTTACTACCAAAGTAGACAACCCACTTAAAATTACAAAAGAAAATATAACTGTTGACTTAGACAACCTACTGCTGTGAAATATATTGATATATCTTTCATTTATATAATTCAATTCCAGTACGTGTGGCCATGTGTTCCTATAAATAACAATAAGGCTGTTTTTCTTTAAGGCTGGATAATTAAGCTGTGATAAGAAAAAAACCAAATAAAAAGTTAAAATTTAACTCAAAATGTGTTGTCATTTATTTTAAATAATATTTATTTAAAATATTTTTTTTAGACTTATCACCAACAACAATACCAATGTGTGTATAAAAACAAATTTTAACAAAAATATTTTATGTTAAAAATATTGGACTTAGCATGAATAATTATCCAGTGTAGGTCGAATTTATGGTTATGGACCATAAGTCCGAAAAAGTCAGCAGAAAATATTTTTTTTTAATTTGTTTTGATACAAATATTTATATTGTTGTTGCCGACAATTAATTTTTTATTTTGGGTAAAAAATTAAATTAAATTAAAATTAATTTAAAAAAAATATCGCAGCTTCTTATCCCGGCTTAAAGAAAAACAGCCTTATTAAATTATAGTATTATAACAGCCTTATTATTATAGTATTATCATTCATTGGAAAGATTATGATATTCAAGATGTCTGGTCAAATATGCCTCACACGAAAAGCTGTAATTGCAAAAATATTTATTAAATTCATCCATATTATAAATTTTGAGAATGTATTTTGTGTATAATATTAAATTATGGGAACATTGGCTAATGTTAACGAATATTGAACTATAATATATATATATATATATATATATATATATATATATATATATATATATATATATATATATATATATATATATATATATATATATATATATATATATATATATATATATATATATATATATATATATATATAATCATGTCATAATCATGGCGCGATTGCGATCGCCATTCACAGTAACGTGACGATCGTTATTGTCGACGAAAAATATGGCCCAATGACGCCGCCGGCATGCAAAGCGCACCAAACAGTTATTTTCATATCATATTTTCTCCACAGCCCAATCGGAGAACGTGCGTCGCGTCAAATGGTCCCTCGGCTTGAGTCAGCTTGACGTAAAGTGGTCTTGGCGATGCCCAGTTCTTAAGACCGCCGTGGAATCGACTTATTTGGATGGTTTGCTACGGACGCCTAAACGGCAGCGATATTTTCGTCACTTCGACAAACCCGTTGTCTTACTGGCACGGCAGCATCACACAATGAATATTGCTTGTTTACTAGGGCGATAATAAGGACCAAAATTTGAGTTAACGCTCTTAAAGTTGTGATCACCGACTCTGAATTTCGGTAGTACATTTTTATAATTACCATACTTTCGTATAATAAGCATACTTTCGTGTACTTTACCATGATGAAAATGTTGAGTTTACTGAAAAATGGAAAGTAACAGTTAGATGATCAGTGAAATAGTGCGTTCACAAATTAAATTCAAAGGTGTCAAGTACCTATTGGATAACCCATTAGTTCCGACGTAGGTGGTAGTGTCGGTGAGTCAGATGGTAGGTATACTGATGCTAGGTACATGTTTTCAGCACCCCGCTGCAGTAAACGATTACATTATTAGGGATGGAAGAGTCGGTATCCTCTTAGTCCCCACTGTCTCGAAAGTTTGCGTCCGCTTGGAGCAGTCTGCCGGGTCCAAAGATTCCGATTCTTGTGTTATTTTTCCATGGGCTAGGTGTGCACTTGTCGCATCCAGGACTACGGAGGTCAAGGCACCCGCCTCCCTAGTACTCTTGTGTTAGCTTGATATCGACGGCTCGTGGCCTACAAAAATGTCGCTCACCGCCAGCACTGGGTTCATTACTCCCTGCATTACAACTTTATTTATATTATTTCCACTTTCCATCTTAATTATTTTATCGGAATCATTCCCTATCCAGTTTTTAATCCGCGCGGGATAATGAGTATCGCCTGAGACATTGTGTGCACTGATGCCCCTCTCCCTGTACTCGGTGAATAAAGGTAAAAATGGCGAAGGTGCATGCAGCGTCCTCCCCTATCCGCCACCTGAGGACGCTCTTGGTAGGAAACTGGCAACACCCGCAGGGATCGTTTCCTAGCTCCGCACCGTCAAAAGTATGAAGTTAATGTTCTAGCACATCATGGTAATTCCGATCATTGTATTGTTTCAGTGGGTCTCTTCCTCCCAAATCGTGAGGAAACATTTCATTGGAGGCTGACAATTTCTTTTAGATTTTTCGTTTGCATTTTTTTTGGTCTGTAATCAATATATGATTTGAAGTGGGATATTGTCCTGGCTCAATACCATTTTGCTTCTATATTTAATAGAATGCAAATTTATTTACAAATGGCATGGTGACATTTATTACTTGGCTACAGACTACCACGATCAAAAGTCTTTTCAAGTGGCTTCGCAGCGACTTTTCAACATCAAACCCGGCCTCTATAAGGAGATGATTCTCACAAACGAACGAGAAGCACAACTCACTTGCCGAATTTGCGTTTAAAAAATCGCACCAAGTAATAAAGCACACATGCCATCTTACAAGCACCTCATTGAGTTGCATATGTAAGTATGTGTATATGCAGGTATAGTTACCCAGCAATACTTCTGCCGTGCCAATGCTCATTTGTTTTAGTTTTTTCGTTTGCATTTGACAATTTCTCTCATATTGACGAAGAAACAATAGACGAAATAGTCAATGAAATCAAAGTAAAATGGGTAATAGATACCTTCCAACCCTTCAAATCCCAAGGAATGAAAGATATCGTTCCAGCTATGCTGCAGTATACAACAGATGTGATTGTTACTCACCTTGTACGTATATTCAAAGCACGTCTGTGCCTGAGATTTATACCAATTAGCTGGAGGTAGGTACGGGTTGTATTCATACCTAAACCAGGCAAACCAAGTCATACATCTGCTAAGGATTTCAGACCGATCAGCCTACCATCCTTCCTCCTTAAGACACTGGAACGAATCCTAGATATTTATCTAAGAGGAAGCATAGATGGAAATCTAATTAGTGACGCTCAACATGCCTACATTAAATCCACTGAGAGCGCACTTCATGAGATTGTTGGTAACATAGAGAGAAACCTAGAAAGAAAAGATTGCACACTTGCAGCGTTTCTAGGCATAAAAGGAGCTTTTAACAACATAGAATATAATACTATAAGCATAGCATTAAGGGCTCCACAGTTCCGGCAGCACTAGGTGCAATTGTACATTACCTACCTCTGGACCGCTTCACAGAGATGCATGCAATCATTACTCACAGCAATAGAGTGAGTTTTCATGAACTTGAATTAAGTGGAGGTACCGACTATATGGTACCGGTTCTGGACAACTCACCACCACCATAGATGATCATACCATCTCGGGTTTGTCTGTCTACACTGAAGGCTCAAAAATGAAAATGTTGTGTGAGTGAATTTAGTTGCATCCTGCTCAGACAATATACAAATGGGAGGGATTTGAGAGATGGGGTATTTTTGATTTGAATTTTGTAAAATTAAACGTTTTCTTTAGATTTTCTAAGCACAATAGTAAAAAAAGGTTACGAAAAGAGAAATATTCATTCGTCAACAGCCGACTTAAGTCAAGAATGCGGAAATTATATTATTTTTGTAGTTTTTGTGTTGTTTGATTAGTGAACAATTTGATTGATTTTCTATGTGTTTTGAATATAATGTAATGTAATTTCTTCTTACGAATGAAGTTTTTGTTTAGGTGATGGAAAGGAGGAGAATCACACTTATCAAAAAATCAATTTTATTTTTGACATTTTTCCATTATTCGCTGTAAACTAACGTTCTCCATGGAACATATCAATTTCTTTAGTATGTCAGGGAAGTACCTTGATTATAATTGGTACATATATTACCGATCAGGAAAAAAATCAATATGAAAGCAGATTTTAATTTTACCGTTCATTTTTGCCTGGCGATGTAATATGAAGGATTTAAAAAGATAATATTGAAAATTTGTGGGACAGTTGTATTTGGAAACATTGAGCCATTTTCGGGTAGGTATTCCGAGAGTAAATATAATATGATCTGGGAAATTTGACAAAGATCCTTTGACAAATGCAGATTTTACAGCGGTAATAGGATAAATTGGACGGACATTTGTAGGGGGTCTATAAAAACACTTGGTGGTTGTACCATAACATGGGCCATTATATTTCCCTTTAGGCATTCCTAGTGGAAATGAGACATGATCTGCAAAATTGTATAAAGATCAGATGTAAGATATAGATTCTGGAGCGGTAATAGTGTAAAATGGGCGGACGATTTGTACTGGGATTGTGCCTAAATATGGACACATATATTTGACTTTAATAGTGGGTATTGAAATAGAACATGATCTGTAAACTTTGAAAAACTTCCGATTTAAAATGTTGGTCCTAGAGGGGTAATACTAAAAATAGGGGTCATTTGTAAGGGCGCTACATTAAAAAGTGGGCCCATAAAGATCACTTTCAAAGAAGGTAATCTTAGTTGAAATATAATATGACCTGCAAAATTGTATCGAGATCCAATGCACGATGTGGGTTCTAGAGCTGTAATAGTGTAGAATGGGGGTCCAATTTGTTGGGGGTTATACCAAAATGTGGCCCCTATATTTGACTTGCATAGTATGTATTCTTAGTTGAAATATAATATAGTCTGCCAAATTTGATAAACTTGCGATGTAAAATGTGGGTCCTAGAGGGATAATAATAACAATGGGGGCCATTTGTATGAGCGCTATATTAAAGAGTGGACACTTATAGATCGCTTTCAAAGTAGGTATTCTTTATTGAAATATAACATGATCTGCAACATTTTATCAAGATCCAATGTAAGATATGGGTTCTAGAGCGATAATAGTGTGAACTGGGGGCCCATTTGTGTGGGGTCTATAGCAAAACATAGACCCACTTGGTTCACTTTAGCTGTTTCTAGTTCAAAATGAACACGATCCTGAAAATTTCGTCATGATCCCATGTAAAATGTGTATTCTAGAGCAGTAATAGTGTAAATTATAGGAATATTTGTATGGAGGCTATATCTAAATCTAAACCGATATTCTCCAAATTTAATACCAATCGTCCTTGGCCAAAAAAGTAAATTCTGCCAAATTTCATGGTAATCGGACCACAATTGCGACCTGTAGAGTGCGAACAAGCTTAGATGGATAGCAGACGGACGGACGGACAGACAGACATCTTTAAATCGATTCAGCTGGTGATTCTAAGCCGATCCGTATACTTAAAGGTGGGTCTAGCTCAATTATTTCTTGGTGTTACAAACATTTGGCGGAAAACTAACTTACCCTAGTCCACGAAGTGGTGTAGGGTATAAAAATGAATCTGTGTTTGTTTGTTCTTTATAGCAGCCTAAACTACTGGACCGACCTTCTTGAAATCTTCACAGTATGTTCATGCTGAACCGATGGCACCTCCCACACATATTGCGATTTTATTCGTTTCTTATAAATTAGCATATTCGGAGTACTGTTGCAGCTAGAGTCTTGAATTTTTGTGAAAGTTCACTAATTGTTAGTCTACACAGTTGTGCCAAAAATGGGCGGCATTGGGAAAGTGAGCGTGGTACCTCCCATTCGAAGTTAAAACCTATTATCGAATATTGTCAGTTCTATGCTATGTGTCTTAGAAATTGTGTGTGAGTAGATCCAATGTAAATAGTTGTGCAAAGATGGGGAAAAGTGGATGTGTCCCTCCCCATACGAAATAAAAACCTGTTTTAGAGTATATTCGACACCGATACTCCTAAATTGTTGTGTGAGTTAATTTAGTTTTAACCTGCTTAGACAATATACAAATGGGCGGGATTTAAAAGATGGGAACATTTTGAAGGTTACCAAAAAAAGAAATACCCATTCGTATAATGCCGAATTAAGTCAAGAAAACGGACAATATATAAATTTTTTAGTTTTTGTGTTGTTTGATTTGATTTGAACGATTTGATTGATTTTTCTATGTGTTTTGAATGTAGTACATTCGAATTCCAGATTACTACAACTAATCTTACGAATGAAGTTTTTTGTTTTGGTAATGAAAAAATTGCCAAAACTTTAATAAACGATTTTCTAGAAAACGGTTTGAGAAGAACTCAGCATAACTTTTGTTGTCCAGAAAATATAAAATGACAATTTCAACAATTTTTGTTGAAAAAAGTTGTTTAAGTATATCTCGGTCAATTTTAAATTTTTGCGGCACAATTGTCTAGTCAATAACTAGTCAATTTACAATTTTTTTGTGGCACAATTTGCCACAATACTAACACAATTCAGCATTTTTGTTTTTACGAAAAAAATTACTTGGTGCGATTTTTTAAACGCAAATTCGGCAAGTGAGTTGTGCTTCTCGTTCGTTTGTGAGAATCATCTCCTTATAGAGGCCGGGTTTGATGTTGAAAAGTCGCTGCGAAGCCACTTGAAAAGACTTTTGACATGGTCGAAATCATGATCGTGGTAGTCTGCAGCCAAGTAATAAATGTCACCATGCCATTTGTAAAAAAATTTGTATTCTATTAAGTATAGAAGCAAAATGGTCTTGAGCTAGGACAATATCCCAGTTCAAATCAAATATTGATTAGGTTAGGTTGAAAGGGTTGCCCGCTGGTAGTATATACAACATCATGTGTATACGCAACGAAGCGAGTTCACTCGGAGACTATTTGTCCATTGTGCTACCCTTGATAGATGATTATGGAAGAAATGTATTAATGAATAGAGGAGGAGGATTATAGTGGGAGAAGAGAAGTTGATAGCAAGGAAAGTCCGGAGGGTTCATTGTGGTGTCAGTCGTTATTAGATTGCCTGGTGTGGAGAACTGGAGAACCAGTTGGCCTTGTCTATGAATTTATATAGGGGTTTTAGAGGAACATTTGCCACTTCTGCCAGACTGCTAAAGAACCTGCTTCCAAGATAAAGTAGCCTGAGCTCCTGCAGTCTATGGCATGAGCATAGCAGATGTTCCACCGACTCCTCTTCTTCATCGTCGAGGCAGCTTCTGCAGTAGTCCATATGAGGGATTCCCATACGCTCTGCCATACGGCCTATTGCGCAGTGCCCTATAAGGACTCCCATGAGGATGCTTGTGTTTCCTTTGCCGAGTGCCAGTAGTTCCTTTGTTCTACTAGGGTTGATTTTCGGCCATAAGTTGCGTGTTATTTTGCAGTTTTGAACGGAGTCCCATCGCAACTTTGTTTCTCGGTCTGCTATTTCGTCTATTTGATTGAGTATTTCGATGAAAGGCGTGCGTATGTTCGTATTACATGGAACGTCCGTCTCTTTGGAGCCATTCCGTGCACATTCGTCTGCCATTTCGTTCCCAGGTACATCCGTGTGACACAGTACCCATACAAGTGTGACGTCATGCGTTTGGAGTCGGTCCAGAGACTCTAAGCAGTCATGTACCCATCTTGATCTTATAGTCTTTGAGTTTAAGGCTTTAAGGGCTGCCATACTGTCCACATAAATTCTGAATTTTGATGGATCGATGTCCCGTTCCAGAATATTTCTCGCGGCTATGTTGATGACATATACTTCTGCCTGAAAGACTGTGCAAGTGGTTGGCAGTCGGACGGATATTTTAAGGTTTAAGGGTTCAGAAAAGACTCCCGATCCCGTACCTATCTCCATTTTTGAGCCATCAGTGAAGATTGAGTTTTCCTCGTCGGTCATGACCATGTTGGATGCCCATTCTTCTCTGGTGGGTATTACCAATTTGAAGTTCTTATGTAGGTGCATACTGGGCTTGAGAAAATCTGAATTTTTATCTAGCCTCCCGTATGGTTCAGTAGCTCCTAAAATGGAGCTGTGCCCACGCGTGACGTTTTCAGCATACCGAGTTCTCTGATACGCAATGCTACCCTTGCTGCACATCTCCTTACGAAAATGTCCACGGGTTGTATATTGAGTATAGTTTCTAGTCCGGATTGAGGAGCTGATCTCATTGTCCCAGCAATGCCCAAGCATGCCATCCTCTGTACCTTGTTGAGATTTGCTAGGAGTGATTTTCTTTTTACGGCGCTCCACCAGACCAATGCCCCGTATGTGAGTATTGGCCTTACTATTGCCGTGTACAGGCAGTGTACCATCTTTGGTTGTAGTCCCCATCTTTTCCCGAACATCTTTTTGCAGGTATAAAAGGCGCAGAGTGCTTTCCTTCCTCTCTCTTCTGTGTTTCCTTTCCAAGAAAGTTTCGAGTCCAGGATTATGCCAAGGTATTTTGCTGGCTTTGGTAGATGCAATATCTCCCCGTCTAATTTGGGGAGGTCGAAGTCCGGAATTTTATATTTTCTTGTGAACAGAACCAACTCTGTTTTCCTTGGGTTAACTCCTAACCCATTTCTTGTCGCCCATCTTAAGAGCTTCCTTAGTGATCTTTCCATGACCTCACTAATCGTTGGTAAGAATTTACCTCGGACCAGCAGTACTAAGTCGTCGGCATATGCCGTCACCTTAATTCCGTCTCTGTTGAGGTCAAGTAGGATTTCATTTATCACCAGGTTCCAAAGCATCGGCGAGATCACACCTCCTTGCGGCGTGCCTCTTGTAACACGTTTCCTCACAACTTTCTCGCCCAATTTCGAGTTAATAATCCTGCTTTCCATCATGCTGCCCGTCCATTGGTTTATGCCTTGGTTCATTTCCAGGCGTCCGAGAGCGGATGTGATCGATGTTATTTTGACGTTATTGAAGGCGCCTTCTACGTCTAGAAAAGCTGCCATCGTGTAGTCTTTGTACAGCAAGGAGCTTTCAATATAGCCTACCACTTCATGTAATGCCGTTTCCACTGACCTTCCTTTAAGGTATGCGTGTTGTGCCTTGCTGAAGTTGTCTGGATTTTGTTTCCCCCTGACATGTAAGTCCATCAGTCTTTCCATGGTTTCTAGTAAAAACGATGATAGACTAATGGGTCTATAGTCTTTTGTCGTGTTGTGGTTTATTTTTCCCGAATTTGGGATAAATACCACCCTGACTTCTCTCCATGCCCTTGGTATGTAGGACCATCTCAGGCTTGCGGAGAAAATTAGTCGTAGCCATGGCAATACCCGGTCCAGGGAGACCTGCAGTTGTGCTGGTATAATTTCATCTGGTCCTGCTGACTTGTATGGTCTAAAGGATCGCATGGCCCACATTATTTTTTCGTCATCAACTATTGTATTAATGAACTCGTCCGTGCAAACGGAGGGAGGGGTTACTGTTTCTTCAATGCTGTCGTCATCGTCTTGGCATCCTGGGAAGTGTGTTTCCATAAGGAGTTCTACCGTTTCTGCACTGCTTTCTGTGAACAATCCATCCGGTTTCATCAGGAATCCTGGAATCCCCTGCTGGGTTTCTTGGAGAGCGCTTTGCGAAATCTGGCGACCTCGCTAGTACCTTCCAATTCCTCGCAGAAATTCGTGCAAGATTTCCATTTTGCTTTTTTGATCTGTTTCTTGAAGTCATTGAAGACCTCTTTATAGTCGTTCCAGCCTTCTGGAGTTTTCTCCCTTTTTGCTCTGTTAAAGAGCCTCCTACTTTCCTTCCTGAGTGCCCTGATCTCCGGTGTCCACCAGGTTTGGTTGATTTTCCGGGGGCGTCGCTCCTGGCAGGATTTTTTGAAGGATTCTGAAAGGGAAGATGTCAGTTGATTCACTGCACCCTCCAGTTCATGCACGTCACTAATCTCTCTGTCCGGAGGAGGCAGTGACTGCATAAGATTACTGAAGAGGTTCCAGTTAGTCTTTTTGGGATTGCTGTAGGGTTTCCCCTTAATTATATCGTGCTCTATATTGAAGTGTATTCTAAAGTGGTCGGAGAAGGACCATTCTGTAGATACCATCCAATTTGAGACTCTAATCGTTTCACTATTTGATACTAGAGTTATATCTATAACCTGTTCCCTAGTTCAATTATGGAACGTCGGCCTATTGCCCTTGTTGCATATAATTAGATCAGTGGATATAATGTAATCAAAATATTGAAAAAAATGCAAACGAAAAAAAAACTAAAAAAAAAAAAAAACAAAATTAAATTTCTTGAAAAACAAATTAATTTATTTGTAAAATTGCATATAAGACCTATACGACTTATCCACATATCAGGGGAACACTTTGTCCGACTTTTTATATAAAAATTCTGAACTTGGATTATCTCCAAATAAAAGTTGTTTTTATGCTTTATGGGAACTATCGATATCGATAACTATGGCTTGACTGCTGATAATGTCAAACTGTGCTGACAGTTAAGATGATTTTTCGAAGGCGAAGTATTCAGAAGTCCATATTAGATCCGTCTGTGTAGCAGAGTGTCCATGGGTTATCATTGCCGTTCAGAGATTCCTGGGCTAATGGTTCCCTAACGGAATTTTTGTTTTACAATTCGTTAAGACTGTTCTCTCTGGGACTCTGTCGATTATATATTCCGATTCGGAGAAACCTGTTAGTTTGCCCAGTAGCTTTTGATGATTCGCCGTACTTGACCTGTATCTCTATTGGGCGCAGTGACAATATTGTCTCCATTGCCCTAGTAGATGTTGTTCCGCTGATGCCGAGGCAGTATTGAAGTATTTTTATGTTGCACTTAGTTCCCATCGATGTCCACCGGACTACAGAGGCATAATGTGTCTGATTCAAACCAGATTGGTTTAAATCCTTCTTCCGTTAGAATCCTCAGCAATAGTCTACTGAGGTAGTCACCCACAGGAGTGGATATAAAATGCGCCATACCTCAGCATACGTTAAGCATAATAGTTATGTTATTCGACCTGCATATTATCCATATGTTCCTTAGCATGTTGACCCAGTTTATTACTTTCCGCTCAATCTCGAAATTGTCTAAGATTGTCGATCTTAACATTATTAACTGGGCCCTCGATGTCGATAAAAATCGCCAAGGTGAACATGATGTCGCTGCACAGTGGTTCAGAATCAAAATCCATCGGCCAAAATTCAATAACTTTTTTTTAGTAGACATATTTGAGTTCTGTTAAAAATCAAAATTAGATAAGGACCCAAGGATTATTTTGAGATATTAACATAAAATCGGGAAATCAGATATGTTTTAGAAATCGGCCCAAAGTTGACTATTTTTTGTATTTTTCGATTTTAAAGAAAATTAAAATTATTATTTTTTTGTTTATTAACATATTTTTACGTGCGAAGAAAAAATTTAATTTTTTTGTATTACAGATTTTCATGTTTTTCAGATTTTGAAAATTGAAAATAAAACGTAATTTCTTTTTTTACTTTGTCTAACTGTTTCTCACACATTTTAAGAGATTTTGCACTTTTTATTAGAAATTGTGATTTCTTACCTTTATTATGGCACCAAAACTATGTTTGTGCCAAATATAGTTTGGTTGTAATGAACATTGTAAAATATATAAAATATATATTTGGACCAACACAACTTTTTTCCTTTAAAAGTCTTTAACGAATTATATACATATTTGGAAACGAAATTGCACACTTGAAAAATAGGATACATTTAGTCAGACTTTTTAGTTCCAAAACGCAATTTAGCCATTATGGTCTCATTAACTTCTGAAAAGTAGGTACGCAGATAAAAAGATTAGTAAATTTCCTATATCCTCATGCTAAATTTTACAACAATCGGAGTTCATTTGCCGGAAATATGCAAAAAAAAAACTAAATAATACCTGGTTCCAAAACGCAATTTACTCATTTTATTCTCCTTACCTTCTGAAATGTGGGTTCTAGAGCGATAATAGTGTGAACTGGGGGCCATTTGTATGGGAGCTATAGCTATAGCAAAACATAGACCCACTTGGTCCACTTTCACTTTAGCTGTTTCTAGTCCAAAATAAACACGATCCTGAAAATTTCGTCATGATCCCATGTAAAATGTGTATTCTAGAGCAGTAATAGTGTAAATTATAGGGATATTTGTATGGAGGCTATATCTAAATCTGAACCGATATTCTCCAAATTTAATACCAATCGTCCTTGGCCAAAAAAGTAAATTCTGCCAAATTTCATGGCAATCGGACCACAATTGCGACCTGTGGAGTGCGAACAAGCTTAGATGGACATCAGACGGACGGACGGACAGACAGACATTAAATCGATTCAGCTGGTGATTCTAAGCCGATCCGTATACTTAAAGGTGGGTCTAGCTCAATTATTTCTTGGTGTTACAAACATTTGGCGGAAACTAACTTACCCTAGTCCACGAAGTGGTGTAGGGTATAAAAATGAATCTGTGTTTGTTCTTTATAGCAGCCTAAACTACTGGAAATCTTCACAGTATGTTCATGCTGAACCGATGGCACCTTTTTTTTTCACTGAACCAACACTCAGGGGATGTCCCCTATAAATGCAGTGCATTGCGTTGGTAGAAGGAAGATAAGGTATTGGAAGGAGGAAAGAGGGTGTAGTGTCTGTTGACATCTGTTTTGAATCTCTGAATGTCGTAATTGGAGGGAAAGATATTTGCCGGAAGTCGATTCCACATACGGATAGTACGGGCGAAGAACGAATTTATTCTGTAATGTGTAGTGCGGTCGGTTGTCCAATCGACAACAAATGGGTGAGCGTTCCTGGAGAGTCGCGTATCTCTACCTAACGTTCTCACGGGCGGTAAAAGATCACGATTTTCCGAAGAACAAACACCATGAAAGTATCGATAGAACAATGACACACAACCAACATTACGACGGTGTTCAAGGGAGACAATAGAATTGGATATCCTACCGTCACCTATCAACACCATCGCCCTCCTCTGGACACGGTCAAGTAGCTCCAGCGATGAAGCTGGAGCACCCGACCATATATGGGAGTTGTATTCCATCTTTGGTCTGATGTAGGTAGTGTAGATATTGAGAAGATCAGAGGGTGTGAAATATTTCTTACATCTTTTTAAAAAGCCTAAACATTTGAAGGCATCTTTCGACACATCAAATACATGTTTTGTCCAACGAACATCACATTGTATTTTTATGCCAAGAACAACGAGAGCATCTGATTGCTCAATATCTACACCGTTCATTAAAATCGACGACACCGTTGGATCAGTGAATCGCTTGTGAGACAACAAGGAGCACTGGGTCTTACGTGCATTAAAATCTACTCTATTTTCTCGACCCCATTCAGAAATGGCTATCAAATCCTGGCTAAGTGACTCATCCATCAATCGCCTTTTATCCTCAATTTCTTGACGAATTGGTCTATGATCGAATGAGTATGAATGACAGAGGTTGCTGTCATCCGCGAATGAGTATATTGGATTCACAGTCCGATCCAAGAGGTCGTCGATGAAAATAAGAAAAAGGGAGGGGGAAAGGACAGAGCCCTGTGGTACTCCTGCGGTTAACCTATGCTCGTCGGATGAGAACCTTCGAAAGCGCTGAGCAAATCGCGATCGGTCGATAGTTAGCAGGATTGTTAGCCTCACCTTTTTTAGGGATGGGCTGGATGTTCGCAATCTTCCAACGCGCTGGGAAAACCCCTGCACGGTATGCAAGGTTGAAAAGATTACGAAGGGGACGGGCAAGCGTCGAAGAGCACTTACATAGGACAAGTGCTGAAATGCCATCCGGGCCTGGAGATTTATTTACGTCGAGATTTGCGAGAACCCTTTTAACTCCACGTGTTCGAAAAAATATCTGAGGCATGGAACTAGATACATTTTCGATCACGGGGAGTGGTTGATTGCTTTCCGGCAAGGATGAATTCCTTAGGTTAGCTTTGTCAACCGGGTTAGTGAATATCTGGTCATCTTTAACAAGAGTTGGGATAGATGAGGAGTTATCCTTTACTCTTCTCACAAATGACCAAAAGCTCTTACTTCCCCTGGGAGAAGCAAGAACTTTGGCACGAAGACGTTGTTCGAACAGAAACTTTTCACGTTTAAGTACCCTGGCACACATGGTTCTTGTCTGCTTGCGTAGCAGATCAGTTGAGGCATTTTTATTTAAACGCCATTTCCTGAATGCTTCCTCTTTGGATCTGACAGCAGCCTTGCATGTCTGGTTAAACCAACTTTTATTAGATGGTTTATCCGAAATAACTTTAATTGGAATAAATGACTTCATTCCAATCAAGATAATCATTTCAGCCGCAGCATCTATATCGCCATTTAGAAAGCAAAGTTTTCAATTGAAATGCTGGAAAAAGTTGTTGAGCTCGGCCCAACGTGCCTTTTCGTATATATATATATTGTCCGCTTTGGGGCTGCGGTCGAAGCGACACGAAGAGCGGAATACGAAAAGGATGCTGAAACAATGCAGTGATCCGAATTACCAAGAGGTGCTAGAACGTTAACTTCATACTTTTCAGGGTGTGATGTTAAGAAAAGATCAAGAATATTAGAGTGTTGCCCTTGGACACACGGAATGTGTGTCGGTTCATACACTAGTTGCGTCAAATCATTATGCGCGGCAAAAAGCTCGGCGTAATGACCCTCCGGTGTTCAGTGACTCGAATGGGCAAGCCAAGAGGAATTATGTACATTGAAATCGCCAGCAACCACAATTTCACTGTCAGGATAATCCTCTAAGATTTTTGTAATTGAATCGGAAAGGGCGTCAAAGCCATTTAGGGATACCTGCCTTTCCGCGTTTGGACTTCTATACGCAAATCCGAAATGTAGTACGTGTGTTCCAATCTTGAATTTAACCCAAAGGGAGTTAAATTCTGGATTTTCGGAAACACTATATCATTACGTACGTATACCAAAAGACCTCTGTGGGGGATAAAGAGGGATAGGGTGTGATACCCAGGAATGTGAAAATCCTGTGGATCAGAATCCTCACACACCTGGGTCTCACAAAGAGCAAAAACATCAGGCCGATGGAATTGTACATGAGCGTACAAGGCAAAAAAATCGCTCTCAGCCCTCGTACATTGGCAAATTGTACTTTAAACTTACCCACCATTAGAACAGACAAACAAGAAAAAAACAAAACAGAGTCAGTATGCAGCTACAGTTGCCAAACTCCTCTCCCTGCCGTTGCTGTATTCCCCCAATGCTCAGTGTTATGCCTTAAGCATTTGGCGAACAACGACAGAAAGAAAAGAGTGTCAACTGCACTGCACGAATGGGAAGGGGGGGGGAGGGAAGGAGACAACGCACACACTACGGAGCGGACATAAAATGTGTGGTCAGTGATGTGCGGCTGTTGTGGATGCTGCTGCGATGTTTTTGTTGTTCACGCTGATGTTATTGTTATTGTTGGGTTGTTTAATTGTTTTGGTCGGCGCGGCGCGGTTATTGTTGTTGGTTGTTTTTAATTATACCCTCCACCTCCAGGATGGGGGTATACTAACTTTGTCATTCCGTTTGTAACACCTTGAAATATTGACCTGAGACCCTATAAAGTATATATATTCTTGATCGTCATAAAATTCTAAGACGATCTAGCCATGTCCGTCCGTCCGTCCGTCCGTCCGTCCGTCCGTCCGTCCGTCCGTCTGTCCGTCTGTTGAAAGCACGCTAGCATCTAAACGAAAGGAGCTAGGACGTCCAAATTTTCCATAAATGCGTCTTATAGTCGTAGATCGGTTGGGATTGAAATGGGGCGAAATCGGCCCAAAGGGAAAAATTTTTCCCTCACAAAGACTAAAAATACCCATAATAATCCCTACTATTTTAGCATATTTAAGCATGTTTTTTGAATATGTCTGTTTATATTTGCTTGATATTTGGTATGTGTATTACCCTTATAGCAAAAAACTGCACTATAAAGTGATTCTTATTTGTAGGGGGTGAAATGGGGCAAAAAAGGGATAAAAATGGTACACATTAAACGACAACAGCTAGAAACACGAAATTCGGTGTGTACATTCCTCTAATTGAGTAAATACATGATATAAAAGTATTTTTTTCAAATTCGTACTTTTAAGGGGTAAAATGGGAAAAGAGGGATAAAAATGGTACCAACCTAACGGCTGTACCTAGAATAATGAAATTCGGTGTATACATTCCTCTGATTGCATAGATATGTAAAATACACGGATTTTTCAAAATTCGTACTTTTTGGGGTTAATATGAAAAAAGGGGATAAAAATAGTACCAATCAAATGACCGCAGCTATAGTCATGAAATTCGGAGTAGACATTCCACTGACTGTGTATACACGGAAAATAAACTGATTTTTCGAAATTCGTACTTTTTGGGGACAAAATAGAAAAAGGGGATAAAAATAGTACCAACCAAATGACCGCAGCTAGAGTCATGAAATTCGAAGCATACATTCCTTTGACTACGTAGACATGACTGTGTATACACGGAAAATAAACGGATTTTTCGAAATTCGTACTTTTTGGGGACAAAATAGAAAAAGGGGATAAAAATAGTACCAACCAAATGACCGCAGCTAGAGTCATGAAAATCGAAGTATACATTCCTTTGACTACGTAGACATGAAAAATAAAAGGTTTTTTTCCAAATTCGTACTTTCAAGGGATATAATGGGTACGGAGGGATAAAAATGGTACCAACCAAACGGCAACACCTGGAATAATGAAATTCGGTGTATGCATTCCTCTGATTGCGTAGACATTTAAAATAAACAGGTTTTTCGAAATTCGTACTTTTTGGGGTTAAAATAAAAAAGGGATAAAAATAGTACCGATTAAATGACCGCAGCTAGAGTCATGAAATTCTGAGAATACATTCCTCTGACTGCGTAGATACGGAAAATAGACGAATTTTTCGGAATTCGTACATTTTGGGGTTAAAATTGTAAAAGGGGATACAAATAGTACTAACCAAATGACCGCAGCTAGAGTCATGCAATTCGGAGTATACATTCCTCTGATTGCGTAGGAATCGGAAAATAAACGAATTTTTCGAAATTCGTACTTTCAAGGGATACAATGGTACATAGGGATAAAAATAGTACCAACTAAATGACTACAGCTAGAATGATGAAATTCTATTTGCGTAGAAACGTCAAGGGGGTAAAAATGGTACCAACCACATGGTCGCAGCTGGAATTATGGAATTCGGTGTATACATAGACATGCATAGACACGCAAAATAAAAAGTTTTTTTTTCAAATTTGTACCTTTTCTATTATGGCAAAAATTGGTTGAATCATGAAGTTAGTTATTTTGCACTATGTACGTCTGATAATGTTTTTTTTGTACTTTTGGAATTAAAATAGAATGAAAATACAACCAACTGTAGCTCCCACTATCTACCAATATTTATTTATTTAAGCTTTTTGAAAATATAAATATAAGAATATTTATTTTTTGATTTGAAATAAATAATGGTTTGAAATAATTAAAATATTATATTTATTTATAAAATTATTTTTTCAATATTTGTATTTGTTTTGGTTTGCCTATATTAAAAAAATTATATTTTCCTGTAATATTACTGCACTTCTACGAAAACCTACAACCTCTGTGGAATGCAATCCATGGTGGAGGGTATATAAAGTTCGGCCCGGCCGAACTTAACGCCGTTTTTACTTGTTTTTTTCATTAGTTCTATTTTGTTGTTTATGATTTCTGTATTTTGTTTGAATTTTTTTCTTTTTTATTTTAACACAAAACTGAACGGCACACAACACGGACGACAGAGACGGACTGACTGTATTAAATCCACACATATTGGGATTTTATTCGTTTCTTATAAATTAGCATATTCGGAGTACTGTTGCAGCTAGAGTCTTGAATTTTTGTGAAAGTTCACTAATTGTTAGTCTACACAGTTGTGCCAAAAATGGGCGGCATTGGGAAAGTGGGCGTGGTACCTCCCATTCGAAGTTAAAACCTATTATCGAATATTGTCAGTTCAATGCTAGGTGTCTTAGAAATTGTGTGTGAGTAGATCCAATGTAAATAGTTGTGCAAAGATGGGCGAAAAGTGGATGTGTCCCTTCCCATACGAAATAAAAACCTGTTTTAGAGTATATTCGACACCGAGATGGGCAGAAAGTGGCCGTGACCCTTCCCATACGAAACTAAAACCTCTTTTAGAGTATATTCGACACCGATACTCCTAAATTGTTGTGTGAGTTAATTTAGTTTTAACCTGCTTAGACAATATACACATGGGCGGGATTTGAAAGATGGGAACATTTTGAAGGTTACCAAAAAAAGAAATATCCATTCGTCTAATGCCGAATTAAGTCAAGAAAACGGAAATTTTTTAGTTTTTGTGTTGTTTGATTTGAACGATTTGATTGATTTTTCTATGTGTTTTGAATGTAGTACATTCGAATTCCAGATTACTACTACTATTCTTACGAATAAAGTTTTTTGTTTTGGTAATGGAAAGGAGGAGTATCACACTCAACCAAAAAATTGCCAAAACTTTAATAAACGATTTTCTTGAAAACTCAGCATAACTTTTATTGTCCGGAAAATATAAAATGACAATTTCAACAATTTTTGTTGAAAAAAGTTGTTTAAGTATATCTCGGTCAATTTTTAAATTTTGCGGCACAATTGTCTAGTCAATAGCTAGTCAATTTACAATTTTTTTGGTGGCACAATTTGCCACAATACTAACACAATTCAGCATTTCTGTTTTTACGAAAAAAAAAAAAACAAAATTATATTTCTTGAAAAACAAATTAATTTATTTGTAAAATTGCATATAGGACCTATACGACTTATCCACATATCAGGGGAACACTTTGTCCGAATTTTTATATAAAAATTCTGAAATTGGATTATCTCCAAATAAAAGTTGTTTTTATGATTTATGGGAACTATCGATATCGATAACTATGGCTTGACTGCTGATAATGTCAAACTGTGCTGACAGTTCAGATGATTTTTCGAAGGCGAAGTATTCAGAAGTCCATATTAGTTCCGTCTGTGTAGCAGAGTGTCCATGGGTTATCATTGCCGTTCAGAGATTCCTGGGCTAATGGTTCCCTAATTAGCCCAGGAATCTCTGAACGGAATTTTTGTTTTACAATTCTATTGGGCGCAGTGACAATATTGTCTCCAATGCCCTAGTAGATGTTGTTCGAATGGTTCCGCTGATGCCGAGGCAGTATTGAAGTATTTTTATGTTGCACTTAGTTCCCATCGATGTCCACCGGACCACAGAGGCATAATGGGTCGGATTCAAACCAGATTGGTTTAAATCCTTCTTCCGTTAGAATCCTCAGCAATAGTCTACTGAGGTAGTCACCCACAAGAGTGGATATAAAATCCGTCATACCTCAGCATACGTTAAGCATAATAGTTATTTTATTCGACCCGCATATTATCCATAAAAGTCTTTAACGAATTATATACATATTTGAAAACGAAATTGCACACTTGGAAAATAGGATACATTTAGTCAGATTTAGCCATTATGGCCTCATTAACTTCTGAAAAGTAGGTACGCAGATAAAAAGATTAGTAAATTTCCTATATCCTCATGCTAAATTTTACAACAATCGGAGTTCATTTGCCGGAAATAAGCAAAAAAAACTAAAATAATACCTGATTTAGCAGATATATAGTGCAAAAACACCGATTTTTTGGTTCCAAAACGCAATTTACTCATTTTATTCTCCTTACCTTCTGAAAGTAGGTACGTAGATAGAAAGATGGGTAAATTTCCTTTATCCTCAAGCTAATTTTTATCACAATCGGAGTTTACACTATATCCACTGATATTGATGTGTGGTGATGTAAACACACATTTTTATACCCTGCACCTCCACGATGGAGGAATATTCAATTTGTCATTCCGTTTGTAACACATTGAAATATTTATATATTTCGCGTTCAATGTTGGCTCTGAGTTCTTCCAACGTCGTCGGCTTGTTGGCATAGACCAATGATTTGACGTAACTCCAAAGAAAAAAGTCTAAAGGCGTTAAAGACTGGTACATTTATTGAGATAACACGCTCACTAAACTTACTCTTCAATAAATCGATTGTAACGTGTGCTGTGTGGCTTGTGGCATCGTCCTGTTGAAAACACATGTCGTTCAAGTCAATGTTTTCCAATTCGGGCCAAAAATAATCGGTAATCATGGCGCGATTACGATCGCCATTCACAGTAACGTGACGATCGTTATTGTCGACGAAAAATATGGCCCAATGACGCCGCTGGCATGCAAAGCGCACCAAACAGTTATTTTTTGTGGATGAAGTGGTGATTTGAAGCACATGTGGATTTTCACCAAACCAATAACGTATATTTTGCTTATTGACGAACCCATTGAAGATGATTTTACGATGAAATTCATCATTTTGGCGCATTTTCTCCACAGCCCAATCGGAGAACGTGCGTCGCGTCAAATGGTCCCTCGGCTTGAGTCAGCTTGATCTTGTATGGGTGTAAACCAAGATCCTTACACAAAATTCGCCGTAAAGTGGACTTGGCGATTCCCAGTTCTTGAGACCGCCGTGGAATCGACTTATTTGGATGGTTTGCTACGGACGCCTAAACGGCAGCGATATTTTCGCACTTCGACAAACCCGTTGTCTTACTGACACGGCAGCATCACACAATGAATATTGCTTGTTTACTAGGGCGAGAATAACGACCAACTTTTGAGTTAACGCTCTTAAAGTTGTGGTCACCGACTCTGAATTTCGGTAGTACATTTTTATAATTAGCATACGTTGTTCATTCGTGTACTTTACCATGATGGAACTGTTGAGTTTACTGAAAAATGGAAAGTAACAGTTAGATGATCAGTGAAGTAGTGTGTTCACAAATTAAATTCAAAGCTGTCAAGTACCTATTGGATAACCCATTAGTTCCGACGTAGGTGGTAGTGTCGGTGAGTCAGATGGTAGGTATACTGATGCTAGGTACATGTTTTCATCACCCCGCTGCAGTAAACGATTACATTATTAGGGATAGAAGAGTCGGTATCTTCTTAGTTCCCACTGTCTCGAAAGTTTGCGTCCGCTTGGAGAAGTCCGCCGGGTCCAAAGATTCCGATTCTTGTGTTATTTTTCCATGGGCTAGGTGTGCACTTGTCACATCCAGGACTACGGAGGTCAAGGCACCCGCCTCCGTCGTTCTCTTGTGGTAGCTTGATATCGACGGCTCGTGACCTACAAAAATGTCACTCACCGCACTGGGTTCATTACTCCTGCATTACAACTTTATTTATATTATTTCCACTTTCCATCTTAATTATTTTATCGGAATCATTCCCTACCCAGTTTTTAGTCCGCGCGGAATAATGAGTATCGCCTGAGATATTGTGTGCACTGATGCCCCTCTCCCTGTACTCGGTGAATCCAGGTAAAAAAGGCGAAGGTGCAGCAGCGTCCTCCCATATCCGCCACCTGAGGACGCTCTTGGTAGGAAACTGGCAACTCCCGCAGGGATCGTTTCTTAACTTCGCACCGTCAAAAGTATGAAATTAATGTTCTAGCACCTCATGGTAATTCCGATCACTGTATTGTTTCGGTGGGTCTCTTCCTCCCAAATTGTGAGGAAATCAACAGCGAAGTCACCATGACCATGGCTTACAATTTCTCTTAAATTGACGAAGAAATAATAGACAAAATAGCAAATGAAATCAAAGTAAAATGGGTAATAGATACCTTCCAACCCTTCAAATCCCCAGGAATGAAAGGTATCTTTCCAGCTATGCTGCAGTATAAAACAGATGTGATTGTTACTCACCTTGTACGTATATTCAAAGCACGTCTGCGCCTGAGATTTATACCAATGAGCTGGAGGTAGGTACGGGTTATATTCATACCCAAAGCAAGCAAACCAAGTCATTCATCCGCTAAGGATTTCAGACCGATCAGCCTATCATCCTTCCTCCTTAAGACACTGGAACGAATCCTAGGTATTTATTTAAGAGGAAGCATAGATGGAAATCTAATTAGTGACGTTCAACATGCCTACATTAAAATCACTGAGAGCGCACTTCATGAGATTGTTGGTAACACAGAGAGAAACCTAGAAAGAAAAGATTGCACACTTGCAGCGTTTCTAGACATAAAAGGAGCTTTTAACAACATAAAATCTAATACTACATAGCATTAAGGGCTCTACACCTTCCGGAATTCCTGGTTGAATGGATAGACACGATGCTCAAGCATCGAATCATCAACTCTACCTTAGGAATCGGTTCGATAAGGAAACTAGTGACTTTTTAAGAAATTTAAGAGGACCGGTTTGAATTCAGATTATGTCAAATATTCCGTTGCTAGGTCGAAATATAGCATTGAGTCTCAGAGATGTTATAGGATCTACTTGGAAAAACTAAAGAATGATTTTAGGAAGAACCCTAGATCTTTTTATGACTTTGTGAATTTGAAACGTAGATCCTCAACTAAGCCGACAAGGATTAGAATGGATGGCATAGAGTTTGGTGATGATCAGGCGATTGCTGATTGTTTTGCAAAATTTTTTTGCGACGACATACTCAGATCGATCTTATGGGTCGAGTGACGCCTACCCTTATAATATTTCTGCATTCAGTCAATTAGAAATTCCTGTTATTGATTTACCTTTAGTTTTGTCGAGTTTGAATAATCTCAAATACACAAATAGTGTTGGCCCTGATGGGGTTCCAAGTATAATTTTGAAATTCTGTGCTAGTGGTTTGGCTATTCCGCTAACATTATTATTTAATACTTCATTGAGTTTTGGATATTTCCCTTTGGCTTGGAGGAGTTCATTCATTGATCCCCTCCATAAGTCTGGCAGTCTAATTGATGTTTCAAACTATAGAGGGATCGCTAAGTTGAGTGATATTCCGAAGCTATTTGAGAAATTGGTTACTGAGGTTGTATCTCATAGAGTTTCTTCTATATTGAGTCCATATCAACATGGATTTCGTAAGGGCTTTTCTACTGTGACAAATTTGATTCAGTTTACTTCTCACGTTATTGATGAATTTGCTCAGGGTAATCAGACTGATGTCATCTATACAGATTTTAGTAAGGCATTTGATAAAGTGAACAACGAACTTTTGTTATATAAATTAGATCGTATAGGTTTTAGCTCTAACTTCTTGCAGTGGATATCTTCGTATCGTTCAAATCGTTCTCAGATTGTAAAATTTGGTAATTCTTATTCAAGACCAATTCTGATTCCATCAGGTGTTCCTCAGGGTAGTCATCTAGGGCCGGTTCTTTTCTTATTATTCATAAATGACCTTCCGGGATCTATCATTAATTCTCGACATCTAATGTATGCAGATGATGTAAAAATATTTTTTTCTTATAATTGGCCAGAATTTTCGAATCCATTGCAGGATGACTTAGATAGTTTTGGACGCTGGTGTGACATGAATTGTATGGAACTCAACCTAAGGAAATGCAGACACATGCGTTTTTTTAGATCGAATCCAAGATTTGTCAGATATAATATTAGAGGAACTGAGCTAGAGTTAGTTGATTCTTTTGTAGACCTTGGAATTCTAATGGATTCCAAACTGAATTTCAACAATCATATTATTACTATGGTTAACAAAGCATATGGTGTTCTTGACTTCATTAAGCGATGGGCTAAGGAGTTCTCCGATCCTTACGTAACGAAGCAGCTATTTACATCACTTGTCAGACCTATTCTTGAATATAGTTCCGTAGTGTGGGATCCTCAGTATGGTATCTATATTGACAGAATTGAGTCAGTTCAGAAACAATTTTTAATATTTTCATTAAGACACTTGCATTGGAATAGTGATTTTGTTCTTCCCCCTTATACTAGTAGATTGAAGTTGATCGACTTGCCATCCTTAAAAAGCAGACGTGTTATGTTAAACACCGTGATGGTTTATAAGGTTATAAATGGTGATTTCTCTTCTGACTATATTATTTCTAGGATTAAGTTTAACGTGCCATTTAGACCTTCTAGATACTATCAATTCATCCATATTGACTTTCAGCGTACGAATTACGCTTCCGCAGAGCCCATTGGCAGAATGTGTATTGATTTCAATTCATTGTGTCACATCATAGATTTCGGATTAGGAGTCGATATAATAAAGTCGAGGATTTTCTCCTGCATGGATGTTTAGTTTGTTGTAACATGTTTACTTTACTTTTATATATTTAGTTACTAACTTTAAGAATAACTTTTATTTGCATGTGATACTAATATTTTGTTTAATATTTTTGTTATGCCGGCTGTTGATATTTGATCTGTAGCCGGTGTCCACCCTCTACTGCTTAGCCGCCATGGTTCGGACTATGGTGTGTACGCTGTCCCTACGTTGTGGGGACGTGGCCCTCTCGGTCGGAAGGGGCGGGTGTGAGAGGCGTTGGGACCGTTCGAAGAAAAAAAAAAGGGGAAGAACGCAAGAAGGAGATCTATCTCCTCTTCTGTGGCTTCTGGCTGTCAACAGTATCCTCAGATCCTTTTCTGATGAAATCGATGATGTCGTCATCATGGTAGGAGGTAAATTCCTACCAACAAACAGCGAATTAATGCAATGCGCACTGAGGAAATTATCAGGTTGGGCTAGGAACAGTGGCCTGGGAATTAATCCTAGTAAAACTGAAGTAGTTCTCTTCACAAGGAAATATAGCATAGAACCATTCTGGATGGAACTAAACTTAACCTTTCTCAAGAGGCCAAATACCTTGGGGTGATCCTAGATCGGAAACTAACATGGAATAGGACCATTGAGGAAAGGTATAAAAAGGGCCTAAATGCCCTCTACAACTCCTTAGGAAAGAGCTGGGGGCTGAATCTACCGGTCGGTGCTCAGGCTCATTACTACCTGTGGTTGCTTAGTCTGGTGGGGTGCACTGAGAAATTGGAAACTATTAGTAAACCTTAAAAGCACACCGCAGGCAGCACTAGGTGCACTTTTACATTACGTACATCTGGACCGCTTCACAGAGGTAGTAGCTGCCAAAAGTGCTGTAAGGCTCAAAGAATCAGGATGCTGGAGAAATGGATCATATGGTCGCAATCATTATTCACAGCAATGGAGTGAGTTTTCATGAACCAGCATTAAGTGGAGGTACCGACTATATGGTACCGGATCTGGACATCTCACCACCAACATAGATGATCATACCAAAGAGAGCAGATTGGGACAATGGCGAGCCCTTCTCGGGTTTGTCTGTCTACACTGACGGCTCAAAAATGGAAACAGGCATAGGTGCGGGATTTTATTTTGAAGAATTATAGATACGCAGGTCCCTCAGACTAAACGACAACTATAGTGTTTTTTAGGCGGAAATTCTGGCAATTGAGAAGGCAGCAAGAGTTCTATCGAGTATGAACATTCCGGAAAATACGGACATAAATTTCTACATAGATAGTCAGGCAGCAATGAAATCAGTCATGTCTCACACTGTCAAGAAGATAGTGTTGAGTTGTAAACACTCACTTGATGACCTCAGCAACCATGTCGTCCGTCTCTGCAGGGTTCCTGGACATAGCAATATTACAGGAAACGAAATAGCAGATGAATTGGATAGACAAGGTTCGTCCTTGGAAATCAACTAAGCCGACAACTCAGTAAAGCCACCGATTGACATGTTATATAGACTGATTGAATTAGAAAAATGGTTACAGATGAATGAAACATGGAGTAGGTTTTCAACCACATGGCCGAAAATCGATAAAAGTAAAACAAAAACTCTATTAGAGATAGGAAACACAGAAACTGTAACATCAGAGGTAGAATTATAAGATGGCAGGCAGGCAACGAAGATTATTATCGATTGTGTGAGGATTAAGACGAGATAGAAACAATCGAAAACATAATCATAAACATAAACGAATACCTCGGAGACTATTTTATCAGGAACATAGCTGAAATTTGTCGGCGGCTTTCGGTTCTGTCATTCGATCAACCCTATTACGAAATTTATTTGTCAATTTTGGGAAAAGGAAAGGAACAATTTGTATTGGCTTTTTTCTTTAATTTTTTTTTGGCAAGTAGATTAATATTCGTTAATATTAGCCGATATTAGCCAATGTTCAAATAATTTCATGTTATTATCCCATACTAGCTGACACGACAGATATTTTCCTGTCCACATTTCAATTAGTTTGTTTGTGATCGTCGTTTGAATTTTTAAAAAGCTATTGTATATATTTAACACAAATTGAAATGGGAAACATTTAGTTCTCAGTGATTATTGTATCGATTAACGTTTGCTGTCATAGATATATATTCAATTTAAGGATACGGATACGGTGTCGGCAGCACGCAGTTGAAATTGCATCTCAGTGACAATTTTAAAAAAATATTGTTAATATTATTTTACAGAATCTTCGTTCTGCAACTTGAAACGCTTGATCGTCCTTAATTTGAATGTCGTGACGTATTCCACAAAAATGACGATTCTAGCAATCACTTAGTTTATTGGTTCGAGAAGGCGTAGAATCACACTAAAAGAATTATTGCTCCACATGATCGGTTTTGATTTTTTCATTAATAGACAACAGATTTTATGCAAATTCCTTCCATCTTAGCATAAAATATACAAATCTTTGTGCAAAATACGCTAACATAATATTGGTTATATCAATTTTATCAATTTTAATTAAGACATAAAAATCAGCTGTCTAGTCTTATTTCTCCAAAGATTTTATGTGAGCCATTTTATATTTATCCAGATCGATCAATTTACATTACTGCACAACCTTGACCACCGGCAAAGTTCTTCGACAGTTAGCACGTTGATCTGTTCGACCTTTTTCAACAACTACGCGATCAAAATAGTCTTGCGGTTCCAACGTCGAGAATCATTCAAATTTCATGAGTGTCGTACGTTAATTGCCGATTTAACAGCGGAACGTTTGTTATATCTGATTCTCAACATGGATGCGTGCTGTCAAACTTCTTCAACTTCGTGCTTTCCTTTAAGTAGTGTTGCTTTAATACGCTATTTGTTAATTTCTCCACTTTATAGTGGCATTGCAAAAACATAATATAGTTTTAACTGAACACACTTCAGTATGCAAGTACAGCGGGTCTAAAAAATCGGTTGTATAGTTATAAACATAATTTTCTCTAGAAAAGGAATCATCCAATTCAATGTTTTTTGTAGCTGACACAGCATGTTCGTTTAAACAAAAACGATTTTGAGCACGTATGGGAACTGACAGAAATCCAAATATAATGAGCATTCGCAATATCAACAGCAGTTTTTCTATAGCGAATGTCCAGCAATTGTTTAAAAATACTTCAGATTGGCCCTTCCACAACACATGATTCTGTTCTTCGGATGGAAATTGCAGTGGGATTACCAGTAATGTGATTCCGCAGACCTTATTGTGCGCCGTAGTACACTCTTCCGGAACGATAAAAACATTGGCCATATCAGATCTTTGAAAGGTTGCAAAATGTAGTTTCGTTAATTTGCAAACTGATTGGTTTTCGGCCATTTTCCAAGAACGTATGTGAAATTACTGATGAAGCAAGCATCACTTTAATGAATACGACTAAGAATATTTCACCGGGAGCGTCCGTAAGCATAATTTTGTTGGCGATTCAACAATAAAACGTTCGTTAGAACTTATTCTCGCAATTAAAGTGATCAAAAGCCCGGTTTTTCGGGTTTTTCGAAAACCGTGATTTCAAAAATCGGTTTGCCCGGTTTTCTTTTTATTTTATATCGGTCTGACCGGGTTTTTCTTGAAACAGTAAAAAATGGGGAAATTATTCATTATAAGGTAATTCCACAAAATCGTTCTTGGAAATAGGTTAATTCTGATGTCATAATCAGATTCACTGAAATCTTTCGAAAATGTCTCCAAACATTCCTGTAGGATCATTTGGCGATTTCTTTAATGCAGGACGAAAAGTAATGATGAGTTGAACATTACTTTTCGTCCTCCATCTATTATTCTCAAAATATCAGTTTAGAACAGGTGTGAACACCGTAAAAACTACAAATTATGTATGTCTTGCTGAAATTGGAATTCATGGGCAAATTACCATATTCTGCGATTCAGATATTTTGTAGAGAATAAAATAATATAAAATATATAAAAAAATAAGAAAAATAAATCATAAGTTTGACATGTAGTTCAAAGATTATGCATATTTTTTGACTCTTTGAAATACAATGACCTTTTTTCTTATCGCACAGTTCATCAGCTTCATGTTACCTACAAGGACGGATATTCCTTTGGTCAAACCGTCTGTGAGCTAAACACATGTAAAAACAAGTATGATACACTCCACTTTCTATCCGAATACAATTCAACTCGGTAAAAAAGTGAAAACGGGATGTATGATTCCTAATCATAGGCTAATATAACCTGGTCCAATTTGCCAAATCGAAAAGAATATTTGTATCGGGGCTAAATCCAAACATGAAATAAAGTGACTAACTTTAACAATTAGTTCGTTCAGTTCAAGTAAACGTGTTATGCTCATTTTGAAGAAATTGGGTGAAAATACGTGGTTTCTGGGTCGGACAAAGTCAATCCGGGCGCGTAGTTTGAATCTGAACCGATCTGACCTATTTTCACCATAGGAGTTCCTAGTATAAATATAGATGTTTTGCCAAATCTGAATATGTGGTTTCTAGAGCGGAAAAATTCAATATGGAGCGAAATTTGTATGGGAGCAATATATAAAACTGAACCGATCTAACACATTTTTACCACAGGTGTTTTTAGTTGAAATATAAGATGTTTTGCCAATTTTGAAGAAAAATATGTGGTATCTAGAGTGAAAAGAGTCAAATCGGGAGTGAAATTTGTATGGGGGCTATATCTAAATCTGAACCGATTTTCTTCAAATTAAATAGCGTTCGTCCTTATCCCGAAAAACTTCGTTGTGCAAAGTTTCATTTGGTTCTGTCTACAATTGCGACCTGTATCGTGATTACAAGAATAGATTGACAGACGGGCAGACAGACAAACAGACGGACATTGCTAAATCGATTCAAAAAGTGATTCTAAGTCGATCGGTATAATTAACAATAGGTCTATCTCCCTTCCTTTTGGGCGTTACAAACAAATGCACAAAGAAATAATACTCTCGTGGAGTGTATAATAATCACATATATTCTTATGTGTATGGCTGGTCGACATCCGCAGCGGCAAATGGTCAACGGCGTCGATTTTTCTTCTGCTCATAATGCATGATGCATGTGAAGCCTAGGACGAACATCGATATTTTAGACTCACAGCATTGCTGTGTTTGTAATTTTTTTAGTCAGAGGATAATTATCCAGGCTAAATCAAAAATTTTGAACACAAAATTATTTTTTCAAAATTTGTTTTCACGCACACATTGATATTGCTTTTGGTGAAATTTTAACATTTTATTTAGATTTTTGTTATCGCAGCTTAGTTATCCAGTCTTAAAGAAAAGCAGCCATGATGTTCGTTGGTAACCGCTGTTAGTAGTAGTCCGAACTAGGTTTTAAGATGAAACAACTTTTGAATAGTGTACCTCAAAATTGGAAAAATTAAAAAAACCGAAAGTGTCTATTTCTATAAAATTATTTAATGAGCTCAAATATATAAGTCTCAATTCATGCAATGGATTTGCGAAATTCTTTAATGTTCTATGTTCGTTATTATTCTGCGAAAGTTTTCGGAACAGAAAAAATTATTGTTCAGAAAAGTCAGAAAATTGGGACGAAATACAAAAATTGTTATATTTCATGCACTTTTTGTCAGAACTGGTGATAGAAACGACATATTTTTAATTGATTCCTTTTTGTTTGGTACTAGTTCCAGTTCGTATTCAGTCATCAAACAGGGAAATCCAGGTATTACATGCATTAAGTCGGCGCTTATTGGTATTACACAATCGCACATGTTTTGATTCTGTCAAATGCTCATATAATTCCATTCGCAACCTAATGTTTTGTGAACACAACTATCCGATGCATTTAATCGACAGTTGGAATCCAATACAAAAAACGATGTGATTACGTTGCATTGCGAGTAGAGTGATCAAACCCGAGACCGAAACCGGATCAACCGTGTTTTTCATCTGCCACCGACCGTCGTGTTTTTTAAAATCGCGGTTTTTGGAAAACCGGGAAGCCCGTTTTTCATGTCGGTCTCAACCGGTTTTTCATATTGCAAAATGTCTCTTTTTCGGTGCTAATTTGTTTATAATATGCCACTTTTTATATTATCACAAGCATCACAGAACGTTTTTTTATTAGGGACCGCAAATTGACTAAAAAAATTACAAACACAGCAATACTGTAAGTCTAAAATATCGATGTTCGTCCTAGGTTTCACATGCATTATGAGCAGAAGAAAAATCGACGCCGTTGACCATTTGCCGCTGCGGATGTCGACCTGCCATACACATAAGAATATATCGCTCCTTAAATACAAAAGCACCACAATTCAAAATAAGTAAATTATACAGGAGCGTCATTTTTAAAAATAATTTTAATTATTTTATGATTTTTGTAAAAACTATGTGTATTACATAGATTTTTTTGGTATAAAAATATGCGTAATTAAATGGCCTATTTTTCAATAAAGCAATGTTTAACATACCTGGAATGGGTTCTCGAAAAAATGCAAATAAGTTAGTTTTGTATATAAACTTTGACTTCGAGAACATTAAAATTTTAAAAACTAAACAACCATAATTAGGAAAATTTGAGTTTTATTTCAAACAAAAATATTTTTATAAAACATTTACTTAAATCTACATTGAGTGTATTGCTCGTAAAGGTATAAAAAACTTAAACTAAAACATTAATAATCTGTTCCCAACAGTAACTTATGAACTAATTTAGAGATTAGCATAAAAAGATTCATAAAATCTTGGCACGACGTTTTTTTGTATTAGCTTTAGAATGCCTTGGTTCTTTGCTTCAGGAACTGTAAGCTTTTTAGTGTAAAGTTGGTTTAGAGACAAATTATTATCACGTAGTGGTGCCTTCGAGTTCGTGCGGGATTTTCTCAATGTAGATACCGACCTGAACTCTTTCTCCTCGTAGGATGTTTTAAAGAAAAATATGCCATTGCTTTCTTTATCCGCCTTCAGAATCTTTATATCGGTACATTTGATTTTATTGTCATCGTGATCTATATTGTAGTTTCCTGTACTCAGAGGTTTGAGGTGAAGAAAATCCACATGTGTCAGTTCTTTAACAGTATAAGGCTCTCCAGTTTTTTTGCTGTTTTAATCAAAGTGATATACTGCTCTGGAACGTAAATTGGAGATGATTTCAATGCTCTCGTAATGTTACGTTGGATGACAGAATGAACACAGTCTCCTTCGTTTTGGGTGTGCCCTTTTATTAGGAACTTATGAGTAATACTCTTTATGTTCGGCAATTCTTGAGTGGCATATTGGTACATTGCCAGCATGAATTTGTTCTTTTGTTGGCCACAGCAATTATCGCTATAGAAAGTGACATCACAAAGTTCCGTGGCATTATCATTCAATTTTCTCAGATACATTAGAACACAAGAGCCAATTTCATTAACACCTCGGGCGCCTTCTCCCTCATGCCATACAAAACAAGTTGTGTCCTTTGTACCGAGCTCGGTTATTGTGAAATTAAGTACATTTAATTTAGACGTATAATAGAAACTAGACACATCACCCCGTGGACAAGGCATCACCGCTTGGAGGTCATACACAGCCACTACGAAGGTATTACTCACAAGCTCTTTATCTCTATCTTTTTCAGTTCTAGCGAGAGTCTTGTTCTTCAAGTGCTCGTCGTATGTCTCTTGTAGTAACGATTTATCTTCAGCGTTTTGGTAAGCCATGCAATGTTCGCATTGATCCTTCTTAGGCTGCCAGAAAGATAAGTTAAAATCATTTATAAATATATTGTAGTATACTTGATATGAAACGTGTGGTGCACCCTCAGACTCACATTTGTCTGCGTAATGTCGGTGTAGTGCCGCGATTGTAAACCCGCCCTCAATATACTCCCGAGTCGATCGCGCCCTACAGTAATGGCTTTCTATGCGGGGTATTGAATTGATGTGTGCTTTGACACCATCGGTCAGCTCTGGATCTATTATCTTATGGTTGTCATGTTTTCCCCTATTATCTTTAAGGTGCACACCAGTTTCGGAATGCTTCTTGCAAGGGTATTCATAAAGAATACTTTACATACCCGGGTTTTTTTATTATTTCGAGTCAGATAAAATGAGTGATTGTAATTTGCTACCTTCACGAACGTATCTATATTTTGGTTCAATCTTGGTCATGTGATCGTGAATAAACTGTCGTTGGATTTCCAGATCACCGCACTCCCAGAACTTTTAGAAGATATATTTTCTTTCTTCAAACGTAAACTCTGTAGAACATTTAAATTTACATTTACTCAAACATACGGGACCCATTTTTTGGCATCATAAACCTTCTTAGACTTGGACATAGAAGTGTAGGACATACCTTTGTTTTTCAATAGCTTGCCCTGGTTTCGTTTCCATAAAAGCGGTTCTGCTTTTCTTTTACGACAGCTACTGCGCAATTCAACATCAACACTAGGACACTGCTCGCCGACGCTAGATGGGTACTCAACAACGCTATGTGGCTGATCATCAACTCTGGGTGATGGTGAATTAATACTAAATAACTCCTGGTTATCCACGGCTGATTGCAGAAAGTCTTGAATGCCAGGTAACTGTGCTTGTGGTAGTTGCTCTACATAGGAATCTGACGGGGCTTTGCAGTTTTCATAAAATGGATTTTCATACGTAGGATCCTTGACAGTATCATCGGATGAGAAATCTTTTAGGCCATTATTAGAACTGGAGCTGCTCGAAGAGCTAGACGAAGAGATAGACGAAGAGTCACTGTCTGCCTCTGTTTCGTTATCTTCACCGGAGTTCAGAATATCTGAGGAAAGCTGATTGTCAGTCTGAATTTTACTTGAATCCATTTCACTAGGTCTAATTGGTGACCGAGATTGCTGCCCATCTCGAGGGTCATTTATAGGTGGTACCATGTTCAAAATACGAAAACTAAAAATTTCTTTTTAATGTTAAATAAAATCTATTCAGAGGTCACTTTCAAATACAAAGATACCACATTTCGAAAAATGTTACTTTAGCTTAAGAAATAAGAAAATAATTCTAATTATTTTTTTGCAAAACTAACTTAATTCAAAATATGGTAGTATTCTAAACAAAAATAAGAGAAAATATCAAACGTATAAATGCAAAACTAACATATTTCGAAATATGGTACTATTGCACATAAAAATTATAAGATACTTACGTGTATGTGATCTGCAACAAAGGTAGTACTTTGGAATGTGGTAGTTTTTCACAAAAAGTTCGTGTGCTCGTGCCGAATGACTGTTGATAACTGAAAATGTGGTACTTTTGCGCGGAACTCAGTTACAGAAACGGTACAAAACAAAACTAACGGTTTTGGGTTTACGGGTGTTTTCGATCATAAAATGACGGCTGTTTTAGCGAAACGTGAAAGTTTCATTGTTTAAGAAGAATTTAATGCAAAAAAATTATTTTTGATATTTTTTGAAATGTGTGACTTTTGTATTTAAGGAGCGATATGTGATTATTATACACTCCACGAGAGTATTATGTCTTTGTGCATTTGTTTGTAACACCCAAAAGGAAGGGAGATAGACCCATTGTTAATTATACCGATCGACTTAGAAAGTCTTTGAATCGATTTAGCAATGTCCGTCTGTCTGTCCGTCCGTCCACCTATTCTTGTAATCACACTACAGGTCGCAATTGTAGACAGAACCAAATGAAACTTTGCACAACGAAGTTTTTCGGGATAAGGACGAACGCTATTTAATTTGAAGAAAATCGGTTCAGATTTAGATATAGCCCCCATACAAATTTCACTCCCGATTTGACTCTTTTCACTCTAGATACCACATATTATAACAGTTTTTCTGCAAAATTGGCAAAACATCTTATATTTCAACTAAAAACACCTGTGGTAAAAATGTGTTAGATCGGTTCAGATTTATATATAGCTTCCATACAAACTTCGCTCCATATTTGACTTTTTCCGCTCTAGAAACCACATATTGTATCAGATTGTCTTCAGATTTGGCGAAACATCTTATATTTATACTAGGAACACCTATGGTGAAAATAGGTCAGATCGGTTCTGATTTATATATATCTCCCATACCAATTTCGCTCCCCATACAAATTTCGCTCAGATTTTGAGGTAAACTTTTCAAAAGTTTTTTAATCTTAAAACCTAGTTCGGACTACTACTAACAGCGGTTTCAAACGAACATCATGGCTGCTTTTCTTTAAGACTGGATAACTAAGCTGTGATAACAAAAATCTAAATATAATGTTAAAATTTCACTGAAAATAAAAAATTCTTTTTTAAAATTGTCACCTAAAGCAATATCAATGTGTGTGTGAAAACAAATTTTGAAAAAATAATTTTGTGTTCAAAATTTTTGACTTAGCCTGGCTAATTATCCAGTGTAAGTCCAAATTATGGTTATTGAGGCTAAGCCCAATAAAGTCGACACAAAATATTTTTTTGAAAATTTCTTTTGATACATACATTTACATACGTTTTTGTTATCGCAGCTTGTTATCCCGGCTTAAAGAAAAACAGCCCTATCATTTCATTTTTATTATATAGACAATTATTTTTTGAGATTGGGAATCCATTCTCAAAATTTGTATAATATGTATGAATTTAATATTTTTACTTACTGATTTTCATGTGAGGCTTTTTTGGACAGACATCTTGAGTATCATAATTAGGGTTTGGGGTCCGGGAATTCCCGAATCGTTTTTCCCGGGAATTCCCGGAAAAATTTGGACGGGAATTCCCGGGAAAAAATTTTCAATTTCCCGGGAATACGGGAAATATTAAAAAAATAATTCATTTATTATGTTGATCAATAATTTAATGTTACTATATAAATTGGAATTTTTAGATGTATTTCAAATTCATATATGTATTTACATTACTGACAATTTGACATTGTTGAGTATTTGTTTATATTATATTACGACAAACAATATTTTTTAAATGCGCTAAATATCCATTTTATGCGAAACCCAGCTAGGGGAATAAAAACTTGTTGTGAGGCTATTTGCAGGATCTTTATTGTGAAATGAAAATATCATGCCGACAATACTATGGCTTACATAATGTAAGTTTTCTTGTTTTTCTAGAAGAATCGAGGTGAACATATTCTTTAAGAACAATTTACTTTACATATGTAGCCAGATAGAAATGGTCTAAAAATAGGAATACAATAAAAATTGTTCGCCTGGAAATTTTCAAGAGAAATCTAATAGCAATATAAATATAGGGTCCGCCATCTAACGTTTGTTTTTTTTACAAATATTCAACCGTTGGACTATTATTTGTGGGGTGCCCGAGGCAGCCATTTGAATGAAATTATTTTCCATTATTAACCGGAAGGATTGTAGTTTCAAATAAAAAAGAAAGTTGAGAAAATATTCAGTAGTTTTCATTTTCAAAAAAATTATTTGGCGGACCCTATATATGCTACGGTATATTTCATTGGCCATTTGTAAGAATTAATGACTGGACTATTTCAATAAATTTATTTTTTATGAATTTATTAAATTAATATTAATTTTTTATGTTTCTATTGTTTTTACAGTTTAGAATATTCCCCCCTGTTTCTATAAAATATTTTTGTCTCCAGACAGAATGCATATTCTAAATAAAATGTGTCATAACATTCTCCGTCATATGAGTTATTTGATTCCTTAATCGTTCTCAATTTTGAATCTAGTGTAGGTGTCAGTCACTTCTACCTGCTATATAAATGTCCAATTCTGACGATTAGTCTACATCTTTTCAAGTTTATAATGAGAAAATGTAATTTATAATCAGAATATGTAAGTTCATGATGAGAAATGTAAATTCATAATAGGAGCATGATAATTTGCAATCAGCACTGTAAATTCGTAATGCGAAATATAAATTCATATTGAGAAATATAAAATCATAATAAGAACATACAAAATGATAATGAGATATATAAATACAAAATGAGATTTGATAATTAGAAAATATAAATTCTTATTTATATATATTCATAAAATATAAATTCATAATCGGGAAGTGTACAATTTATAATCGAAGCTATGTATGTACGTTTTTCTATGGATATTTTCGTAGAAACACATATTTTATCAATGTTCTATTTATAAATTTACATTTTCTCAATATGATTTTATATTTTCTCATTATGAATTCATATTTTCTGAATATGTAAACGTATTTTCTGATTATAAATTTGGATTTTCTGCTTACAAACTTGTATATTTCATTATGAAATGGTCTGTTACTATTATGAATTAATTGTTCTCCATATAAATTAACAATTCTCATTATGAATTAACCTGTTCCTATTATAAATTTACATTACCCATTATGAATTTATATGTTCCTAATATGAATTTACATTTATGAATATTAATTTGTATGTTCCGAATATAACCTTAAAAAGGTGTAGAGTAAAATATTTGTAAAATGAAAAATAATTTGTAAAATAGTTTTACAACAACATTAGTTTTTAATTTGTAATATGACAGTATTCAAAAACCATATATTAAACCATATTGGACATATCTATAAATAAATTACTTTTTCCCGGGAATTCCCGGGATTCCCGGGAATGAAATTTTTCATTCCCGTTTTCCCGGGAAATGAAAAAGTCCGGGAAACCCCAAACCCTAATCATAATCCATAATCCTTCGGAGTCGGAGGACAGTGCAACTTCATGTCCTAAATATACATGTATGTGTGCCGACGAAGATCATCGTTGCGAGATTTGTGTGTCATACGCAAGAGTGGCCAAAATGAAACATCTTCAGTTTAAACACATACCATGAAAGGAAGCATGAATGCACCATGACGATAAAGCCTTCTAAACACCAAATTTACATAGAGTAGTTGCTTTTTATTGTTCTTTTTATAGGAACACATGACCACACATACTGGAATTGACTTATATAAATGCGACTTTCAAATAAAAATACAATCATTCAATTTACTATAGACGTCATTATATAGTGGGATACCAAATTCAAAGAAAGATCCATCCATATAAAGATATTTCACAACAGTAGGGTTGTCTAAGTCGATAGAATGGAATACATTTAGATGAAAACTTTATACTAAATGTATTCCATAATGAACCATTAGTTATAAAAACGCGCGACTCACTTTTCGAGACCAAAAAGAAATATGTATGTATGTTTTCATAAATATATACAGGTTAGTAGTTGTCTATTTTGGTAGTAAGATTTGACGGAGTTAGAACTCCGTCAGATTTAAAAAAATCGGCGGCGTGGTTGAAGTCGATGGCGGCGCGGCTCGTGCAGAAACACGCGACGACGGTGGTTAGTCGGCTCAAAATCGGTCGGCTTGTATCTCTGTCATAAAGGTACCATTAGAGTATTGAATTATTCTGACTTTTGCATTATTCGATTAATCGTTTATACGAAAACAGAATATTTTCAATTAATCGAATAATGTCTCAAGAATTATTCGATTCACAGATTAATCGAACAATTGTTCACCTCAATAAAACACAATTAATAAGAGTAATGTAGGCAATGAAAACCATAGGCGTATCAATAGATTTCTGCCTGGGAGTGCTATAGAATCAGTTTTTGTATTCAAAAGAACGTATTAAATTTTACCTACTGTTGAATTAAACAAAAATCTTTGTTAAATGTTCTTTGTTATCTCTTTTCTTATAATCTCTATATATTGTTGACAAAATATTCAATATTTTTCCAAATGTTGGCAAATCTATTCCTATAATAATCTCAAAGCCCCCGCGGAAAATTTTACTCGTGTTGATTCTTCCTCTACAATTTTTTACCAACATATTCTGTTATTATCGATCTACAAATTTCGTATCTGCAACTCCATCTAGATGTATTGAGACTGCCAAATATTTTATTTATAACTCATTGTTATCTTTTTAAATCAATATGTTTAGAAACACAAATATGAATATTAGTCGACAATTATTTATTACATTTGCACCATCGTAAGACTGTCCAAATATTGGAATATTTTCCATCTTATTTGGGGAAAATTAAAAAAGGTTTATGTACAGAATCTCTACTTACAGACCTTCTAAAGCCAGGAATCGTTCTTCTACTTCCGAATTGATTTCAAATCGCATAGTAAATGTCAATTGTTCTTTAGAGCTCCAAAATTTGATTCTGTTTGAATGAAAATATTGAACGTGGAGTTTAGGTTGGCTATGTTTGTTAAAGAATTCACTTTGTCTTTTCCATCTATCAAAAGTAGATTCTATGTTGTGCAATTATTGACATTGATAAATTAAAAAAAATAGCTGAATGGGGGGTGGCTAAAAAGTTCTGGGGTGGTATTAGACAACCCCAGCCACCCCCTTCCTACGCCTATGATGAAAACTTATTTCAAAGTGAGTCGACACTTGTCCATATTTATTGGAATGAAATTAAATGCTGATGAAATCATATATTTCAATACCGGAGATAGTAATAAAATCTGCAATAGTTTTCGCCGAGCTACACATTACTCTTAATTCTGACGTCTCTGGTTTTATTTATAGAACAATATAGTTTTAAATTCCAAATTCAAAATAAGTTGAAAGCACAATATTTATAAATGGTGATTTTTTTAATTTGTAAAGATTTCGGTAATTCCATGTTAAACCGTACGCTTTTTGGTTTGACATGGAAGAAACAATTATAGAACAAAAACATTGGAAGTCATTCCTGAAGTTTTCAGATCACATAAATAATCGATTAGCTCGAAGATTCAAAAGATATTTAAATATGTGGGCTGACGTTCAGACATGTAAAATGGAATTAAAATATGAAAAATGTATTGTTAAACAGCAAATGTGTTCGAGATATAAAAACATGACAGACTAAACCAAATTGCAGCCAAATTGGGAATAGCGCTGCCAAAAAGCCTTCGGTTTGATACGGAATTACATGTTATAGTTTGAAAGTCAAATTCAATATTACACTTTGTGTAATTTTTTAAGTCATGGAAATGTAACCATATACTGTGTTATAGAACATTGCCAAATGAAATCGAAGGATTATTCTCAATCAATTTATCGTGCAATGTATATGAATTTTTACGCAAAGCTTATAATATCGAATAATCGATTATTTGGACAATTTATTCGATTTATCTTTATTCGAAATTCATTGTTTTTCTTTATTGGAACAAATATTCGAAAACAATTATTCGATTAATCGAATAAAATTTTATCGTTTGGATACCCTAGGTACCATCAACAAGTATATCGGATGACGCTCTCGACCTACTTTCGACAAAAAGTTAACATTTTTGACACTACGTTCGGCTTCTACTCTAATACTGACAATTGTATATTGTAATACATAATACATCTCGCACTCTACTTCATATCTCAGTCCTCCTCTCTAGTACCTATCTACTCTATCAAACAATCTAACCTCTACACTCTTGTAAAATATGATAAACGTTAAAAATGACGAGATATTCACTAACCCGGTTGTCAATGTTAACCTATTTGCTGAAATGTTTGCAAGGAATTCATCCTTGCCGGAAAGCAATCCGTGCCCCGTGATCGAAAATGTATCTAGTTCCATGCCTCAGATATTTTTTCGAACACGTGGAGTTAAAAGGGTTCTCGCAAATCTCCGGGCCTAGAAGGGTGTTGGCGTTGATAGGTGACGGTAGGATATCCAATTCCATTGTTTCCTTTGAACACGGCAGAATGATTTCGCTCTTCGCCCGTACTATCCGGGAATCGACTTCCGGCAGATATCTTCCCAGTCAATTATGATATTCAGAAATTTAAACCAGAAGTCAACAAGCAGTACTACATCTTTCCTCCTTCCAATACCTTATTTTACTTCCGTCAACCCAATGTGCTGTATTTATAAGGGACATCCCATGAGTGTTTGTTCAGTGAAAACATATGTATATATATGTATATTGAATTTTGGAGGGTGTAATTTCTGTGTATTAGAAAACTAATTTTGTTTTTCTTTTTGTATTTCAGGCTTTTCAAATTGCTACACTCATCAAGGAATATACAGATATTTTTAAAATTAAAAAAAACATACCACTAAATGTAGCATAATTTTTGGCTGTTTGAAGGCGGCGATGAAGTGTTAATCATAAATAATAATAGCATTATAATACGTTAAATAATTCAAGTTAATGAATGTATTCTATTCATCATGCTTTAGAACAACAGTTATCTCGCCAGGACCCCTTTGCACATTTCGACGGTTCGAGTAGAGATGAATATAACCTGAATAAAAAGAAGCAAAAGAAAAATGCATTGTTTTGCCCATTTGTCAAATAAAAACTGAAGTTTAATTGAAACTATAAATAATTTTTCTTCATTTATAATTATTAATTTGTGATGTTGTTGACATTGTGTTTATCGTGAGTTTTAGAGGTTACGTAAAATCAGAGGTAATTTTTTTTCCCTAAAAGGGACTAAAAGTACTCCCTTATTTATACATATAAAAGAGAGAGAGAACGCATGGACCGATTTCGATGATTCGCACCAATTCGGATTGGTCGCCGGCCAAACACGAAAAACACCCAAGAAAATTCCCGAAATATCCCCGATTTGTATGGAGTGATTTTACGACGCCATCTTCATGATAGTTGACGTTTATGTTTACGGTGCATTGAAGTTCACTGTAGAAACGCCTGGATTGTGCTGTCTCAGTGGCAAGGTTAATTTACCACATTGCTTCATGGCGAACGACCAGATAACGGATGATTTCAAAAGACTTCATTTGGAGCAGATATTATTGATGTACGCAGATTCAATCCAAGGAGGTCGGCGAAATGAATTTTTACGTGTCCCGTTTGATGATTCCGATTTGGCGTATATTCTCATTTCATTTGGCAGTGAATCTGGAGAACGAGTTTATTTCACTGCAGCAAATGCTGCTTAACGTGGTCAAAACCCACCAGCGACAACATTGACCAGTAACTTCTCGAAAATTTCAACGTCGAAAGCAAGGCGATGTAGTTCCTGGTCATTCGGATTTGCATTCTACTGAAGCTCTTGGCCGTATTTATACAGTTCATCCAAAGAATGATGAATGCTTTTACTTGCAACTCATCATTTGAGTCACTTCGTGCTGCGTGTCTGGAGCTCAATTTGCTTGAAAACTATTCGCATTGGGATATGACAATGGCTGAAGCAACTGTTTCTGCATTCCCAAGTAAAATACGCATATTATTTGCGATCATTATTGCCACATGTTTTCCATCAAATCCACGTGAATTGTGGGACAAGCACAAGGATGATATGTCAGTAGACATTTTGCATCGAGTTCGTGTTCATTCAGAGAAACCCCATATTGAGATGAATGAATAGATGCACAACCAGGCTTTGGTTTTGATAGAAGGCATGTGTTACATCATGTGTGGCAGTTTGTTAGTCAGGTTAGGAATGCCATTGCCAGATCGTCGACCATACAACCCTTTCGAACTAGATTGCAGCGTGAACACGACACAAACGCATTAAGCCAATTGGTTCGAATAATTGGCAAAGAACAAGAATGTGGATCACTTCAACTGAACAATTCAAAATAAAATCGTTGGTTCACTGCATTCCTTCAAATCTATCTACAGTGTAACAAACGAAGATGAAGCAAGCAACTATCCAACTGAGATTTAGAATTCAATGGATGTTCCTGGATTACCACCGCACAATTAACAATTTAAGGTTGTTTCAGCTATCAACATGCTTTGCAATATCAATCAACCAAAATTATGCAACGGAACGCGTTTAGCGTTCACAAAACTCATGAGCAATGTGATTCACGCAAGAATACTAAAAGAAAAGTTCAATGGTGAGGAAGTTCTCATTCCGAGAATTCCAATGATTCAAACCGATATGCCATTCGAGTTTAAGCGAATCCAATTTCCAATTTCGCATTCGCCATGACAATCAATAAATCACATTGAGTGTTTGTGGTGTCAGTCTGGAGAATGAATGTTTTTCACACGGTCAACTGTATGTCGCATGTTCCCGCTTGGATCGTTTTCGCATCTGCCAACAACAAAAAATATTGTTTATCACAGGGAAAATATAATTTAAAATCGACACCATCCAGCAAATATTAAAAAAATCAATTGCAATGGACAATTGACCACACATTTTCTGCAATTTGAAATGACGTAGGACAACGCCTGTGAGACGAAGTTCTCCGGGTCCACTATAATGAATAACACTAACATTCTCTAAATTATGCACATACTTTTTATCATTTAATAGTTCATATACTATTCACATTTTTATTTTTTTCAAATAAATGTGAATTACCTGCACCGATAAATAAATACAATTTGAAGGCAATTTTGAAAGCTTTTTTATATTTGTGCTTTATATGCACTTGAAATTTGTTGCGTACATTCCTCTTGTTGCGTAAAAGCACCAAAAAGTAAATACACGTTTTAGCGGGCGAAATGGTATAAAAATGGCACCAATGATACGATAATAAATAGAAATATGAAATTTGAATGTACATCTCTCTAATTGCATAGATACGTAAAATAGAGGGATTTTCCAAAATGTATACTTTTAGGCGGAAAATGGGGCGAATGGGGATAAAAATGGTACCAAACAAACGGCTGCAGCTATAATAATGAAATTCGGAGTGTACACTTCTCATCCGATATTCGTAGCATCAGGATCTAAATGCAATTAAATTTGGCTACAATCAAACGGTTGTAGCTAGAATCATGATATTCAATATTTGCACTCGCCTATTGTAATGTTTATTTTTATTTTTACAGCATCATCTACGTTATTTTAGAGTGAGAACTGCGGGAGCCTTTGATTTTCTAGCAATCAGCCGGGTGGGGGATTCGGTCCTGCTCAAAATAACTCACTTTTCCATTACAATGCATTAATATAGACTCCCTATTTTTTTACTACTCTATGGTGGACCTGTATGACTAATTTATAAAAACTTGCCCCAAACTAGTCATTTCGATGAACAAAATTTACTACAAATGATACCTGTCGCTTTCTACTTTCCTTGCAGTCTTTCTGGTGTAGTTGAGAGAACACGCCTCATTACCCTCGCCTTCCAATGTCATATTAGCGCAATGTTTTGTATATAGGACTCCTAACATACTTACACTTCCTTCATGGTTTCACTCTGCAAGAAAACATCTGAAATACTTTTTAACAAACCATTATTCGGCCTATATAAACAATTTTTTTCAGGGCATGATTCATTATAATTTAAATAAAATATATATATTTAAAGCTACTATTCATTCATTATATTAGGGAATATTAATATTATTTATAGCAAGAAAATAAAATTTATAATAATTCAATTTATTGGGCCCTAAAGGGGTTAACGTTACTCAAAGTATCTTTTGATGTTACTTTAAAGAATTGTAGAAAGCAAAGAAGAAGAAGAAAAAAAGACCAAAACAAATGATATTTTTCGTTTGGATATTTGCATATACATACATATTTATATCAAACTTTTCGGGAGAAGGAGAAAGAGACAATATGTGAGCGTATCATTTTTTTACTAATAAATTACTCCATTATCACCACAAGTATAAGAGAGTGAGTTAACACATATGGTCTCTCCCTATTTCTTAAAGATGAAACCAGTGCAAGAGAATAACAGTACATACTATGAACATTTACCGTCTGTTGAAACTTACCACCATAACGCAGACATTAAGAAGGCCTCCTGCACGCACTCGATGATGGTTGCTGCTATTGGAATAAATCAAATATATATGTCGATCTCTCTTGCAATGACTTATGTATGTGATGTTTGTTGCTGATTATGCAACATTTCCAAATGATTCTAAAAAATTAAATGTTTATATACATTTTATAACAATTAAAAAAAAGGTATTTGGTTTGTAAAGGAAAAACTGATACTTATGTATCCATGTTCAAATAAACATGGGTATGTATAATTTCTTGTAGTTGTTTGCTGTTGTCTAAGTGAGATGATGAGAAATGTTGGTGGTTCGCACGTTTACCAAGCGAAAATTGTGTTGGTGGTTCTCACTTTAATCAGGAAAAATTTCTGTTTTTTTTGTAAGATGGCATGTGTGCTTTATTACTTGGTGCGATTTTTAAACGCAAATTCGGCAAGTGAGTTGTGCTTCTCGTTCGTTTGTGAGAATCATCTCCTTATAGAGGCCGGGTTTGATGTTGAAAAGTCGCTGCGAAGCCACTTGAAAAGACTTTTGACATGGTCGAAATCATGATCGTGGTAGTCTGCAGCCAAGTAATAAATGTCACCATGCCATTTGTAAATAAATTTGCATTCTATTAAATATAGAAGCAAAATGGTCTTGAGCCAGGACAATATCCCAGTTCAAATAAAATAAAAAATATCAAAGAAAAAACATATGGCATTTCCGAAGATTGAAAATTATCGGATTTGTACATATATAAAGAGAAGAAGGAAAGTGTTAGTGGGCTGCAGCAAGCTAACACGAATCAGAGAAAAATACCATAAGAGATTCCCAATGGAGTAAAGGGTCGTGTCCAAAACGTCCATTACAAACCAGGTAATTCGCTTAAATTTTGAAGGTGAATTAAATGGAAAAAGACGTTCATGTGCGAATACCCTTAGCGTGGAAAGTTCCTGCGAGTTTTCCTTGCATATCTTCAAGCACATAATAATGACTTCCAAGTTTTTCTCTTACTCTGGCTTTAAGAAAAACAGGTGCAAGTTTCGCGTTAAAACGTTTCTCCATGTTACATTGGGCAAAGTTACGTCGAAATACTTCTTGTCCTACATTAAAGGTTTGGTGTCTAACGCGCAAATTGTATTGCTTCTGATTTTTCTCGAAAGCCTCTTTAATATGCTTCCGACGTATTAGCTGTAGTTGATCATCACGGGATAACTTTACAGTTGGCTCATTTAAAAGTGTACGTTTTTTCATAAGTTCATAGGACGAGGCATGTGTAACCATATCAAAACCAAATAAAGCATGATACGGGGAACAATCAATTGACTGATGGTATGAGTTACGAAGCGCACAGCTTATGGAAGTTAAATTTTCATCCCATTGTCTGTAGTCATTTTTTAGATAAGCTCGAATACCTGCTATAACAGATCTTTTGACTCTCTCAGGGGCATTCGATTGAGGAGAGTACAAAGCAGTGTATATATGTGAAATGCCATAAGACGTAAAAAGTGCATTTAATTCGTTTGCACGAAATTGACTTCCATTATCGCTGACAATGGTTTCTGGCACCCCATAGATATGGAAAATATGTTTTTGAAGGAAGTCTTGTATGGCTGCTGAAGTGAACTTTTTCAAAGGACAAAGCCAATGCAATTTCGTTAGGTCCAAAACGATAAGCAGGCCAATAAATCCGGACTTACTTCGGGGATATGGTCCAAGAATATCTATATACAGTCGTTGAAATGGTCGGATTGAGACTGACTGATTACCCATAAGCGGCTTCATAATCATGTTAGGCGATTAAGTTTTCTTACAGGTCTCGCACATCCCGAACCATTCCTGGCCAGAAAAAGTTCCTTCGCAAAAGATCAATTGTTTTTGTTATACCCCCATGAGCTGAGACTGGAGTGTCGTGAGCCATAGAAATGACTGATTTTGGTTTACTTTCTCTTTCAGATCCAGATAATCTTTGTCATCGAAAAAAAGGGGAATTTAGATCAACTTCCGGCTCATGAATTTCTAGACTGGATATTTTATCGTTAGGGATTCTAGATAAGGCGTCAGGGACGACATTATCTTTTCCCTTCCTGTGGCTTATTGTGAACTTGTAGCCTTGGAGTTTAAAGACCCATCTGGCCAATCTTCCGTTTAAATCGGGTTGCCGCATAAGCCACACAAGACTTGAATGGTCCGTAATGACTTCAAACTCTTGTAGTTCCAAGTAACAGCGGAATTTTTGATCGCTTCAATGGCTGCTAAACATTCCCTTTCGGTGACGCTGTAATTACGCTGGGCCGAGTTCAATTTCTTGCTCATATACGCGATGGGTTTTTCATGACCATCATCAGCCAGTTGAACAAGAACTGCGCCAATGCCGTAATCACTAGCATCACAGTGGAGATAAAACTTCTTTGAAAAGATAGGATTGGTTAAAATAGTTGCTGAGGTAAGCAAACATTTTATTCTCTCAAAAGCCCTTTGCGCCTCTTTAGTCCAATTGAATTTTTTCTTCGTCGACACAACATCAGTAATTGAACATACCTCAGTGGAGAAATTTTGGATGAACCTCCTGTACCATCCCGCTAAGCCGAGGAATCCTCGAACCTGTTTAAGGGTTCTTGGTATAGACCAGTTAGTTATCACAGTAATTTTTTCTAAATCAGTCGTGATACCTCCATTTCCTATTACATACCCTAAATAGTTTACCTTTGTAACACAAAATCTTATTTTCGATATGTTCAAAGTTAAGCTACTAGAGCTACTACGGAATTGAGACGAGATTCTCATTAAAACTTCTATATGCGTGTGGAAATCCTCAGAGACTATTACTAAGTCGTCCAGGTATCCGAAGACACTGTGGCGGAGGTCAGGTGGAATGATTTCATCCATTAATCGACACATTGTTTGGGCTGCATTGCACAGCCCGAAAGGCATAAGCACAAATTGGTATAGTGGCCATCCCGGGACTGTGAATGCAGTTAGGTCGATTTCTCATCCGAACCTATTTGCCAAAAGGCGTCTTTTAAATCCAATTTGGATATGATATTAGCCTTTGGTACCCTTGCAAAAATGCCTTCAATATTAGGTAGTGGATAGGCGTCTTTTTCTGTCACAGAATTTACTTTTCTTGCATCGAGGCATAGTCTTACCTTATTAGGTTTGACAACTAGCCTCATGGGTGAACTCCATGAAGAATTGGATGGTTCGATTACACCAAGCTCTAACATTCTATCAATTTCTGCAGGAGATACAGGGTAAAATCTTTGTTGTATAATAAGCTTGTTCTGCCCAATCCTTGGGTCTCAAAATTTGGAAAAAGATCGAACACCGTCTGCAATTGTCGACGTTGTGAATCAGAAAGAGGATACACATCAGGATTTGATTGATCAGGGATATTTGTAGAGTTATTAATGTCCGAAATTGTAGTTATTGAATTTAAGGATTGATCTGGATGACTAATTAAGTTGGCAGATGACATTACGTCAACAGATCCAACGATATTAGGAATTAGATTGAAATTTTTCCAAAAATCGATCCCTAGAATCAATCTCTGGGAAATTGTAGGTACTATAAACAATCTGAGTTGTCTAACTTGGTCTTTAAACGATATGTTGGCGTCGAGCCAACCACATGCTTTTTGGCTATTGCCATCGGCAGTCTTCACAAAAGACTTCACTTTGAAGAAGTTTGGGAATTTCGAAAAATCATATGACGCTAAATCTGACCCAATACAACTTACGTTTGCACCTGTATCTAGCAACCCATATTCATGGAAATTTAAAAAAAAGATACTTTTGCATTATAACGTAAATCTTGTGGGTTTGAAACTATGGTAGATATTAAAAATTTTCGACATAGTTTTCGCATCTTAAAAAACTTTCTATAACGTGTTGTCGATCGTCTCGGTTTCTTGTAATCTATCTGAGAAATTTGTGAAACATTAAAAATTTCATCCCGTTTTCGGCAGTATAATTCCCATCTTTTATGGTACGGAAGTTTGGGATAAATTAGTCGATCATGTGCATTGTGAGTATCTGGTCGTTTTAGAATTGAAATTGGCTTGAGATTCGACGAAATTGGTAGATTAGTGTCACATTTTGGTAAATTGGTCTCTAGTATTTCACTATTGCCAGAATATATAATTAAATCGGGGCCGGAAGTTAGACTTTGTCCATCTGCGGTCCCAGATTTTTCAAGTTTTTTGAACGGTTTGTTTCTTGTTGATGCATTTTACACAATTAGGTTTATATGTATTTTTGGCACCACAACCGTAACAAAATATTGTTCGGTCTTGAAGGCAGTCTTGTCAGTGGTGACCAACATTGTCACAATTCCAACATGTGGATACGTGTTCCGACTTATGGAAAGCATCGACGAAATCTTCTGTCTCATCAATGGCACTTGTCATTTCATGTTGTTCAGTTGCAATATCTGCAATATGACGACGTTGTAACGGATACGAATTTATATTTCGAGCTGGAAGATTTTTGCGCACATATTCATCATTAAAAAAATTCTCTTGCATTTGCACGAGCTTGCGGAGATGAGAAATCGAACGAATAGGCACATAAAGCAAATCCTGGCGTATGTCAGGTCGAAGATTTCTTGCTAAGATTTCAATTAATTCTACTTCTAACATAGCTCTTGGAAGCTTGTCCATTGTTGCTGGAGTTTGAATTTGTGAATGAATTAGGGGATAGATTGGCTAAGTGAGAATTAGCATTTAGCTGTGATGTATGTTGAGCATTATTGTTAGTTTGGGTACAATGTGAACTACGATTTTGCATTTGGCTTTGTTGCTTATTAGCTTGGGCCTGTTGTGACAAATTACCATTTCCAGATGGAAAGTTTAAATCTTCTTGTGGTAGTTGGGAACAAATCTATTCGTGTGTCGAAAAATTAGGATTATTTTGTGTTAAGTTTGGATTAGGTAGTTGAAAGTTATTTTTGACGCAGGAATATTAGGATTTTGCTGCTGCGGTTGTTGTGGAAAATTAGGATTTGTTGGGATTGGATTATGGGAATTGTTATTATTAGTTGGATTTATATTTTGAAGAAGTCTGATTAAACTTGTTTCAATCATTCTATTTATTTCGGAATTTGAATTTGTAGCCTGATTATTTGTGGGCTGAATTGGGATAAAAATAGTGTTGACTTGATTTGTCGCTTCAGCGTTCTGACTTGGAGACATAATTGTTTCTCCTTGAAGACTTGAGTTGTTATCTTGAGCAACAGTCTGAGGATCGCGAAATAAATTACGACTGACGCTTCTTGTATTATACTTTTTGGACATGGCACCTCGCCCTTTACCTCTATTAGTGTCTGGTTTGTTAACTGGGATAGCTTTAGCTGATATCACCAATTTCCGCATTTCATTAAGCTGACATGACCGTTTGCAAACCAGACATTCAGACGAAGAGGACATATATGTCTCAATGCATGCTCGGTGAAATGGATGGGAGCAATCATGAATCATGAGACAATCATCACCTTCTAACATAGTTTCGTTGCAGACATGGCAAACTGTCGGTTCAATACTAGTTGGTGCCAATGGAAGTGGTGGCTGTAAAGTTGCTGTTGAAGTATTTTCCAAAGACATTGTGAAACAACTTTTTAACAAAAGATCATCAGAAATAATATAACTGATATGTAATCAGTATATATTCTCGAAGAATTTGAAAATATAAATTAAGTTTGATAAAAAGAAATATAATAGTTTAACACCATACGTTTCTAACGTGTGATTGAAGAAATAATAATAAAAATAAAATCAATATTAGATTAAAAAAAATAATAGATATTTCAAAATTCAAGAATATCTAGATTCGTATCGATTGAAAAGGCAATAATAAATAATATCATAAATAATTTGATGTTTTCTTACCAGGTTTCACACCATGAAAAAAGAGATAAAGTATAAAAGTTATCAACATATATAAAAAATCTAATAAGGTCTATGGAGCAATGTTGGATTTCTGAAATTCACTTATTAAGAACAAACCAGCCTAAGAACATTTCTTTAATAACTTCTATTTACTATTGATCAGTGGTCACTAAAATGCTTGTAGCTAAAGTAACGAAATCCTAAATTATCAAAAGGATACTGATAACAAAGTTCTATTAATGAATGAATACAAAATATTCAACAAAACTATTACAGATAGAAAATATCAATGAGTATGATCATCGTTTCTACGAAATTGCTGTCAAATATCTTATCAAATCCACTTAACATTTCAAATCTGTAAATTAAATGAAATTTAAAAATATATAATACGAACTGAAAAATAGAGTCAAAAAGACTAGCATCATCTCTCGGGCCCCTCATGTTGGGCGCCAAATTTATTGTAATGTCCTGACAGGATTCGATGCAATTGTTTTTGTTTATTTTTATTTTTACAGCATCATCTACGTTATTTTAGAGTGAGGACTGCGGGAGCCTTTGATTTGCTAGCAATCAGCCGGGTGGGGGATTCGGTCCTGCTCAAAATAACTCACTTATCCATTACAATGCATTAATATAGACTCCCTATTTTTTACTACTCTATGGTGGACCTGTATGACAAATTTATAAAAACTTGCCCCAAACTAGTCATTTCGATGAACAAAATTTACTACAAATGATACCTGTCGCTTTCTACTTTCCTTGCAGTCTTTCTGGTGTAGTTGAGAGAACACGCCTCATTACCCTCGCCTTCCAATGTCCTATTAGCGCAATGTTTTGTATATAGGACCCCTAACATACTTACACTTCCTTCATGGTTTCACTCTGCAAGAAAACATCTGAAATACTTTTTAACAAACCATTATTCGGCATATATAAACAATTTTATTCAGGGCATGATTCATTATAATTTAAAAAATATATATATATTTAAAATTACTATTCAGTCATTATATTAGGGAATATTAATATTATTTATAGCAAGAAAATAAAATTTATAATAATTCAATTTATTGGGCCCTAAAGGGGTTAACGTTACTCAAAGTATCTTTTGATGTTACTTTAAAGAATTGTAGAAAGCAAAGAAGAAGAAGAAAAAAAGACCAAAACAAAACAAATGATATTTTTCGTTTGGATTTTTGCATATACATACATATTTATATCAAACTTTTCGGGAGCAGGAGAAAGAGGCAATATGTGAGCGTATCATTTTTTTTACTAATAAATTACTCCAAAATAAAGGTATTTGGGAAAAAAGGTAAAACTGATACTTATGTATCCATGTTCAAATAAACATGGGTATGTATAATTTCTTGTAGTTGTTTGCTGTTGTCTAAGTGAGATGATGAGAAATGTTTGTGGTTCTCACGTTTACCAAGCGAAAATTGTGTTGGTGGTTCTCACTTTAATCAGGAAAAATTTCGGTTTTTTTGTTGGCATGTATCTATGTATATAGCATCTACACTTGTGATATTTGAGCTACCATGTAGGCAGCGTGAATTCTTGCTCAAATTTCTTCTTCCCTCAATGTGGCAATGAACTACGTCAGCCTTATGGGGATTGGAACGTTGGGGTGTTTTGGCACAGATTTTTGGGAACAAATCACTCATTCAGATATATTATTCCCTTTGATAAATTTGATTTTATATTCACCTGAACAGCAAATTTACGATTCTTCTTGCTTGTAACACCAATAAGAATGTGGTTTTCTATCGCTGCGGATTTTTCAAATAAATTTTGATTTTTATTCTTCACTGTCACGATCTTAGCATTTTGGATGTTGGTAAAAGAAGGAAGTTGTTAAGTTGGTTTTGCAACTTTTACTTTTGACTTTCGTCAAACCAGAAATTAAACGTCAAAGTTGGTTGAACGTTCATGTTGCCACATTGGTCGGAACTTTGTATGGTTGCAACATTAAGTACTTTTTTGAAAACGCAAAAAATGAGATATACGTTTTTCTGTTCAGAAAACTCTGTTGAATATCATCATTTTATCTTCATGCTTTAGCGCAAGGCTTTTTATCCCTTTTTGGTGGATGTATTGCTATTGTGCATACGTATGTATGTACATAGATATGTAAGTACGTTAGCCAAGAAACAAACCAAGATATAATATACAGATTCGTACTATATGAAATTCACCACATATGTAGAAGATCAGAACAAAGTACATAATGTGAAACTGAGGTCACTTCCATCATATGTTTGATCTGTCAACTTTTGCACATTGCCTACAAATTTCGTAAACATACGATTATATTCTCGCTTGTAATTTTATCATTTTGCAACAAAATATTAAATAAATTCATGATAAAATCCAGTTACTTAAAAAAAAAATAAAAAAATATCAAAGAAAAAAACATATGGCATTTCCGAAGTTTGAAAATTATCGGATTTGTACATATATAAAGAGAAGAAGGAAAGTGTTAATGGGATGCAGCAAGCTAACACGAATCAGAGAAAAATACCATAAGAGATTCCCAATGGAGTAAAGGGAAAAGGAAGATCATGGAGGACTGTTCGCGGATTCTGATGAAGACGGGTAAGTTGTGTGACATGAAGTGATTTTGGCAGAATATTGCAGAAAAATACTTCTAGAAATGCCGGAAGAAAAGTAAAAGTATTTTTTTCTAGAAAAAATATTTCTGATTGTGGTACCATTTGGTCGTGTCCAAAACGTCCATTACACTATGTTCGTAGATGCGAAAAATAAGAGGTACAATTTTTTCTAAATTCCTACTTTTAGAGGTCAAAAAGAAAAAAGGAATGAAACTGGTACCAAGCAAACGGCTGTATTTAAAATCGTGAAATTAGGTGTGTACATTCCACTCTGAAACATATTGGATCTTCAATATTGCAACTTTTCCTATCAAGATTGTACAGACATTTAGGCTGTAGATGCGGAAAATTGCAAATGGGGAAGATCGGACTTGAGGGAAATTGTTTCTACCTAATAATATTTAGGGCACATTTTTCAAGATTTCTGACTAATAGTTATATTAATATTTATATATAGTAGAGGACTATTAATATTATAATAATGAGAATCACAATTTTCCAAATATGGTAGTGCACTTCTATGTAATGTCGACAGCCTCTAATTTACCGATAATATGTGGAATACACTCCGTGGTGGAGGGTATATAAAATTCGGTCCGCCCGAACTTAACGCCGTTTTACTTGTTTAAATTACGATATACAGGGTGTTGCGAAAACGTTTCAATGGTCGATTAGATAAATGTTAATGAAATATAAAAAAACTGAAAGAAATAATATTTTTTATTTTATTTACTTTCAAAGTTTTATTTGTTTTTTGTTTTAAACATAGCTAAGTCTGCTTTATTGCATTTTATTTTACTCCTTAGATGTATGGTATTCATCAAAACACTTGGTGTGTAGAGCCGTGTAGAATTTTTTGCATAGGTACACTGTTAAGGCAAAAACATAACACAGTACAACATTTTTCAGTTCGTTGATTGCCAACTCAATTCTGAGAACAGTATGTGAAATTATACCCAAAAAGAATAATTTCTGCATCATTCGTTTTGTCTTCTTACCTGCCGAAATATTTTTAATGTCGATTTGAAGTTAGTACTATTGTATAGGGGAATTTATCACGTTTTAGGCCCTGTTGTTTGACAGAGCTCGACAGCCACTAGCCCGATTTAGTTGAAATAAATTTTAAAAAATTAAGAATTACAATTCCCTTAATCTGTTCATATATTGTTTTCCTATACAAGCAACAGTTTCCAAGTTAAAAAAAATTAAATTCATAAAAAATACAAAACGGAAATAAGTTTCAAGTGTAGTTACTTTTTCGCAAAGTCACATAACCTATGAGCAAAATGAGACATGAAAATCGATGCACGCGTTTCGCTTTTATTCGCAATTGAGTAAAGGTATGAATTTAAAAAAATAAAATAAAAATTAAAAAATTATCATGCAAAAAAAATTAATTTATAAAAACTTTATGAAAATAAAATAATATGCAATTAATACGCAATTATAATATGCATAAAAACAAAATTCAGAACATTTTTTCAATTATTGGCAATATCCATGCTTGCAGAAGTTGACGCTTGTGGTTCTGATGATCTTGTTTTCTTCATAGGTTGTTCATGAAAGAATCACTTTTGATCAATTTCCGAATATCAGGTCCGTTCAGAATACCTGTTTTAAATACATTTGCGAATAATGACTGAATAATGACGAATGGGTGGTCATTATTCGGAAAATTTAAACCTCACACATGGTGAAACAGGTATATAGCGACGATAAAAAAATATGCACCCATTTACAAGTACCTGTCAGTAAAATAGTGAACAATACACAGTATAAATAGGTGTGCATTGATCGATTTTACTCATTCAACAAGTGTCGACGAACGCGAAAAGTACAAGTCAATATTTTGAAAGTGCAGTTTTTAATAGTGAATAACAACAAAACATAAAATATATCAATATGGAAAACAACAAGTGCCCAAATTTGGATGAATTTTGTTACGTTTGTGGTCGTATCGTCCGAAAAATACAGAAAAAAGACCGAAGAAATTTGTTTACTGAGCAATTCAAAACCGCGTATTGTAATTATTTCGATGAAGCAGATTCAAGTGGTGCAAATTTTACGCCGGACACAGTGTGCAACAGTTGTTATACTACCCTTCTAAAATGGCTGCACGGAAAAAGTAGGAACTTGTCTTTTATAAAGCCAGTAATTTGGGTGCAAGACCTAACTGGACATGATGAATCCAGGTGCTACGCATGCATAAATTTTCGTCCTGGATTAAACAGAAAACAATTGAAAGCAAAAGTATACACTGCTGCATTTACTGCCACACTTCCAGTGCAACGCCCTGCTGATACCGATACACCTAAACCTCCGAGTGGGGATACTGTGTCCCTCGTAGCCGAAACCGTTTTCACCAATCCGACCAATTTGGATGATGCTGATTGGATACCCGATATTGAAGAAAAAGGACCACGACCGCTAGCACAAATAGAAATGGATTACATTGTCAGATCATCAGAACCATAAGCGTCAACTTCTGCAAGCATGGATATTGCCAATAATTGAAAAAATGTTCTGAATTTTGTTTTTATGCATATTATAATTGCGTATTAATTGCATATTATTTTATTTTCATAAAGTTTTTTTTTTATTTTTAACTTGGAAACTGTTGCTTGTATAGGAAAACAATATATGAACAGATTAAGGGAATTGTAATTCTTAATTTTTTAAAATTTATTTCAACTAAATCGGGCTAGTGGCTGTCGAGCTATGTCAAACAACAGGGCCTAAAACGTGATAAATTCCCCTATACGATAGTACTAACTTCAAATCGATATTAAAAATATTTCGGCAGGTAAGAAGACAAAACGAATGATGCAGAAATTATTCTTTTTGGGTATAATTTCACATACTGTTCTCAGAATTGAGTTGGCAAATCATGTGTTGTACTGTGTAATGAACTTAATCTATATATAAAAGAGAGTGGCGTTAGTTACTACGCTTATAACTCAAGAACGCATGGACCGATTTCGATGATTCGCACCAATTCGGATTGGTCACCGACCAAACAAGAAGAATATCTAAGAAAATTCCCGATTTGTATGAAGTGGTTTTACGACGCCATCTTCATGATAGATGACGTTTATGTGTCTCTGTGGCAAGCTTAAATTACCACTAAAGCCATTGCATTCTTTGCTTCATGGTGAAAGATCAGAATCACTTCATCTACTATCGAACACTCAGAAATATAACGGATACTTTCAAATGACTTTATTTGGAGCAGTTATTATTGGCAAACGCGGATTCAATCCGACATTCAAAGTAATCCTTCCTTTTCATGCCCAAAAATCATTGAATTCCAGATCCAAGGCCAAATTCTCCATCATATTGGATAACTGCTACCGCATGGACAATTCAGAAAATCAGCTCGATCAGCGCCAAACAATCAATATTGCATTGAAAAGAGGAATTCTTTGAGACCTGCAGCAGCTACTTCATGAACATCATGCATTGGTTCGGTTATTCAAACTGCGTTGAATCACATGCCAAGTGATGACTATAAACTCTTGATCAGAGCGGTGCAACACACTAACGCCAATCACACATCGTTCATACGATGCATTGCAATACCCACTGATGTTTTGGCAAGTAGATGATGCATGGTCGACAATAAGTGTTCCAAGAGTTATCCACGAAGTTTGAGTGGCGAGACCATCACTGGCCACGATGGTTATCCATTGTATCGGCGTCGATCATCTGATAATGCCAGTAGAACAATCACACTCAAAGTGAAAGGAAATGATTTCGTGGTGTTGTTCCGTATTCGCCACTTCTATGCAAAACACTGAAGGCGCATTATAACGTGGAGTATTGCAATTCAGTGAAGTCAATCAGTCAATTGGTTCCAACGATTGCTTGAGTGAAAGAGAAAAAATTGTGGTTGTCATCATGCTTAGCATTCTCAATCAATCAAAATTATGCAACGGAACGCGTTTAGCGGTCACAAAACTCATGAGCAATGTGATTTACGAAATAACCTAAAAGGAAAGTTCAAAGGTGTGTTTGTAGCCTCAATCTAGAGAATGAATGTTTTTTGCAAGGTCAACTGTATGTCGCATATTCCCGTGTCGGAAAACCATCCGCTTTGATCGTTTTCGCACCTGACAACAAAACGAAAAACATTGTTTAACACAGAGAACTCCAATGAGGGGAAATACAATTCAAAATCAACACGACCGTAACCCATCCAACAAATATTTCAAAACAAAGAATAATTTGCAATGTGCCACAGATTTTCTGCAATTTGAAATGACGTAGGACAACTGTGAAACGAAGTTCCCCGGGTCCACTATAATGAATAACACTAACATTCATTCATTATGAACTATCATACTATTCTTATTTTTATGTTTATGTTTTTTTTTTTTCAAATAAATATGAATTACCGATCATTTTAAATATTATCATGTACCCGTAACAATAAAGCATTAAAATACTAAATCAATAGTCGCCGGCCAAACAAGAAGAATACCCAAGAAAAATCCCGAAATATCAGCGATTTGTATAGAGTGATTTTACGACGCCATCTTCATGGTAGCTGACGTTTATGTTTACGGTGAATTGGAGTTTACTTTAGAAACGCCTGTATTGTGCTGTCTCAGTGACAAGGTTAAATTACCACCACTGTCTTTACCACCAGAGCCATTACATTCTTTGCTTCATTGCGAAAAACCATAATCACTTCATTTTCTATCGAACACTCAGAAATATAACGGATGCTTTCAAATGACTTCATTAGGAGCAGATATTATTGATCAACGCAGATTAATCCAAGGTCGGCGCAATGAATTTTTACGCGTACCGTTTGATGATTCCGAGAAACGGAGCGCCGTTCTACGTATATTCTCATTTCCCATTTACGAACGCTATCCGACTGTTACTCATTTGGCAGCGCAGAACGGTCAACGAGTTTAATTCACTGCAGAAAATGCTGCTCAACGTGCTCAAAACCCACCAGCGACAACATTGTCCAGTTTCTTCTCGAAAATTTCAACGTCGAAAGCAAAGCGACGTAGTTCCTGGTCATTCGGATTTGCGTTCTACTGAAGCTCTTGGCCGTATTTATACAGTTTGCGACTCACTTCGAAATATCCATCGTGTAGCGTTGCCAACATTTCGTGCTGCGTGTCAAGAGCTCAATTTGCTTGAAAACTATACGCATTGAGATACGAAAATTGCTGAAGCAACTGTTTCTGCATTCCCAAGTAAAATACTCATATTATTTGCGATCATTATTGCCATTTCCATCAAATCCACGTGAATTGTGGGACAAGCTCAAGGATGATATGTCAGTAGACATTTTGCACCGACTTCGTGTCCATTCAGAGAATCCCGATATTGAGATGAATGAAGAGATGCACAACCATGCTTTGGTTTTGATAGAAGATATGTGTTACCTTATGTGCAGCAGTTTGTTAGTAAGGTTAGGAATGTCATTGCAAGATCGTCGACCATACGACCCTTTCGAACTAGAATTGCATCGTGAACGTGAATGCAACACAAACGCATTAAGCCAATTGGCAAAGAACAAGGATGTTGATCAATTAAACTGAACAATTCAAAATTAAATCGTTGGTTCACTGCATTCCGTCAAATCTATCGACTGTGTAACAAACGAAGACGAAGCAAGCAACTATTCAACTGAGATTTAGAATTCATTGGATGTTCCTGGATTGCCACCGCACAATTTACAATTTAAGGTTGTTTCAGTTGTCATCATGCGTTTGCAACGGAACGCGTTTAGCGTTCACAAAACTCATAAGCAATGTGATTCACGCAAGAATTCTAAAAGGAAAGTTCAAAGGTGAGGAAGTTCTCATTCCGAGAATTCCAATGATCCCAACCGATATGCCATTCGTGTTTAAGCGATTCCAATGTCTAATTCGTCTCGCATTCGCCTTGACTTTCAATAAATAGACTCAATCTGGAGAATGAATGAGTTTCACACGGTCAACTGTATGTTGTATATTCCAATGTCGGAAAACCATCTGCTTTGATCGTTTTCGCACCTGACAACAAAACGAAAAACATTGTTTATAACAGAGTGCTACAATGAAGGGAAATACAATTCGAAATCGACCCGACCACAATTCATCCAGCAAAGAATCAATTGCAGTGGAAAATTGACCACAAATTTTCTGCAATTCGAAATGACGTAGGACGCCTGCGACAATATAAATAAAATTTGAATGCAAAACAACGTTTGCCGGGTCAGCTAGTATACGTATATTTCTAAGCATGTATGTCTCCAGCAAAGTTGAAATGTATATAAACATATAATGCAACATACAATAATAGCATGCATCCAAAATTGTGTATCATACATACAAAAAGTGGTAAACTTTTATCTTGTATGTGTTGTTTTCATATCCTAATTGCGTACTTTCTATGTGTCTTACAAACATTTCATCGGGTCCGCGACTGTGTCGAACTTTTTTCGAATCACCCATATACGAAAAATTCGTTTGTATTCACTTGTGGAAATGCTATTTGTAAAATGTTAAAACATTTTCCAACTTTTTGGAAGTTGTTTAAAATAACCTCAAAAATGCTAATTGGAATTTTGGGATATAATGGGATTCCTACTGAAGTACTTTAAGGTTGTCATTTCTGTGTATTATAAAACTAATTTTGTTGTTCTTTTGAAAATACAGGCTTTTCAAATGTCTACACTCATTAACCCTTTGACTGTCCCATGCATCACATATGATGCACAGACGTTATGATTGATACGCTTGTACATCATATGTGATACACACATATTAATTTCAGTGTTGCCAACACTATACGGCAAAATAAATAAAAAGTAACGAATAAAAATTACATGAATCATATGTGATGCACAGAACGTTTGAAAAATAAAAAGTATAAATATTGCTCCGTGTATCACATGTGATGCACATCATTATTACCAAATTATTACTGTGGACGTATGGTATAAAAAAAAATTTTGTATGGGCACAGTCAAAGGGTTAAGGAATGTATAGACATTTTTAAAATTAGAAAAAAAACATACCACTACATTAGCAGTTTGAAGGCGACGATAAGGTGTTAATCATAAATAATAATATCATTATAATACGTTAAAGTAATTAAGTTAATGAATGTATTCTATTCATTATGCTTTAGAACAATAGTTTTCTCGCCAGGGCCCCTTTGCACATTTCGACGGATCGAGTTGAGATGAATATAACCTGAATAAAAGTGAAGCAAAAGAAAAATTTATAGTTTTGTCCATTTGTCAAATAATATTTTTGAGTTTAAGTAAAGCTTTAAATTATGTGTTTCCTTGTCTATAATTACTAATTTGTTACATCACCAATATGCGTCGTAAACACAATGCCAAAAACACATCGGCTACAATTCAATAACTTTTGTTCTAGTTGAGATATTAACATTAAAAATCGGGCAATAAGATATGTTTTAGAAATCAGCCCAAAGTTGACTATTTTCGTATTTTTCGATTTTAAAGAAAAATAAAATTGTGTTGTCATTTATTTTGGTATAAGACCAAAGGTTGTGCTAAGGTCTTCAGCAGAACCCAAAATTAGCAAAAGGGCAAAGTGAGATCTTTATTGTTGCAACTAAAATTTGATTGCGCAGTTTCGATGGGCGCTACCCCATATCGACAGAACTTTCGCAACGGATGTACAGTTGCGGTCAAAATAATAGCAGCACACCATAGCTTAAAATTAATTTTCTTATATTAGTTTGTGTGATAATTTTTTTATTGCTACTACTGTATTAAGTGCTGTGGTATGAGAGTATAAACACAAAATAATTGTCTATTTGATGATATGGTCTTAATTAGTTAAGACATTTCACATTTTTTGGATTATTTTTCATTTTAGAGCGGTCAAAATATTAGCAGTTTTCAAAAAATCTCAAGAAAGAGTGATTTATCTCAATTTTTCTATTTGATTTGATGTTAAACGTATGATATTATGAAATGTACACTACTTCTGAAATATAATAGTTTTATTTTTCTTAGTAAGTAGGGCGAGGAGATCACTTTGATGAAAAAAAATCGAGTTCATTTAAGAAGTTTGAAATCTGGAGGAAAATCATATAGTGAAATTTGACTTTTATTTCAGTGATATATTAAAATGATCAGAAATTCGATATTATATGAAGAAGATTCTAAAACACGTGGGAGAAACCCGTTTATATCATTTGCAACCATTCGCAGAATAATAATGTATAGTACAAAGAACTCACTTACGCCCGCCACCGAAATAAAAAAACAATGTGTGGCAATTTTTAAGTGTTTAAAATATTCGTATAATGCTAAGAAAACATAATCTGTATGTCAGAAGTCCGAGAAAAGTCCCACTTAAAAATAAAAGACATGTCACAAAAAATTCAATTCACAAAAAACACCTGCAGTGGCCAACCGAAGAGTGGGTGCACGTTTTATGGACAGTTGAATCAAAAATTGTTTTGTATAGTGGCACAGTGCCTCGACAGTTTATACGACTTCCACAGAACACGGAATACGTCTCCTGGTGCAGTACCAAAACTGTCTAATATGGAGGATCAAACGTAAATGTTTGGGGCGTCTTTTTCATAATATGGGTTGGGTCAATACATTGGTCCTGAACTATCATGGACTCTGCCCAGTACGTGAAAATACTGCATAATATTATGCTGGCGTATGCAGAATATCGAATGCCCCTTAAATGGGTCTTCCAGAAGGACAATTATCCCAAATGCACCAACCGATTCGCAAAACGGTGGTTTGAAGTCAATAATATCTATGGTTCACGCAGACACGGAATCTCAATATAATTAAAATCTCACTAGCAAAACCAAAAAACAATAACGAGCTTTTGCACGATATTATAGTGCATGGGCAAAAATACAGGGTGAAAGGTGCAAAAGACTAGTCGACTCCAAGAAACGGCGTTATGTAGCAGCAATAAGCCATAAAGTCAGTACAACTAAGTATTAAATTCAAGGAAATATCGTTATTTAAATTATTATTCAAAAAATTTTCCAATTTATGTGAATTAAAATAAAATATTTTTAATTTTTATTAGCGCTGCTATTTTTGACTGGTCGTATTTATGACATAAATGGTTCTAATGGCTTAATCTAAAAAATAAAAAAAATATTTTTTTATTTAAAGCCAGATAAAGAATGACACAATACAACCTTTCAATCGCCGTAAAAACTTTTAGGATATTCGAAGTAAAACTAGTATTTTTCTTCGTCGACATTTTTTTATCTCGTCGCTTCTATTTTTTGACCTCAGCTGTATGTCCTTGACTTAAATAAGGGTTCATATTAGTACCAGAGGTCACATATTACATATGAGAAGCTCAGATAAACAAAATGTTCCACCGAACTAAGTCGACACACTAAAAATCTCACTTTGCTAATTCAATGTTATGCATGTGCTCGCAACAATGCAAAGGTTGTTGTTGTACGGTATGTTCCGTCTTCACTACACCTTTTGCAAATTTTGGGTTCTGCTGAAGACTTCAGCACAACCTTAAACCAAAATAAATGACAACACATACAACATAACAGACCAACTATACATACAAACAGAAAATAAAATTTTTATTTTTTGAGTTTTGAATGTAATACATACGAATTTCAGCTATGCGATCAATTAATTTCTTCTTTCGAAGGAAATCTTTGTTTTGGTAATGGAAAGGAGGAGAACCACACTCAACCATACACACATTCAAAACTCATAGAAAATCAATCATTCGATCACTAGTCAAACAACACAAAAAGTAATAATTAAAATTGGGACAGCCCAAAACTATAACACCCAATCCACGGACCGTCATAAAACCCAAAACTCTCATGATTTTCAAGTAAACGGCCTTCGGCCGGGATTAATGATTTTCTCCTATGAGTTATTTCCAAAACCGGATACGCAAAGTAAAAGTTTTTTGCATTACCGGCCTTCGTCCGTGATAAGGGATTTAGGGGGTGTGTCCAAAGCTGGTTACGCAAATTAAAGGTTTTCAGCCTTCGGCCGGGTTTAAAGACTTTCTCCTAAGCAGTTTTTTAAGCCCTACGTAAAGATAAAATCTTTAAGCACTGCCGAAGGGTAACACTGGAAACATTTACTTTGCGTATCCGACTCTGGACATACCCCATATCTTTAATTTTACGAAAATGCCATAAGGCCCAAAAGAAGGTCATAAAGCCCAAACTTTGCGTCATAAGCCCCAAAGAAGTTTGTTGGGCTTTCTGACATTTTGATTGGACGTTGTGGCGTTTTTATTGCCCAAATTTGGGAGATATGCCGATTATTGGGCTTTACGACATTTATCGATTTGGGCGATATGACCTAACGCCGTCCAAATCTGCGCCCAAATCTCGACTTTACTGATTAAATTTGGCAAAGAACATTCCTATTAAGCATATTCTAAAAGATTTTGCTAATATCGCAGCTAACTTAAGCTGTGGATGCATAAATTCTAAAATAGTTGAAATAACGCCCAAATCGATAAATGTCATAAAGCCCAATAATCGGCATATCGCCCAAAATTTGGGCGATAAAAATTTCATAATGTTCAATAAAAATGTCAGAAAGCCCAAATAATTTATTTGGGCCTTATGACGCAAAATTTGGGCTTTATGACATTTTCGTAAAATGAATAATACTCAGAAACCAATCTGAATGAAATTGTTGTATACCAGTTATGTGTTTTGTATCGCTAGAGCCGTAGTCGAATGGGAGCCTCCCCAACTCGCTTTCAGTTATTAATAATTTATAAAGTGCATTTGCAATTTGGATACGATCCTGAAACCAGATATACAAACCATAACTAAGAATTGTTCAACATAATTTACAGTCTAGCTACGGAATGTTCTCAGTTGTCTGATTTGTAACGTCCAAAATTGTTTGGTCGTGATCGTCTTAGTTTCGTTTCGAGTCCGCGATTATTGGTGATAGAAGTTCGGTTTTTAATCAGACAAAATGCAGTCGCTAATTTTTGAGGTCGTTACTGAAAAAAAGTTACCTCGCAGTTGATTTATTTGTTCGATGAAAAACAATTGTATAAAAAAACAAGTAAGGAAAGGCTAAAGTCAGACGGGCCGACTATATAATACCCTACACCACTCCTTGCGTATATACTTAGCTTTGATTATGATTTGAATAAAATCCATACTCCAATTTAGTTGAACAACTTGACTCCACTTTAGTAAAAATTTCCTTAAAAGTAGGAAAATTAACTAAGTATAAGTAAAGTTTCCTTATTCAAAAGTCATAGCAAATAGATCATTTACTAGAAAAAGGGTAGTAAATTTACTTTAAAACATTTCATTGAAACTAATAAAAAATTCTTAGAATTGAATATATTTATAGTTGTGTGGAATAAAATTTCCAAGATTTTAAGTAAGAAAAAGTTAAGAAATTTTTTGTATGGGAAACATTCCATTTAGGAAATTTTAACTAGAAATGTACTTTTTCTTAAAATCATGAAGTAATAGATTAACACTTTATTGCAGAGAAATTACTTGATCGAATAGCATTACATTCAAAACACATAGAAAAAATTTAATTGTTTTGAGGAAAAAATTAACAAATTTGTCCTCAGTTTAAGTAAAATTTACTTGATATGAGAAAAAAAATTAGAGAAATTTTATTTAAAATTTACTTAGTTTAAGGAACATTTTACTTAAATTTAGCAAAAATTTACTTAGATTTGGGAAAATTTCAGAAAAATGTTACCTAGGTTTAGTATAAATGTACTTGATTTGAGGAAAAACTTACTGTAATTTTCCTCAGTTTGAGTAGATGTTTATTTGATTTGAGGAAAATTGAACTAGAATCAAGTTCAAAGCATGTACTACTTTCATGAAAAGTTTGAACTTTATATGAAGAAAAATTGCTTTCGCGCTATATGAAGATCAAATTTATTAGATGTTAGTTCATTTTAACTCACTATAGGGTTCACTTTTTTTCTGAGTACAGGTGGACTCAATACTATAAATTCATCTTTAGTCAAATTTAATGAATATGGTAAATAATGTGATAATTGATCCAATTTTAACATGATCTGGAAAAATTGGTCAAGATCCAATGACAAATACAGATTATACAGCGGTAATAGGATGACTCGGACGGACATTTGATGGGGGCCTATAACAACACTTGGGGCCTGTGCCAAAACATGGGCCTATATAGTTCTCATTCACGGTAGTTACGGTCCTAGTTGAAATATAACATGTTCTAGAGCTGTAATAGAATATAATAGGGGCCCAATTTGTATGGAGTTATACCAAAATATGGACCAGGTATTTGACTTTCATAGAATGTATTCTTAGTTGAAATATAATATAATCTTAATAATATAAATTATAGGGATATTTGTATGGAGGCTATATCTACATGTGAACCGATTTACGCCAAATTCAATACCAATCGTCCTTGGCCAAAAAAAGTAATTATCGCCAAATTTCATGACAATCGGACAACAATTGTAGAGTGCGAACAAGCTTAGATGAACAGCAGACGGACGGACAGACAGACATCGTTAAATCGATTCAGCTGGTGATTCTAAGCCGATACGTATACTGAAAGGTGGGCTCGATTATTTCTTGGTGTTATAAACATTTGGCGGAAAACTAACTTATAATACCCTAGTCCACGAAGTGGTGTAGGGTATACAAATCTATTTACAAAGGCAAAACATTTTATGTTTGTAATAACAATTTGTGTAAGGCAAGAGTGGAAATTTCACATGACCAAATTTGTGTTAAATCCAAAAACAGTGAACGTATCAATCATCCTGACCAAGAGAATATATATAAAGAACTAAAAGCTGTTCAAATTATGAAAGAACAATGTAGAATCCCTGCTGTGTGATGTGAATGCATCTAGCGGTATTAGAAAAGTTTTTAAAAATGTTTGCGAAGGTAAGTATTGGGTGTTGTTAGGTCTATCCCATTACAATCATCAGAGATTGGTTGAAGAATAATCCTAAAAACTTTTTGGTGAGATTTTATAAAACGAAACAAAAACGTTTGATTCAAGCATTGCGCACACCAGGCGACAAACGTAAAATGACGCCGGCGTCAAAGATTGTGTGCACGTTTTTATACTGCAGCCTTCATTCTGAAGTCTCACGGAATTATATAAAACTAGCTGACCCGGCAAACGTTGTTTTGCCTTCAAATTTTATTTATATTGTCGTTTGTGGTCAATTTTCCACTGCTATTGATTCTTTGCTGGATGAGTTGTGGTCGGCTCGATTTCGAATTGTATATCCCTTCATTGTAGCACTGTGTTATAAACAATATTTTTCGTTTTGTTGTCAGGTGCGAAAACGATCAAAGCGGATGGTTTTCCGACACGGGAATATGCAACATACAGTTGACCGTGTGAAAACACATTCATTCTCCAGATTGAGTCTACCAACACTTGGGATTTATTGATAGTCAAGGCGAAAGCGAGACGAATTAGACACAAATGGCATATCGGTTGGGATCATTGGAATCTCCGAATGAGAACTTCCTCACCTTTGAACTTTCCTTTTAGAATTCTTGCGTGAATCACATTGCTTATGAGTTTTGTGAACGCTAAACGCGTTCTGTTGCATAATTTTGATTGATTGAGATTGCGAAGCATGATGGCAACTGAAACATCCTTAAATTGTAAATTGTGCGATGAATTCTATATCTCAGTTGAATAGTTGCTTGCTTCGTCTTCGTTTGTTACACAGTCGATAGATTTGACGGAATGCAGTGAACCAACGATTTGATTTTGAATTATTTAATTTAATTGATCAACATCCTTGTTCTTTGCCAATTGTTCGAACCAATTGGCTTAATGCGTTTGTGTCGCGTTCACGCTGCAATTCTAGTTCGAAAGGGTCGTATGGTCGACGATCTTGCAATGACATTCCTAACCTGACTAACAAACTGCTGCACATAAGGTAACACATACCTTCTATCAAAACCAAAGCCTGGTTGTGCATCTCTTCATTCGTCTCAATATCGGAATTCACTGAATGAATGGAAACGAACTCCATGCAAAATGTCTTCTGACATATCATCCTTGTACTTGTCCCACAATTCACGTGGATTTGATGGAAAACATGTGGCAATAATGATCGCAAATAATATGCGTATTTTACTTGAGAATGCAGAAACAGTTGCTTCAGCGATTTTCGTATCCCAATGCGTATAATTTTCAAGCAAATTGAGCTCTTGACACGCAACACGAAGTGATGGCAACACTACACCATGGATATTTCGAAGTGACTCAAATGATGAGTCGCAAGTAAAAGCATTCATCATTCTTTGGATGAACTGTTTAAATACGACCACATCGCCTTGCTTTCGACGTTGAAATTTTCGAGAAGTTACTGGTAAATGTTGTCGCTGGTGGGTTTTGAGCACGTTGCGCAGCATTTGCTGCAGTTATTGTTTGGCCGGTTCTTGAGTTATAAGCGTAGTAACTAACGTCACTCTATTTTATATATAAGAAGATTTATATATAGTAGAGAACTATTAATATTATAATAATGAGAATCACAATTTTTCTAATGTGGTAGTGCACTTCTATGTAATGTCGACAGCCTCTAATCTACCGATAATATGTGGAATACACTCCGTGGTGGAGGGTATATAAAATTCGGTCCGGCCGAACATAACGCCGTTTTACTTGTTTTTAGATTAAGATGCTCTCTTTAATGGACTATTCTCTCTAAACTATGTTCTATAATTTTTTTGAAACCCCTTTTTCTAATAGATTTGTTTACGTTCTATCGAGGGGTTCTATGGGAAACGTATATAAATATACTTTCACCTTTTTTTCTAGCATTTAAATACATTTAACATTAGTCTGAGGACAATTTTATTTTTCTTTGAAATATTTTTAATATTTATTTTTTATTTATAAGTGCACCAAAAATAGTATTTTTCTTAGTTTTGAGATATTGCATTTTAAAGTTCACCTCCCCCATAGCGAGTTGTCAATAAAATTGATCAATATTTGAAGTATTGAATACTAACACAGTAGGCAACTCACAAAACAAAATGCTGACAAATGAGACAACCTTTTGTTTTCGCCGGATATTTGGTGCGAATTTCTACATATGTAATACATTTGCCAGAGTGCGAGAACTGTCTGTGTGTTGTAAAAGGTAGAACGTACACTTTATATTTTTACTTTTCTGAGTTCAAAACACGGGAGCTTCGTGAAGCCAATGCAAACAGCGTTTACGTCGTTTTACTTCTTCTTGAAACAATTTTTCGAACTCACAACCTTAGGAATGCAAAGCGGATGTTCTACCTAGTACACCACAAGGCAGTTCTCGAACGCTGACCAATGTAGAATACATATGATACATACTAGTGAATTTTGATGTTTCTCGCAAATTAATAGGAAAAATAAACAAAAGATAAACGAACGTTACGTTTTGTTTTCTACAATATCACCTTTTATAATTATTTATTTTCCGCAATCAGGATAGTACGAAACGTTTAGTGTACTCACAAATGCGAAGAACTCTTGAAAGGCTGTCATCGAACATATTTTTGAATTCACAACGGACCCCTTTGGATGTTGTCCAGGCTTTCCAACACCAGTTTATAGGGGAAAATTAAGGATTATCCAGAGATAGTTCTTGTCCAAAACACTTTTATAAAGATTTGCCTACTGCATATTGGCTTCGGAGGTTATTATGTAAGGTACTTCCGAAAATATCAGCGTAGGTGAAAGGCGGTATTTGATTGATGGCACTTTTAAAATAGTCCCATTAGGTTGTTTTAAACAACTGCTTGTAATTTCTATACAACACAGGGATGACCAAGTAATTATATTGATGTACTCTAAAAGAGATACAAATGAATTTTTTGCCATTTTGATATTGATATTTCTAATATTTTTCGTTTTAACGGCCAAGAAGTCATCAAAATGTTATACGCATTTATTGGACTATATAATTTCTTCAATCTTCAAATTTGAACTGCAGTCATTTAAGCTAGATTATGAAATGGAACTGCGGAAATCTTTCAAGAAATGTTTTCCACAAGCAACATTGAACGGATGCTGGTTTCATTACTGCCAGGTCATTCGCCGCCAAATACAAACCGGTTATGCCTCTTATCCGGAGTAATGCCACAATTTCCCATGTGTATCATAAAGTACAGGCACTTCCACTTTTACCAACTTACGCAACACGCCATGTTTACCATCAAATTAAATCGGAGACAAGAATGCACGACCCAAATGGAAAATTTACAAGTTTCTGGCAATACCTTGAGCTTCAATGGGTGCAAAAGGAAACTTAAAATCTATATAATGAATAGAAACATTTGACGTGTTTTATTTGCTACGAGCGGATTTTCACACCTAACAGTATTTTTTAGGTAAAGTGTAACTGTTTTAGAATTTGTATTCTTTATACCCACTAAAGAGTGATTTTTTTGAGGTTAGGATTTTCATGCATTAGTATTTGACAGATCACGTGGGATTTCAGACATGGTGTCAAAGAGAAAGATGCTCAGTATGCTTTGACATTTCATCATGAATAGACTTACTAACGAGCAACGCTTGCAAATCATTGAATTTTATTACCAAAATCAGTGTTCGGTTCGAAATGTGTTTCGCGCTTTACGTCCGATTTATGGTCTACATAATCGACCAAGTGAGCAAACAATTAATGCGATTGTGACCAAGTTTCGCACTCAGTTTACTTTATTGGACATTAAACCAACCACACGAATGCGTACAGTGCGTACAGAAGAGAATATTGCGTCTGTTTCTGAGAGTGTTGCTGAAGACCGTGAAATGTCGATTCGTCGCCGTTCGCAGCAATTGGGTTTGTGTTATTCGACCACATGGAAGATTTTACGCAAAGATCTTGGTGTAAAACCGTATAAAATACAGCTCGTGCAAGAACTGAAGCCAAACGATCTGCCACAACGTCGAATTTTCAGTGAATGGGCCCTAGAAAAGTTGGCAGAAAATCCGCTTTTTTATCGACAAATTTTGTTCAGCGATGAGGCTCATTTCTGGTTGAATGGCTACGTAAATAAACAAAATTGCCGCATTTGGAGTGAAGAGCAACCAGAAGCCGTTCAAGAACTGCCCATGCATCCCGAAAAATGCACTGTTTGGTGTGGTTTGTACGCTGGTGGAATCATTGGACCGTATTTTTTCAAAGATGCTGTTGGACGCAACGTTACGGTGAATGGCGATCGCTATCGTTCGATGCTAACAAACTTTTTGTTGCCAAAAATGGAAGAACTGAACTTGGTTGACATGTGGTTTCAACAAGATGGCGCTACATGCCACACAGCTCGCGATTCTATGGCCATTTTGAGGGAAAACTTCGGAGAACAATTCATCTCAAGAAATGGACCGGTAAGTTGGCCACCAAGATCATGCGATTTGACGCCTTTAGACTATTTTTTGTGGGGCTACGTCAAGTCTAAAGTCTACAGAAATAAGCCAGCAACTATTTCAGCTTTGGAAGACAACATTTCCGAAGAAATTCGGGCTATTCCGGCCGAAATGCTCGAAAAAGTTTCCCAAAATTGGACTTTCCGAATGGACCACCTAAGACGCAGCCGCGGTCAACATTTAAATGAAATTATCTTCAAAAAGTAAATGTCATGGACCAATCTAACGTTTCAAATAAAGAACCGATGGGATTATGCAAATTTTATGCGTTTTTTAAAAAAAAAAAGTTATCAAGCTCTTAAAAAATCACCCTTTATTATATTTGGTATTATGTCTTCGTGCATTTGTTTGCACCATCTAAAAGGAAGCGAGGTTGACCCGTTGGTAAGTAAACCGTTCGACTTAGAATAACTTTTTGAATCGATTTAGCCATGTCCGTCTGTCTGTCCGTCCGTTCCTGTAATCAAAGTACAGGTCGGAATTATTGTCCGTTCCTAACAATAATTAGCACCAGTGAGTTATGCTGCCACCTTTTTAATTTCAAATACAAATGTCGCTCCCGATTTCACTTATTGCACTCTAGAGATCACATACTTTAACCAATTTTCTTCAAATTTGGCATAGTACCTTATAAAGGGTGATTTTTTAAAAGCTATAGGAAAGTTAAAAAAACACATAAAATTCAGAAAGTGAATGAAATCTTTATTTGAATCGATAGTACGGTCCATATAATTTAATGTTTGAAGATTATTTCATGGTCCACCCGCTTAGTCCAATTTTGGAGTAAGAGAATTAGACAAAAAAAAGTAGTCATTTGAATGTATTGGTACTACGCCAAGGCGTGCTAAAAGCGGCACTTTTACGTAACACTAAAGTGGTGCGTTTACGTAACACTAAAGTGGTGCGTTTATGTAACACTAAAGTGGTGCGTTTACGAAACACTAAAGTGGTGCGTTTACGAAACACTAAAGTGGTGCGTATTCGTATCGCCTAAGCTTGCCGTTTCCGAACTGAATGTGTGTATTTGAAATAAAAGATGCTCTTGTGTACGGAAGAATAAATATTGTAGTATATTCTCAAAAATTATAAATTACACATAATATCTTTGGTAATTATTAATACAAAAAATTGTATACATAATTATCTTAAATTCATCACATATGTATGTTTTAAAATTAAACCTAGCTGGTTTTAAATTCTACCTTTTTTTAAATAATAAGATAATAAAGTTAACAAATTAATTTGAACGTTAATCAGGTTTTAAATTCGACCTGTTTTTTGTAATTAATTAAATTATTTTAAAATTAAAAAATTATTTGTTTTTTTGATAATTTGCGCTGGCGGTCCTTCGCATATTGAAACCTTTTTTGGCCACGGTAATGGCATCAGCAGCCCGTGAATTTGGGAATTTATCCATTGTACATTCTGAACTGTAAAAAGAAATAAATTTAAAGATCGGAAACCACTTGTTGAATTTTAAATAGTTTACCTTTAATTATGTTGATTATTTGCAATGAATGGACAGCTTTGTTGTTGTTGTGCCCAAACCAGAAGAAGCTGCAGGCTGCTTTGTCAGATAATATAGCTTTCAAGCTCGACCGCACGTACTTTTCCAAACTTATATCTTGCATTCCATTCAATATCCCTCTCTGAATAATTTTACAAATTTATTAACAAAAAAATGTTGACATCAAAAACTAAAATGATTCCGACAATTTCATACCAAAGCACTTTCGCCGATTTCAGTCATAACTTCTTCCTCCAATTCTAAAAACGACTCCTGTGTACCTCGCGGAATGTTCAGTGAAAACGATGAATTTTTTTGCGTTATTGTTGTTATTATTCTTCAACTCATCAATCTCTTTACGAATGCACTTTTGTTCTCTACGTAAATATTTTAATTCTTTTAATGTTTCTTTCAGTAAAGTGTTATTTTGAACTAAAAGATCATAACCAGACACTTTGGGCTTAATCGGTGATTGAGTGTCAGAATTTTCTGAGTGTGAAGATGCTTTTGACATAATTTTGTTGCATGATGTACCACTTCTTTCATTACTATTACTTTGTAGTGCTGTAAGACAATCTTCCCTGGTGCTGCTCATATTGTTTTGATAATAAAACTTTTTTTCAGCAATGGTTTTTTGTGTGCTAGTAAATGGTTCGTTTTTTTTGTTAACTGTTATACAATTGAAATAATTTTCCTCTTCGTTGTCTCCGAACTGAAGTAGATCGGAATATTCTGGAATTAAAAAGAAATTGGTTTTAGTTAAATGGCGCACTGTGATAAAAGACTTATAAAGAGTGATTTTTTTGAGGTTAGGATTTTCATGCATTAGTATTTGACAGATCACGTGGGATTTCAGACATGGTGTCAAAGAGAAAGATGCTCAGTATGCTTTGACATTTCATCATGAATCGTCTTACAAACGAACAACGCTTGCAAATTATTGAATTTTATTATCAAAATGCGTGCTCTGTTAAGAAAGTTCATTGCGCGCTTCCATTTTATGGTCAGTTTAATCGACCCACTGAAGCGGCTATTCGGGCTATTGTGACTAAATTTCGCACCAAATTTACATTGTTGGACATTAAACCACCAACACGCTTACGTAGAGTGCGAACTGAAGAAAATATCGCAGCTGTATCGGCCAGTGTTAATGATGACCACCAATTTTCGATTCGTCGCCGTTCGCACCAATTGGGTCTCTGTTACTCAAAAACGTGGAAATGCCAAAATTGGACTAAGCGGATGGACCACCTAAGACGCAGCCGCGGTCAACATTTAAATGAAATTATCTTCAAAAAGTAAATGTCATGGACCAATCTAACGTTTCAAATAAAGAACCGATGAGATTTTGCAAATTTTATGCGTTTTTTTTTAAAAAAAAGTTATCAAGCTCTTAAAAAATCACCCTTTATTACGAGTTTGCATTTCCTCTTCACTAGCGGTGCCCATGATCTGAAATAAATAATACGGGTGTTATAAATGTTGTAATGGTATATAAACACAAATTTCTTTTAGTTTTAATTTAACCACTTTGTTTTGAATTTCATTAATCTTGAATGTTTTTAAATGTTCAGAAAGAATCCCTGCATTGCATGAAAATATTGAAAAATTAGACGACGGCACAGGATACTCAAAAAAGTTGTTTAAATGTAATACTAATTGTCCTTTTACAATATCGTTATTATATAATTGCACGATTTTAAACACTTCATTATTAACAATGCAGTAGTTGTTTGGGTACATTGGAGATAGATTAAAAAGTTCGGTGTACATTCGTTCAGCTTTTGCCTCTTGAAAGCAATCTTTTTCCTTAAGTCTGTTCTGGATTTGTTGAATAGGAAAAGATGACTTTCTAACCATCTTTTTCATCGTTTGCATGAAATTTTCAAATTTAAACGCACTGTATCCGTCTAAGTGCCCGAATTCCTTCACATCATCAGCTAAATGCAACAAACTGTGTACGTTGTAAGACATATTTTCCGTTCCATATAACTCAGAAAATTGATGCACAAATTCCGTGATGAGCGCGGAGGCACAGTTATTATTGGTGTAACAGTCTTCTGGATGGCTTAGAATACGAACGGCACATACCAATAACAAAAAGTGAGCATAGTAAATTTCATTCAAATTATATTTCAACACCAATACACCTAAGAAATGATTGAAAGTTTTACGCATTTCGGATTGGAGATAAAAATAAAATATATTTACATACCAGTGTAGCATAGAAACATTCTAAATTCTGTGGCTTTCCAATGATCCATTTCTTGCAAAGTTCTTTGAAAATCGGATGGCAGACACTTTCGGATACAGCGCAAATTATTATTAATAGCTTCAATTGATTCTTTTTTCAAAGAAAATTTCTGCTTCCTTTTCTTGACCAGGCACTGAAGAATTTGCTTTGTTACGCCCAATAATACGCAATGCATAGTCTATGGGAAAATTTGTTACACAACCGATGTTCAAGGTTTCTAATGCAACGTCGAGACGATTATGATGATCACTATGCCGTTTTTCTTTAAAATCCTGGTCCGTTCTGAGACTATTATCTATGCCCGGGAAACATACTTTATGTTGGTAATAGATACCTCTGATGGTACACTTTGTACTGCTATAGTACCCAGAATGTGTTTTCACACCTGAATAAAGTGTATTTTGATAATATTTTATGTTTAAAAACAATTTTATTTTGTGTCACTTACCTAAAATGAATGATCTGGCAGGTGAATCGCAAATGAACGATCTGATTTCAAATCGCACATTCTTGCCTTTATATATTATGGCGTTGTCGGTAAGATCTTTCATTTCATCGATGAATGGTTGCATAAAAATATTGGCAGATGTTGGTTTTTTGTAGCCGTGGAAAACTCCTATTAAAAATACTTCCTAAGGAATTATATTTCCAAGGATATGCCACAACTGGCTATTGGAGCTTTTGGTTAATGGAACACCATCAATTCCAACATCAACTTTAAGCAGTGTGTCTTTTATATTATTTATTGCAAGAAACTGTTCCACTTTTCTTTTTAACCCAAGATGCAAATATTGTCCATTACCAATAGCCAAAATATTTCCGGATTTAGGGTCTTCGCTTGGTGTTTTTTTTAAGTTTTAATACTCTGCGGTATATTGGGATGATATTTTTTAAGAATTTTCAGCAAGCCATTCCCAGCTGCTTCTGATATTCTATATTCTACGCACCAAGAAGCAACATCGAAACACAAACTTGGTTCGTGTGGTTTATCGCTGGCATCAGCCGTAATTTCGGATCCAAATTCACTTTCACTGATATTAAATTGCAATTCTTCTGCTTCAATATCTGTTGTAATATCCGTCGTCATGTCTATTTCATGATCATCCTCATTTCTCGTCAACTCATCAACTTTCTTTTTCTTTGATGCACATCCACTATTTTTCCAAACACCTTCAATTTCCCGGCGCACTTCGTAATATCCTCTTTTGTCCATTTCGAATTTAAAACCAAAAATATTTATACTAACACAGTTTTAGTTACAGCAAGTTTTATTTTTGATAATATATAGAACCACAACCGAACGGCAAAGAAAATGAAAAACAAATGCAAAACACGTTTTGTCAAAATTATTTACCACGTCACACCTATAAGCAAAAAATTGTTCGACAAGTTAACATATGTTTGTATGCAAGTGTTAGTGAAATGGCGGTACGTATACGGTTCGTTTCCGTTACGCGCAATGCGTTACGTTTGTTTTTCTTAGAGGGGTGTTGGTGGTTTAATGTCCAACAATGTAAATTTGGTGCGAAATTTAGTCACAATAGCCCGAATAGCCGCTTCAGTGGGTCGATTAAACTGACCATAAAATGGAAGCGCGCGATAAACTTTCTTAACAGAGCACGCATTTTGATAATAAAATTCAATAATTTGCAAGCGTTGTTCGTTTGTAAGACGATTCATGATTAAATTATAGACCAAACTGAAGATGTTTGACAGTGAAACAAAACACGAAACGTGAGTCAGCTGTTTAAACCAGTGTTGCCAAAAAGATAATAGCTAAAAAATCACCCTTAAGTTAGGGATGTCAAAACCGGACGAACCTTTTGTAATTTCAGATTTAGATATAGCCCCCATACAAATGTCGCTCCCGATTTGACTTATTGGACTCTAGAGATCACATACTTTAACCAATATTCTTCAAATTTGGCACAGTACCTTATAGTTAGGGATATCAAAACCGAAAACCGGTGTTAACTCCGACACCGACCACCGTTTTTTTTTTTAAATCGGCATTTTTGACCGGTTTTTAAAGTACAAAACATTTGTATTTCATGAATATATTCTACATTAAAAATACTCAAGAAAATCATGTCTAGCTGCGAACTGTAACAGCAGGTTTAAGATTTTCCCAAAATATTGAATATTGCTTAGCGTCGTTTGGAGCTTGATGTGTAACATCTACGATATGAATTTTCCCGTACTTTTTATTTTCCGGGAATATTTTTTCCCGGGAAGTCGGGACTGGACGGGAAATCGTCAACATACTGTTTGCTGAATAAAAACTTTTTTCCTATTTTATGATAAAACACTCGAAGTCAAGTTTTAAAGAATTGATAAAAAAATATAAGATCAATAACATTTCAAAACTTTTTTCCCAGGATGAAAAAAGTAATTAAACACAGTTAAAGTTTTTTTAATATAAAAACTTTTTAAAACAGATAATGAATTTGTAGAATAATCATATAGTCTTTTTCTAATTTTATTGTAGGAAATTAGCGCGATATAGAATGCTACTGTATATTCGACGGATGTAATATTAATAGTTAATAAAGCATTAAATGCCGTGCTTAAATTCTCAGTTCCATTTCCTGTAGCTTCGAAACGCTGAATTTATATTATGAGGCCGTAATATCGTGTTTTTGTAATACATAATTGTTAGTTTACATTATATTGGTAAGTTTTTTAATATATTAGTAAAATTCTCAAAATTCTGAAATTGAATTATCTCAAAATATTAAATCAATTGATTTCAGCATGATAGTCTGAAAAGGCAATAACATCATTTGTATCCTTCTGTTCTGTAATATTCTCTTCAAATCAATTATATATGGTAAATAGCTGAACCCCCGCCCGCTTCGCCAGGCAGAAAAACAGACGGAAATTAAAATCAGGTTTCATGGTGTTTTTCTTGTGATCGGTAATATATGTACCACTTATAATCAATGGATATGTTCCATGGAGAATATTGAAGAAAATATCTTTAGTTTACGGCGAAAAAAGGAAGAATTGTCGAAAATCAAATTTAATTTAGGTTGAGAGTGATTCTCCTCCTTTCCATAACCAAAACTATAAACTTCCTACGTACTACATTCAAAACATATAAAAAGTCAATCAAATTGTTCACTAATCAGACAACACAAAAACTAAAAAGTTTATATAATTTCCATTTTCTTGACTTAAGTCGGCTTTTGACTAATGAATATTTAGTTTTTTGTAACCTTTCTTTACTATTGTGCTAAAATATCCAAAGAAAACCTGTAATTTTACAAAATTCAAATAAAAAATTCCTCATCTTTCAAATCCCACCCATTTGTATATTGTCTAAGAAGGTTACAAATAAATTAACTCACACAACAATATAGGAATCTCGGTGTCGAATATACTCTAAAACAGGTGTTAATTTCGAATGGGAAGGGACATGGCCACTTTCCGCCCATCTTTGCACAACTACTAACACTGGATCTACTAACACAAATTTTCAGCACTATAGGTGTTATAGAAATGACAATATTCGATAATAGGTTTTAACTTTGTATGTGAGATACCACACCCACTTTTCCAATACCGGCCATTTTTGGCACAACTACGCAGGTTTATGCTAGATGCACTCAGCATTGTAGCTGTTATAGAACTGAATATATTCGATAATAGGTTTTAACATCGTATGGGAGGTACCACGCCCACTTTTCCAATACCGCCCATTATTTGCACAACTACGCAGGTTTATGCTAGATGCAATCACATAAAATTTCAGTATTGTATTTGTCATACAACTGAGTATATTCGAAAATGGGTTATAACTTCGTATGGGAGGTGCCACACCCACTTTCCCAATACCGCCCATTTTTGGCACAACTACGCACATTGATGCTAATGCACGTATACAAAATTTGAGCACTCTAGGTGTCATGGAACTGACAATATTCAAAATTGGGTTTTAACTTCGCATGGGAGGTACCACGCCCACTTTTCAATACCGCCCATTTTTGGCACAACTACGCATATTGATGCTAGATGCACTTACACAAAATTTCAGCAATCTAGGTGCCATAGAACTGACAATATTCAAAATTGGGTTTTAACTTCGTATGGGAGGTACCACGACCACTTTTCCAATACCGCCCATTTTTGGCACAACTACGCATATTGATGCTAGATGCACTGGCACAAAATTTCAGCACTCTGGGTGTCATAGAACTGACAATATTCAAAATTGGGTTTTAACTTCGCATGGGAGGTACCACGCCCACTTTTCAATACCGCCCATTTTTGGCACAACTACGCATATTGATGCTAGATGCACTTACACAAAATTTCAGCAATCTAGGTGCCATAGAACTGACAATATTCAAAATTGGGTTTTAACTTCGTATGGGAGGTACCACGCCCACTTTTCCAATACCGCCCATTTTTGGCACAACTACGCATATTGATGCTAGATGCACTGGCACAAAATTTCAGCACTCTAGGTGTCATAGAACTGACAATATTCAAAATTGGATTTTATCTTCGTATGGGAGGTACCACGCCCACTTTTTCAATACCGCTCATTTTTGCCACAACTACGCACATTGATGCTAGATGCACTTACACAACATTTCAGCACTCTAGGTGTCATAGAACTGACAATATTCAAAATTGGGTTTTATCTTCGTATGGGAGGTACCACGACCACTTTTTCAATACCGCTCATTTTTGGCACAACTACGCATATTGATGCTAGATGCACTTACACAACATTTCAGCTCTCTAGGTGTCATAGAACTGACAATATTCAAAATTGGGTTTTAACTTCGTATGGGAGGTACCACGCCCACTTTTCCAATACCGCCCATTTTTAGCACAACTACGCATATTGATGCTAGATGCACTTACACAACATTTCAGCACTCTAGGTGTCATGGAACTGACAATATTCAAAATTGGGTTTTATCTTCGTATGGGAGGTACCACGCCTACTTTTTCAATACCGCTCATTTTTGGCACAACTACGCATATTGATGCCAGATGCACTTACACAACATTTCAGCACTCTAGGTGTCATAGAACTGACAATATTCAAAATTGGGTTTTAACTTCGTATGGGAGGTACCACGCCCACTTTATCAATACCGCTCATTTTTGGCACAACTACGCATATTGATGCTAGATGCACTTACACAACATTTCAGCACTCTAGGTGTCATAGAACTGACAATTTTCAAAATTGGGTTTTATCTTCGTATGGGAGGTACCACGCCCACTTTTTGAATGCCGCCCATTTTTGGCACAACTACGCATATTGATGCTAGATGCACTTACACAACATTTCAGCACTCTAGGTGTCATGGAACTGACAATATTCAAAATTGGGTTTTAACTTCGTATGGGAGGTACCACGCCCACTTTTTGAATGCCGCCCATTTTTGGCACAACTACGCATATTGATGCTAGATGCACTTACACAACATTTCAGCACTCTAGGTGTCATAGAACTGACAATATTCAAAATTGGGTTTTAACTTCGTATGGGAGGTACCACGCCCACTTTTTCAATACCGCTCATTTTTGGCACAACTACGCATATTGATGCTAGATGCACTTACACAACATTTCAGCACTCTAGGTGTCATGGAACTGACAATATTCAAAATTGGGTTTTATCTTCGTATGGGAGGTACCACGCCTACTTTTTCAATACCGCTCATTTTTGGCACAACTACGCATATTGATGCCAGATGCACTTACACAACATTTCAGCACTCTAGGTGTCATAGAACTGACAATATTCAAAATTGGGTTTTAACTTCGTATGGGAGGTACCACGCCCACTTTTTCAATACCGCTCATTTTTGGCACAACTACGCATATTGATGCTAGATGCACTTACACAACATTTCAGCACTCTAGGTGTCATAGAACTGACAATTTTCAAAATTGGGTTTTATCTTCGTATGGGAGGTACCACGCCCACTTTTTGAATGCCGCCCATTTTTGGCACAACTACGCATATTGATGCTAGATGCACTTACACAACATTTCAGCACTCTAGGTGTCATGGAACTGACAATATTCAAAATTGGGTTTTAACTTCGTATGGGAGGTACCACGCCCACTTTTCCAATACCGCCCATTTTTAGCACAACTACGCATATTGATGCTAGATGCACTGGCACAAAATTTCAGCACTCTAGGTGTCATGGAACTGACAATATTCAAAATTGGGTTTTATCTTCGTATGGGAGGTACCACGCCTACTTTTTCAATACCGCCCATTTTTTGGCACAACTACGCATATTGATGCTAGATGCACTTACACAAAATTTCAGCAGTCTAGGTGTCATGGAACTGACAATATTCAAAATTGGGTTTTAGCTTCGTATGGGAGGTACTACGCCCACTTTTGCAATACCGCCCATTTTTATCAAAACTGTGCAGAATAATAATTAGTGAACTTTCACAAAAATTAAAGACTCTACCCGCAACAGTACTCCAAATATGCTAATTTATAAAAAACTAATAAAACCCCAATTTGTGTGGGAGGTGCCACGCCGACTGAAAATATCAAAAAATTATATATCCTATTTTCATCACCGGTTCAGCATGAACATACTGTGAAAATTTCAAGAAGATCGGTTCAGTAGTTTATGCTGCTATAAAGAACAAACAAACAAGCAGAGATTCATTTTTATATATAGATTATCATATTCAAAGTAGAAGACTTGTATCGCCTAGCTGACACATATCTAATTAAAAGTGATCTTTATTAAATTATTTTGGTACTTATCTAATTTTTTTACGTTTAATAATATCGGGAACGCTAAATTAAAACGTATCACTCTGGCACAAAAAGACTCAAAAGCATGACAGATGGTGACAGAAAAAGTACGAAAATAATTATATTAACTGCTCAACGCATAACATTTGAGAAAACTCCATGTATATTTCCATCAAAAAATTAATCTTCGAATATATTACTTTGCAAGTGACATTTATAAGCACATTTGTCTAATATTAGGCATGTTCGATTGGGCTTACTGGCTTACAAGAGACTTCGTAAGGTGACAACGGTTTTTCTTAAAAGGTTTATCAGGAAAAAATTGGATAAGATGACATAGCATCTCAAACGTATTTCTTGTAGTGTCAAAATGAAAGCTCAAAAAAAACTTCACAATATTTTGGTAATTTAAATAAACAAGATCGGCGATTTAAGTGAATTTTGATTTTAAAATATAAAAATTAAAGTAGGAAACGAACGAAACCTTTAGACAGGGTGGAAATCATGATATTGCTATTCTGCAGCCAAGTAAAAAATGTCACCATGCCATTTAGAAATAAATTTGCATTCCATTAAATATAGATGAAAAATGGTCTTGAGCCAGGACAATATCCCAGTTCAAATTAAATTAGAATATTTTAAATAAGCATGTATTATAGTATTTTAACTCTTATAGTTTAATGTTTTTGTGTTCAATAATCTCAAAAAAGTATAAAAATAAAAAAAAAAGCTTGTTTAACCGGTTTCACCGGTTCAAATTATAAAACTGGTTTTTAAAAAATTGTAAATTTTTGAACAAACCGAAAACCGGTTTTTTAAAAATTGTAAATTTTTGAACAAACCGATAACCAGTTTCCCGAAAATGACCGGTTTTTGACATCCCTACTTATAGTTTAACTAGAAACACTGCACCAAGCAGATTTAGATATTGCTCCCATACAAATTTCGTCCACCATTTAACTTTTTGCGCTCTATAGACCACATATTTTAACCGATTTTCTTCAAATTTGCCATAGTAACTATTATTTCAATTGGAAACATTATGGTCAAAATAGGCCTCATAGAAATGTCGCTCCCGATTTTACTTATTTTGCGGTAGAAACCATATATTTTAAACGATGTTCTTCAGATTTGTCAAAATACATTACATTTCAAATTCAATTTCTGAAAAAACTATAGTGAAAGTGGGTCATTTTCAGGTTTTAATATAAATTTCCTTCTCGGTTTAACTTTTTTCTCTCAAGGTATTACAGATTTTTTAAAGTAGGTCACATCGGTTCACTTATTCCCCGAATTCAATTGCAATCGAGTAGAAAGTGGACAATATCATATAGTCGGTCCCGCCTGACTTTTTTAGCCTTTCCTTACTTGTTTTAAATTCGATGAGAAAGTGACAACCAACTAAGTTACAGGCTTGTAAGTGTACAAATGTCTTATAATTGACATTTTCAAAATTAGTAGTTTCTGGTGTTTCATCTTATTTGCAATCAAGATCACCTTGAGAATTCAGCAATTTTGGTCAGTTATCGGACAAATAGAGTTCATTGGAAAACCCACGTTGTGGTAAATAAAACACGGCAATTGTTACAAGTAGAAAAATCTATTAAAAGGATTCTCCATTCAAAATAGACATACACAACTTTTGAATTTAACTTTCATATTTTTTAATAACAAGGTGGGACCGGAATCTATATGCGTTTACCGAGAGTCATTTCGAACCACATCTTCCGTTGAAGCGTATAACGGTGTCTTGGGGCGGTTAATCCATCCAAATGGAAATTTGTTCAAATTCGTTCTTGTCTTGAATAACGAAGAGTTTGAAAAGAGAGTGGTGGCTCATTTGGTTCAACCAAAAAGTGGGAACTCAGCCGAGACAATGTTTCTAAATTATTTAATGCTATCGCCGATTTGGAAAAAGGAAAAATAAGTATTTATTCGTATATAAATCACTTGGTTTATCCCAAAAACTACATTTGCACAGAAATGGAACCAATAAACCATATATTTGAAGAGCCTGCTGCTAATAATTCAGAAGATGAATCTACGGAGGAAGACGAAACAATTGCAGAAAATTGAAGCTTAGAATCACCAGCTGAATCGATTTAACGATGTCTGTCTTTCCGTCCGTCTGCTGTCCATCTAAGCTTGTTCGCACTCTACAGGTCGCAGTTGTGGTCCGATTGCCATGAAATTTGGCAGGAGTTACTTTGTGGTCCAAGGTCGATAATTTACACTATTACTGCTCTAGAATACACATTTTACATGGGATCATGACCAAATTTTCAGGATCGTGTTAATTTTTAACTAGAAACAGCAAAGGTGAAAGTGGATCACATGGGTCTATGTTTTGTTATATCCCCCATACATGTACCTCCGATTTACAATATTACTGCTCTAAAATGCACATTTTACATCGGATCTTGATCAAATTTTCCACACAATGTTACATTTATACTAGAAACACGTATTTTGAAAGCCATCTATATAGGTCAATGTTTTGGTATAGCCCCTATACAAATGGCCCCCAGTTCACATTCCAATGAGCTTTCAGAATATATACCACGTTTCCCAAAGCAAATTTTTATTATGAAAATATTCTGTTGCAAGTCTAAATTCTGTTTTTATACAAATATATGACCCCACTGTGCGCAAACTGCCAGGTCTGGGACATAACTTGGTTAAAGTGTTTTTCTTTACTCTATTCCAATTTGTATGATTTTTACGTTCTTAGAATAAGCGGGGATAAAAGAATGTCCATACAAAGAATAAAATACGCTAAATATTGATTTGACAGATAACTATGAGGCGGATTTTCATGCACATATTATTCGCTTAAACTATGCTTGAGAGAAGATAAAACATGCACTAAAAATTTAAAAAATATGCTTTTTAAAACTTGTTTAGAATAAAAATGGTGAACACATAAAGCCAAAAATCTGTCCGTTAAAAATATAGATTATTAGGGTTTTCACTCTTGGTAGCAAATGGGGGTTGTAAATCTTGCAAAGCTTGGAGATCTATCTAAATTTGCTACACCGCAACAACATAATACAAAGAAAACGTTTCTTTGCAAGACTAAACCCCATAGCATATCTACCCTTGTATCTCTTGTGGCTAATTTAGCTTTTAAGCAAAACACTATTTTTTTTATTCCGTTTTGGCGTGTTTTTTACTCTAGAGTTAACAACTTTGATCGACATTGCGTCGTCTTCTTCCTCAAATTAAAATTTGCAATCAACTGCGAGAAAAAGACGTTCACTCTTCGTAGCATAATCGTAGTAGATTATGCAAGAGTTGCAGAATATGCTACCAAGAGTGTAGACCCTATATGTATCGTAACGAGAAAATACAAAGGGGGAAGTCAAATAGTACATTACATCAACATCAAAATATTAATTAATTAGTTAGATATATTTTCTTGTCATCCCAAACATAGTTACACTAATTTAAAAATAACCTTTTTTATTAAATAACCCTTAAAATATTTAATTGGCAGAAAATACTTGTATTTTTAGAAATTCGTTTGGATAATTTTATGAATATACGTTTTTAATTGATATTCCCTTAATAGCAATTTTAACATAAATTTTTATTTAATTTTCCAAAGAATATTGCTTACAAAATTAAAAAATAAAATGTAAATAGTATGTCACAATTAAAACACATATTTACATTTCCTTTTTACTAATATTATTTTACTTTATGTATGTAGGGAATATTTTCCCTCATTGACAGCACTGGTTTTGACTTTATCGCGGTTTGAGAGCGAAAGAAGAGATCACATATTATTATTTAGTGGCATTAGTTGGTAGGGAGAGCGAGAGAGCAGAAAATTGGAAGGAAATGTCTGCATTGAAGCTTAGTGCGAGCACAAGTGTGTAAGCCATTTAGGCAACAAACACAAACATAAAGTTAGACCGTTATTCATTTCATATGTGTGTAACATTCTATGCCTACATTGACTCAATGTTATATTGAAGCAAAGAAAATGCATGTTGCATCAACAGGATATTTTCATAATAATATTTATAATAACATGGTGTGTATATCTGAAAACTCATGGGAAGACCTATTTTTTGGTACTTGAGTCATGGGATCATATATTTGTATAAAAGCAGAATTTGGACTTGCAACAGAATATTTTCATAATAAAAATTTGCTTTGGGAAACGTGGGGTATACATTCTGAAAGCTCATTGGAAGACCTATTTTCATGGACCCAGACCTAGCGGTTTTGCGCACAGTGGGGTCATATATTTGTATAAAAACAGAATTTAGACTTGCAACAGAGTATTTTCATAATAAAAAAATGCTTTGGGTAACGTGGGGCATATATTCTGAAAGCTCATTGGAAGACCTATGTTTTGGTACCAAAGTCATGGACCCAGACTTTGCCGTTTATCCACTGCGTTAAAAATTAATAAAATTGTTTATGTTGGAAAAATACAAATATGCAATACAAAATTTAATATTTTCTATCTTTATATGTCGAGATTGATATGTTTTCTATTCAGATTTTGAATTTCGATAATATATCTTCTACCTATCCGATTTTGTTTATATATTATCATCCACTATCAAGATTAATATAGCTCTGTTAACCCATTAACAGCCCACTGTTAACATGGGTTGTTTGTGTCTCCGCTAGTTAAATTCGGAATTTGTCTTCACGATTTGCGTTAGCTGACAGTTATCAACATCCTTTATAACACACCGATCATTCTCCAAAACATCCTCTATAATATAGGGACCACGATATTTCGCCGTAAATTTCTTATTCTTACCAACAGTATTATCCATACTCGTAACTACAACATAGTCAACAATTGAATACTACCTTGCGGGCATATGATGTTTACTAAAATAAATTTCTTTTACTTTTGAGAATTCTGTTTTGCATGCAAAGCCTTCAGTCTCCTGCCCACTAAATCGCGGTTAACTTCCTTATTTAATGAATCCACAGCAGCAAGTATGTTTTTACGTTTCGGCCTTAGAGATGGAAGTGCTTCAAAATAATCGCACAAGTCCATCCACTAACTTAAATCCACATACTTCCTCATTCTCAAGTCTAACTAACAATATTTTTATATATATTTTATATCATTTGACATTTCTCACAACATAAGAGATACTCTTCTACTTTTCGTTTATGCATCTACTTAGTGTGTCCACATGACCCATAGAAGATCCTTTTCGATGTACAATGTCATATGTCAATGAATAGTCATAATTTTCTAACTCTAAAACCCAACGGGCGATTCGCGGATTCACTTGTCATTTATTCAAAGTAATTAGGCCTGTTCGATTGGGCTTACTATGGAATTTAAAGTAGCTTACTACTCTTTTAGTTACCGAGTAAGGTGGTGTCAAATTTTATCTTTGATTTATTTAAATAATAACAATGGTTAAAAATGTTGCCACCTTATCAAGTCTCTTAATTCTAAGCTAGTAACCCCAATCTAACAGGCTTATTGTTAGAGAATTGCAGTTCGTTACAATTATAAAGCGAATGCCGTTTAAATAAACCCTAAATCGGCGTAAGGCATAAATAATCGAGATTGTTTCCAATTCAAAACTATGTTATCGTGATTCTGCTGATGTTTTTGCTTTCGAGAAGAATGCAACAGGGTCATCTTGACGTTGCATCAATATTGCCCCGAATCCATGACTACTTCCATCACAATGTAATTCAGTCTCCTTCTTATTGCCAAAATTGAGGCATTCATTAATCGTCGTTTAAGCTCAATAAAAGCATTTACACACTCTTCAGAAAAGATTAATTTCTTCTCTTTCCGTAATGAATCTAGTAAAGGTTTAGCAATCGTTGAGAATGCTTGCATAAATCGTCTGAAATAAGAAAATAGACCAAGGCACGTCTGAAGTTATGCTTAGTTGGTATTGGTAATTTCTTTACCGAAATTAAATGATTTTCTCTTGGCTTGATGCCCGATGGATTAACCAAATAACCAAAATATTCCAATGATTGGTAACCAAATTTGCATTTTGGCAACTTAAACCTCAGTCCATATATACTAGCTTTTCTGTATCGATAAAATATGCCATTTACCGGATGAAAAGAAATTTTTAAGTACCCATACTGACCATGAGGAGTTACAAATGCAGTGTACGGTATAAAATCCGTATCCATTCCCAAGTGGAAGAATCCATCTTTAAAATCCGGTAATGTAAACCATTTTTTCCAGCCATGTGTTCGATGCAATCCTCAATCAAAGGGAGAGGAAAATTATCCCTAATAGTTTTTTATTTAATTCGCGATAATCAACACACATGCGTGCCTCACCTGATTTATTCTTAGTTAAAACGATGGCAGATGCGTAAGGGGAATTACTGTGTCGTATGATTTTCCTGTGCAGTAAATCGTCTACAGTATTTATCGCTTATATGCATTCCAAAAATGTTCGACTTTAAGTGCATATAAGCGGAAAATGCATATATAAAAACTCGGTTAGATGCACAATCTGTGCATATATAAAAAACCGGATTAGATAGATCAGAGAGACTCCATGAATATATATACTTATGTACATACATATATGTTACAAAATTTTATTTCAAACAAGATTTGTCTCAATTCAATTTTATTGAAAGAAATTCATAATAATATGCATGTTTAAAATACTTTATTACTTGGTGCGATTTTTTTAAACGCAAATTCGGCAAGTGAGTTTTGCTTCTCGTTGCGAAGCCACTTGAAAAGACTTTTGGCATGGTCGAAATCATGATCGTGGCAGTCTGCAGCCAAGTAATAAATGTCCCCATGCCATTTGTAAATAAATTTGCATTCTATTAAATATTGATGCAAAATGGTCTTGAGCCAGGACAATATCCCAGTTCAAATCAAATATTTAAAAATAAGTGATCACCTTTAATTTATTTGGTTTTTAGGAAATACAAAATATAAAAATTAAAAGATATCATTAGAAATGGAAAATTGTACTGTGCGTTATCGATAGTTTCTTCAAAGTAATTGGAACTGCATTATCCGATTTTCTTTTCATGGGATTGCTTTAAATTCTCCAAATTCCTGATGCATAAACGCGAGAAATGCATATAAACGAATGCTTATAAGCAAAAATGTCCGTGTATTTTAAATGACAAAGTGAAATTGCACAAGTTTGAATGCATGTAAGCGGGAAATGTTTATAACCGACGTGCATATAAGCGATAAATCCTGTACTATTTTCTGAACTTCCTCTCGATATCGCACTGATAGTCTGCGTGGAGAGCAGTGAATTGGAGTATCATCAGACAATCGAATCTTCATAAGGTTTTTGGACAATACTTGTCGGTTCAATATAATAATAATGAATTACTTTCTGTATACCAACTGTTTGTTCTGAATTTAATTGCGGATTCACATCCAAATTACTAACATAATCTGCAACCGTCTTCAACAATTTCTGGTACCAATGAAATGTCACTGTTCGCGTAGCAAGGATGAAAATAAATAAAAATACGAAAATTTAATATTTTCAAATAAGACTCAATTCAATTTATTGTCGTAAACAATATTACCTTTTGCACAAAAGTTTGTGAGGGTGTTGTTTGGACGAAATCCAATGAACAAGAGATTTACAATATAACGAGTAAAACTAAAGCAAAGCTTAGATGGAGAAAGGCGGCTCTCAGTGCATTCGTTACTCGTTAGATGTTGTTACTACTCTTTTTGTGCGTAATATCACAAAGTCGTATGAAGAAAGTAGTAGACAAAATCTAACGTAGGGGAATAAATAAAGGAATGCCATTTGACCGTAGGCCGCACACCAAGAAAAGGTGGAAGTTGAGAATGACAACATTTGTAATTAAACATTGCCGCCCGCCTTGCAACATCCCGCTATGTTGTAAAGAAAGTTAAACAATTTCAATCAAACCCCAATGTAATATAAATATGTATATACACTTATTGCTAAGGCAAATAAAAGGGGTATTTGTCAGTTTTTATGAGCATTTATTTCGATTTAATTTTTCTCACATACTAATTATCCAAAACCCTATAAAGCTCGTAGAGCCCAGATTCGCAGTACCACAGCTCGTAGAGACCATAAGTACTGCTGACCACACCATAGACGTCGACGACCCGTATAGGAAAACATTCTAAAATAGTCCGGTCATTCGACGTCCATTTCCTCAATTCGAATTTCGCAGAAGAAAAAGCTGAAATTAATTAATCACGAGAGGTCTCCAGATCATGGTAACCCGTTAAAACGTCGTCAACGTACATGCACTTTCGTAGAATGTGTGCAGCATGGGGAAATTCGTCTTCAGAGTCATCGGCCAGTTGTAATGACGTCCGTATGGCTAGATATGGAGCACAGTTAACTCCAAAGGTCACCGTCTGCAGCTCGTAATCTTGAACAATCTTTTGAGGAGAATCCCTAAAGAGTATTCTCTGCAGAGGAGTATGGGCCGAATCGACTCTAATCTGGCGGTACATCTGAGTAATATCGCAGTTGAAAACGAATCTAAATAGTCTCCACCTCAGAATGAGGAGAACTAGATCTAATTGTAAGGTCGGACCTATATGAAGAATATCGTTAAGACTCTTCCCTTTTGATGTTTTATTTGAGGCGTTAAAAACCACTCGAAGTTTGGTAGTCTTTTTATCCGGGTTAATTACAGGATGATGAGGCAAGTGACATACTGTGGGGGTTGCCGAAGAAGGGGCTGAAACTGGCCTCATATGGTTCAAGTCCAAATATTCCCTTACCACCCCGTCATAAACTGTCTTGATATGTGGTTTTCTCAGGAGAGAGGCCTCGTTGCGCAGAAATTGTCGTAAACAATTTCCCCTTGATTGTCCTAAGTCCAGTTGTCCGCAGAATTTAATGGGAAGTGTAACAATATATCTCCCCTCCGCATCTCTACTGGTCGTCATTTTATAATTGTCTTCACAAAATTTGTCCGAAGGAGAAAATATAGACCTTCTCGGGGCAGTGATGACGTTTGACGGTGTCAAACCGGTCGGAGACCGAAAGGCCCCCAAATCGTGGACAATCACGAAGTTGATGAAATTGTCTGGGACAGAGAATACACAGCTTGTTCTGATGAGAACGAGAAGATCCAGATGAGCCTGCATTTGTAAAATGCGCACCCACCTTCCTACCGTCTGACTTTTTCGTGTTTTTGTATTCTTTCCGTAAGAAAGAGATCCAAATCTTTCCACGAAGACAAAGCCGACTTATTCTTCACACTCTGTTCCCATAACGTTACACAACTTTTGGGCAATCGCTGAATACACAAAAAACTAATATAGGATCCCAACTATCCGTGGCTACGTCATAAATGGACATTGCAGAAAGACATCCATTTATTCCGCGTTGCAAATTTTTGAAACCTAAGCTACTTTCGCTATCAAGGATCGGAAGATCAAAAAGCATCTTGAGCTGGTTGTTCACCAAGATGCGAGTGTTATCATACACATCTTTCAAGGCTTTCCAGGCTAGAATAAAACTGCGATGGGTGAGTAGAAATTTGGATACAATTTCGCGAGCCTCACCGCTCGTTTTCCTAATCAAATGACATAGCCGTTCATTGTCACTTAAGCGGGAGTTATTAATGTATACCGCTGAAAAAAGATCCCTAAATGTAAGTCATGAGAGGAAATCGCCATGGAAAACGTCTGTATCGCATGGCGGCAACGAAAGGCCGTGAGCCATACTGTTACTGCCCCCACATTGCTCCTGCTGCTCCCTTATCGATTTCGATCGATCAGAAGGAGAATCCAAGTGATCTATCGAATATGTATCCGTAGAAGTACGGGGCGGAGTCGGAGGGGATGACTTCAGCGGAGCTCGAAGTTCATCCAATTTCCTATTAATAGCAGCGAGGACACCTACAAATGCCCTATACGCTACATCATATTTGCTGTCAGCAGAATCTATGTCCTCCTTCTCCGCATCCTGAGCAGTTTGGAGATGACTAAGATACTTATCGTACCTGTCCTTAACATTACTCCATAATGTTCTCACTTCTGAACCCTGTATTTCAAGGGAATATATGTCGAGGTCTTCATCCCGTAGGGTACTGAAGTTCGCATCAAATTTTACCAAAGCATCAGTTGCTCTGATAAAGAAGTCGAGTGGAGTGAGAGGCATATTGAACCAAGCGAGAATTAAGTAAAACCCAAAAAAGTAAAAACTTTGCTAAATGTATTAAAAAATACCAGGAAAATACACGTAAGTGCTAAATGAATGAAAACTATTCCAAGCTATCCAAAAAATATTTCAGAAAGAAATCCAAAACCATTCACAGTGTACCGAAAAATACCCTGATTATTTTGAAAAAGCACGAAAATGCTAAATGAATGAAAAATGTCTAGCAATAAGGTAGAACGAAACCCCAAAAATAGTCCAATGTATCGAAAAATACACTGAATTTTCAAAGCTGAGCTCGAAATCTTCCCAAATCAGTTAAAAATACTAAACAATTTCCGCAAAATGTATCGAAAAATACACGAAAATTAGGTCAGTCACGAACTTTGGCCAAATTGCTATTAAATTTAACCAAAATTTTAATTAAAAATTATTAAACCTCACAGATTTTTTCCCAGTGTATCGAAAACTACACGAACTATTATTTAGAAGCACGAAAATGACCCAAATATTTCTCTGTAAAAGAAAGTCAATGGAAAAATCGAAAAAAAAAATAAATTCCTATGTATGTTCACTTGACCTAGAGTAGGGTGCACGGACTGTATGATGCACGCAATAAATGTACGCTCATATCAAGCAAAAAACAAAAAATCAAAAATAAACCGAAAATTTTTTAAAATATTTTTCTGACAGTGTAGAAGACCGACTGTAGGGTACACGGTGTCGCGAAACCAAAATTTTTACTACATCCGGATAGTCCAACAATAATACTACCCGAGAAACGAAACGGAAAAAATTCGATAAAAATTTCAAATGTAACCAATAAAACTGACAATACGCACCTTTCGTTAATAATATATATGATGAAGATGGGTGAAAGAAGATGGCTGATTTATGTGGGTGTTGTTGTTGCTGACGGAGTCAGGTTTGCCTTTTGAAGAAAAATATAAAAAACCAATTAATTGCTGGAACCAAGTATCCGGTTCGAAGGACCAATGTTTGCGTAGCAAGGATGAAAATAAATAAAAATACGAAAATTTAATATTTTCAAATAAAACTCAATTCAATTTATTGTCGTAAACAATATTACCTTTTGTACAAAAGTTTGTGAGGGTGTTGTTTGGACGAAATCCAATGAACAAGAGATTTACAATATAACGAGTAAAACTAAAGCAAAGCTTAGGTGGAGAAAGGCGGCTCTCAGTGCATTCGCTACTCGTTAGAAGGTGTTAATACTCTTTTTGTGCGTAATATCACAAAGTCGTATGAAGAAAGTAGTAGACAAAATCTAACGTAGGGGAATAAATAAAGGAATGCCATTTGACCGTAGGCCGCACACAAAGAAAAGGTGGAAACTGAGAAGGAGAACATTTGTAATTAAACAGTCACCTTTATTATTTATTTGTCTTGTGAAATCAGATATACATAATTTCGATATTTCTGAATCTTTTGCACAAACCAATTTTACGTTAAATTTATTCATAAAATCTCTACCCGAAATTAAAGGAAGTTTAAAATGATTATCCGGTATAATTAGCAATTCAATCCGTTTGACGATATTTCGAAACTTAATAGAACATGCAATAACTCCATACGATTTCAGGCTACGATTACCAAGACCCACATAAACAGTTGTTAATAATACGTCTGAGTATGGGATAGATAATTGGACTACCAGAATCAATTAAAGATAAAATAGGTCTATAATTAGTATATTTGTTACCACAATAAATCTTAAATGCCACACTTATCGTTTGCGTTGGATCTACAACATCATTAATAAAATCTTCAGAAAAAACTGGAGCTGTAACTTGTTGGCGTTTAGGACAATTCTGGTAAAAATGTCTCAGTTGATGACAAATGAAATAGGGCCTGGAGGACGTTTTGGTTGTGGAAAAAATTTTTCATGTGACCAAATTGGGAGCAGTTGATGCAGCGGACTGCTCTAGTATTATAGCTGTTATTGTATTTCATTCCAGTATCCACTTTAAAACGGTGATTCTCATATAGTAGAGTGTAGTAGAATCATACAGAACTGATATGTTGTTGGAATTGCATTGCATGTAGGGTTTGGAGTTTCATTTTCATTTCCCGGGAAAACGGGAATGAAAAGTTTCAAAAAATAATTTATTTTAGGTATGTCCAGTATGATTAAAAATGTCAACATTTATTAACTGGTGTGCTTTTTTAGCGCCCATTATACACGTCCGTGTACACTATTTCAAGGTTTTTTACTTTTTTGATAACTTTTAATATGAATGTAATTCCTGATTATTAAACAGTAGGCTTGTTCGATTGGGCTTACTAGCTTTTTTTTATGGAATTTACTCACTTAACAAGAAAGTAGCTTACTACTCTCATAGTGTTGCTGCCATCTGAAGAAGAAAAATCCAATTTATAAAAATGTTTCCACCTTATCAAGTCTCTTAATTGTGACCGAGAAGAACAAACAAATTTAATAGGCCTATTCGATTAAGCTTAATAGCTTACAATTAAGAGCCTTGATAAGGTGGCAACATTTGAATCCATTGGTTTTATTTAAATAAATCAGAGATACAAATCTGGCACCACCTTACTCGGTAACTAAGAGCTTACTACTTTTTTGTTAAGCGATTCCATACAATTATTAAACTAGTAAGCCCAATCGCCTAATAATAATCTAAACGGGCCTAATAATAATCTAAAAATAAATATATTTTATTATTGTAGTAATAAATAAATTGGGCGTTGATAGGTTAGAATATTGACATATTTCAAATTAGACGAATGTTTTTGTCAACATATTTTAAATTTTTTCATTTTACAAATGTTTTACTCTAGACTAATCGTCAGAATAAAAGGCGTCATAAAATTGGATATTTAAATTGCAGATACAAGTGACTTACACCTACACTAGATTCAAAATTAAAACAAGTAAAAACGGCGTTAAGTTCGGCCGGGCCGAACTTTATATACCCTCCACCATGGATTGCATTCCACAGAGGTTGTAGGTTTTCGTAGAAGTGCAGTAATATTACAGGAAAATATAATTTTTTTAATATAGGCAAACCAAAACAAATACAAATATTGAAAAAATAATTTTATAAATAAATATAATATTTTAATTATTTCAAACCATTATTTATTTCAAATCAAAAAATAAATATTCTTATATTTATATTTTCAAAAAGCTTAAATAAATAAATATTGGTAGATAGTGGGAGCTACAGTTGGTTGTATTTTCATTCTATTTTAATTCCAAAAGTACAAAAAAAACATTATCAGACGTACATAGTGCAAAATAACTAACTTCATGATTCAACCAATTTTTGCCATAATAGAAAAGGTACAAATTTGAAAAAAAAACTTTTTATTTTGCGTGTCTATGCATGTCTATGTATACACCGAATTCCATAATTCCAGCTGCGACCATGTGGTTGGTACCATTTTTACCCCCTTGACGTTTCTACGCAAATAGAATTTCATCATTCTAGCTGTAGTCATTTAGTTGGTACTATTTTTATCCCTATGTACCATTGTATCCCTTGAAAGTACGAATTTCGAAAAATTCGTTTATTTTCCGATTCCTACGCAATCAGAGGAATGTATACTCCGAATTGCATGACTCTAGCTGCGGTCATTTGGTTAGTACTATTTGTATCCCCTTTTACAATTTTAACCCCAAAATGTACGAATTCCGAAAAATTCGTCTATTTTCCGTATCTACGCAGTCAGAGGAATGTATTCTCAGAATTTCATGACTCTAGCTGCGGTCATTTAATCGGTACTATTTTTATCCCTTTTTTTATTTTAACCCCAAAAAGTACGAATTTCGAAAAACCTGTTTATTTTAAATGTCTACGCAATCAGAGGAATGCATACACCGAATTTCATTATTCCAGGTGTTGCCGTTTGGTTGGTACCATTTTTATCCCTCCGTACCCATTATATCCCCTGAAAGTACGAATTTGGAAAAAAACCTTTTATTTTTCATGTCTACGTAGTCAAAGGAATGTATACTTCGATTTTCATGACTCTAGCTGCGGTCATTTGGTTGGTACTATTTTTATCCCCTTTTTCTATTTTGTCCCCAAAAAGTACGAATTTCGAAAAATCCGTTTATTTTCCGTGTATACACAGTCATGTCTACGTAGTCAAAGGAATGTATGCTTCGAATTTCATGACTCTAGCTGCGGTCATTTGGTTGGTACTATTTTTATCCCCTTTTTCTATTTTGTCCCCAAAAAGTACGAATTTCGAAAAATCAGTTTATTTTCCGTGTATACACAGTCAGTGGAATGTCTACTCCGAATTTCATGACTATAGCTGCGGTCATTTGATTGGTACTATTTTTATCCCCTTTTTTCATATTAACCCCAAAAAGTACGAATTTTGAAAAATCCGTGTATTTTACATATCTATGCAATCAGAGGAATGTATACACCGAATTTCATTATTCTAGGTACAGCCGTTAGGTTGGTACCATTTTTATCCCTCTTTTCCCATTTTACCCCTTAAAAGTACGAATTTGAAAAAAATACTTTTATATCATGTATTTACTCAATTAGAGGAATGTACACACCGAATTTCGTGTTTCTAGCTGTTGTCGTTTAATGTGTACCATTTTTATCCCTTTTTTGCCCCATTTCACCCCCTACAAATAAGAATCACTTTATGGTGCAGTTTTTTGCTATAAGGGTAATACACATACCAAATATCAAGCAAATATAAACAGACATATTCAAAAAACATGCTTAAATATGCTAAAATAGTAGGGATTATTATGGGTATTTTTAGTCTTTGTGAGGGAAAAATTTTTCCCTTTGGGCCGATTTCGCCCCATTTCAATCCCAACCGATCTACGACTATAAGACGCATTTATGGAAAATTTGGACGTCCTAGCTCCTTTCGTTTAGATGCTAGCGTGCTTTCAACAGACGGACAGACGGACGGACGGACGGACGGACGGACATGGCTAGATCGTCTTAGAATTTTATGACGATCAAGAATATATATACTTTATAGGGTCTCAGGTCAATATTTCAAGGTGTTACAAACGGAATGACAAAGTTAGTATACCCCCATCCTGGAGGTGGAGGGTATAAAAATGATTAAGTAAACAAATAACTCGGAGAATGTTATGACGTAATTTATTTAGAAGATTCATATAAACAAATTTACAAAAACAAAGTAAAATATTCTAAAATGTAAAAGCAATATAAAAAATTTAATATTAAGTAAATAAATTCATAAAAAATAAGAACATTGAAATAGTCCAGTCATTAATTCTTACAAAGGGTTATTTAAAATATTTGATTTCTCTTGAAAGTTTCTAGGTGAAAAATTTTAATTGTATCCCAATTTTTAACAATTTCTTACTGGTTTCATATGTAAAGTAAATTGTTATTTAAGAAGATTTTCACCTTTTATAACATCGATTCTTCTAGGAAAACAAGAAATTTAAAGTTTAACCAGCACGAGGGTTTAAGTATTGACATTATGTCAGCCATAGTACTGTCGGTATGGTATTTGTTTCACAATAATGATAATGAAAATATACTCACAAAAAGTTTGTATTCCACTAGCTGGGATTCGCAAAAAAAAGACTACTTAGCGAATTTAAAAAGTTTTGTTTGTAGTAATAACCAAATACTGATTATTATTGTCAGTAATGTAAATATATGAATTTGAAATATATCTAAAATTTATATAGTAAATCTAAAGTATATAGTAAATCTAAATTAATGTTCAAAATAATCAATAACATTTTTTTTAATATTTCCCGAGAAATTAATATTGTTTTCCCTGGAATTCCCGCCCAAATTTTTCCGGGAATTGCCGGGAAAAACGATTCGGTAATTCCCGGACCCCAAACCCTACTTGCATGCCATCTATTATGATATCAACTAGTTCTTGTCACCAATATCAGATTCAGAAGCTATTGTTTGCATTGAAATAATGTATGTAACGCACGATTCAGAAGGGTATAATTTACGCGAACGCAACTTGTGATAAACCTCTTCTCGAGTGATCGATGTTGAAAGATACCTTTAGATCGTTGTATCTCCAGGATGTTGAATTTTCCATAAATTCGGGAGCAGTTCCTTGTAATGACCACTTTAAACACATCAGTCGTTCCTGATCGTTGAAGCGGAATGTATAATTTTCAAATTGAGTAAACCATTTACCGTCATTACCACTAAATTTAGGTTTCATCATGTCTAGTTCTGCGTAATTTACCAATTCCTGAATTTGCTTACGAAGGGTCAGGGTCAGTTATAGAATCGGAAGCTGCAAGATCAGAAGTTGCAGTGGGGAATGTAATCATAGGTGGAGATATTTCGGAAGGTTCTCCAAATAAGTGTTCAGATCCAGATTCTTCGGAATTTCCAGATTTTTTAGTGACTCATATAAAACTCGTAATTGGGCAATTGTCGCAGTTTCCGGAAATGATACATTCACAATATTTTGGCGAGATTGGTGTAAATCCATGTTTTCTGCTAATTATTTGTGCGACCCCACATCTGAATTATAATATTGCTGTCGATAAACGGACTTTTCATTTTATATATATATATATATATATTTTACATTCAAACATGGAAGCAACTGATACAAAATAATATTAAAGCAAAGTGTTATAGATAAAGTAAATTACAGCATATATATTTTATACAATGGAAAATTATTTATAAATGGCAGCGAGTTTTCAACAAAATATCTTTTAGTAAATGATTCGTATGAGAACCATAACTCAATATCAATCAAAAAACCGCATCAAGTAACAAAACGCATATTGTTATCTTACACACGGAAAGAAAAATCGTTCGTTGCAGCAACGAATCAGATTCGTTATTGTCATTTCATTGCAGTAACGAAATATTACGTTCCCACAACATACCGCGACGTTGCTGCAACGATTTTAATGTTTATGGTATGAATCCCGTTTTTCGTAGTTTCTTCCTGTAACAATTCAATATTCGTTGATGCAACGAAAATACTCTCTTTTATTTTTTACATGGGAAAACATTAATCAATACAAAAAGTCTATAAATTTATGATTTTTTATGATTTTTATACAATTCTATATTATTTTGTCAAAATTTATTAAAATTAAAGGAGTTTACACAGTATTTTAAATCGCGAAATGTACACTTTGCCTCAACAAATCGTTCGTTGCAGCAACAAAACTGATATTGTTACAGAAACAATTTATTCGTTGGTGTAACAATCGGAGACAAATCGCAAATTTTGAAAATCCTAAAATTGAGCTGGATTGTGATCGCCTACCACAATTTTTTAATAATTGGTTGCGGTTCATAAAAGAGGCTAGATGAACCGCAACCAATTATACGGGAATTTCTGCAGAAACTACCTGTTTTACTGATGATCAGTAAATTCACTTGGGATATTTGGATGGGCTTACATGTTACCTGTATGTACTTATTCATTAGCCTCGAATTGGAATGTGTTTTCCTGATATCGAACACGTGTACACACGTATGCTACTTAAATACAGTTGTACTCCTATTTTAAAATAGCGCAATTTTCAAATGAAGCAAATAAAAATTTTACAATCATTACTTAATATATGTAGTTTGAAACGGCAAAATAACACCCTCCTCTAGAAGAGGAGGCGTTATTTCAAAATTTTTTGTTGAAAAAAGTTTTTTAGGTATTTTTGAGACATTGCATTTCTAGGATTTTTTCGCAAATAGCGTTTTTTTTTGACAACTGATTGAGATAGAACTTTTCCAAAAACGCCACAATCTTTTTTTTGCGCAAAAAACTATTTTTTTGAAAAAAATGTTTTTGTTCGCAATGTCTCTGTCAATTTTCAAATTTTTTCGGCACAATAGGGCACAACATTTATTTTTTCCATATTCGAAAATGTCATTTTCAACATCTTGGACTTGTGCCGCGCTCAATTGTTTTTATTATTTGTGAAAAGTATTGTTATTGGTATCCATAATACAGATACCTAACAATACTTTTTAACTGTACCGCGCTCATTTGTCTTTATTTTTTTTCGTTTGACAAAAAATAACAAAAAAATTAATTTATTAGTAAAATTGTATATGAGACCTGTACGCAGGGCCGTGCGCAAGGGGGGTTTTGGGGGTTCAAACCCCCCAGAGAGGTTTCGAACATATACTTTTTTAAAACCTTCTAGACTTTCTGAAACAATAAAATATAGAATTTTTAAGTTATTTTTAAAATAACTCGTAATGGTAATTTTGCAGTAAAATCATGAAAACACAAAAATTACATAAAAAATCGTGAATTTAGGAAAAAAAATTATGAAAAATACTGGATAAAAAAATACAAACATAATGCTAATTTCGCCACTTCTTGACATTTGACTAGAGCAATATCTTATGAACTTTTAATTGAGTACTACAATACAAATTTGGAAATTTAATACAAAATCTTTTAGTAATTTTAAAAAAGTGTAAATAGGAATCACTATGATATCATAATGAAATCTAAAAACATTCTTAATAAAAGCAAATAATTTGCTTGATGCTAACCCATAGCTTACCTAAGAGTGCCAAACTTTGGACAAATTTGTAGTATATAAATTGGAATGAAATCATTGAAAAGTAATTTACCTCTAAATTAATAAATATGTAAAAATCTACTAGCGAGATGAAATTGTTCGGTTCTGCGAAAAAGTATTGAAGTAACCTAAGATTTTCTATATAGACATTTTTTACTTATAAAAAAGAAAGTGCAATACTTTAATTTTTAAATAAAATACAATTTGCATCCCTCTCTGAGCATAGAAATCGGATGGGACATTTCTATAAGGGCTATATCAAAACATTGACCCACATATTCCACTTCCACAACAGATGTTCACAGGTCAAATATAATATGGTGTCGCTATTCGTATATTTCGTTTGCAATGCGTGGTTTGTAATATTTGGCGATGCGACATTTTTGTGGAGCTGTATCTAAATCTGGTCCGATGTGACCTATCACAGATGAAACAACAACGGTTTCTGTTACTTCTAAATGTCTTTGGAGTTTGTAATGATAATACAAATCCATTGCTACAAACGAAGAACACTGTTTGATATATATAAACATATTTCTCTTTGTTCATTTACAACAACTGATGACATGTTTACCGCAAACAAACTAATTTTCCCACAAAACAAACACAAAAACGATGCTCACGTGTCTAAAATTTCGTTTCTACGTAATGCATTTTATCTCTGCGTATAGGTATCTATTTTAAAATGTAATGAGTATTTAGACCCATACTTTGTCAAGAAATTTCCTGCATTTATCATAGAAAACAATGCGGGGCCTGAAGGGGGTTAAGCGCCGAGGAATTCGATCGTTTTTTGTGTAATATTTCTTCAAAATATATATGTATGTATTTTCAAGCAACTATCTATATAAAGGGTGGTTAAATTGTAAGGGTCGATGTTGAATGTGAACCACACCTAAACGTCAAGTTTTTTCTGCATTTCATTTGACATTTTTCAATTTCAGACTATCTCAATTTGAACTATGGAAAGATACACAATGGAGCAACGCGTTAAACTTATTCAGGCTTATTGTGAAAATGGGCGTTCAAATCAAAATGCATATCATGCAAATCGTGATGAAGCACACTTTCACCTCAGTGGATTCGTCAATAAGCAGAATTGCCGTATTTAATCGAATGATAATCCAAGAGTAATAATATATAGCACACATTTTTGAAGATTGCTACCTAATATTCATTTTTGATTCCACTTGAAGTTTTATCTATATATATAAAAGAGAGTGGCGTTAGTTACTACTCTTATAACTCAAGAACGCATGGACGGATATCGATGATTCGCACCAATTCGGATTGGTCGCCGGCCAAACAAGAAGAATACCGAAGAAAATTCCCGAAATATCCCCGATTTGTATGGAATGATTTTACGATGCCATCTTCATGATAGATGACGTTTCTTTTTACGGTGCTGTCACAGTGGCAAGGTTAAATTACCACCATTGTCTTTACCACCAGAGCCGTTACATTCTTTGCTTCATGGTGAAAGACCAAAATCTCTTCATTTTCTATCAAACACTCAGAAGTATAACGGATGCTTTCATCTGCTTCATTTGGATCAGATAGTATTGATGTACGCAGATTCAATCCAAGAAGGTCGGCGCAATGAAATCACCAAGAAGGCCATCGCAATGAATTTTTACGCGTATCGTTTGATGATTGCGAGAAATGGAGCGCCGATTTTGGGTATATTCTCATTTCCCATTTACCAACGCTATCCGACTGTTACTCATTTGGCAGTGCATCTGGAGAACGGTCAACGAGTTTATTTCACTGCAGCAAATGCTGCTCAACGTGCTCAAAACCCACCAGCGACAACATTGTCCAGTTTCTTCTCGAAAATGTCAACGTGGAAAACAAGGCGATGTAGTTCCTGGTCATTCGGATTTCCGTTCTACTGAAGCTCTTGGCCGTATTTATACAGTTCATCCAAAGAATGATGAATGCTTTTACTTGCGAGTCATCATTTGAGTCACTTCGAAATACCGCCGGTGTAGTGTTGCCAACATTTCTTGCTGTGTGTCAGGAGTTCAATTTGCTTAAAAACTATACGCATTGGGATACGATAATCGCTGAAGCAACTGTTTTCCCAAGTAAAATACGCATATTATTTGCGATCATTATTACCACATGTTTTCCATCAAGTCCACGTAAATTGTGGGACAAGTACAAGGATGATATGTCAGAAGACATTCTGCATCGAGTACGTGTCCATTCAGCGAATCCCCATATTGAGATGAATGAAGAGATGCACAACCAGGCTTTGGTTTTGATAGAACGCATGTGTTACCTCATGTGCAGCAGTTTGTTAGACAGGTTAGGAATGCCATTGCCAGATCGTCGACCATACGACCTTTACGAACGTGAATGCGACACAAACGTATTAAGCCAATTGGTTCGAACATTTGGCAAAGAACAAGGAAGTGGATCACTTAAACTGAACAATTCAAAATCAAATCGTTGGTTCACTGCATTCCTTCAAATCTATCGACTGTGTAACAATCGAAGACGAATCGATAAATAAATAAAATTTGAAGGCAAAACAAACTTTGTCGGGTCAGCTATTAAAAAAAAGAAGTTCTACACTGAGAGAACAAGTCGGTTAATAAAATCAGCAGAAAATCGAATTAATACAGGTAAACTGTATTTTGCTTGTTAATTACGTGTTACATTACATTTATTACTTTCAACAGTGGTGGCCAAAACATATGCAACTAAGTGTGACTTACATTAATAGGCTCAGTAAGCTTGTAAATTTAAATCACAAAGAAAACAATGATATTTCAATAAATATTAATACAACATTGAGATTTCAAATAATTAACAAGGTGCACATATTTTGTTAAAATTTCTTTGTTATCGGCATTTTTATCGATAAATATAAAAATTGGTGTGGACAAAACATATGCAACTCGACAACTTTGTTTTAAAAAACGACTTTTTTAAATTTTTTGACCTGTCGGTGTTTGTATTAGTAAATTCTGTGTAAGGAAATTTTTAAGAATATTCAATTTATTTTTTTATTGGAGTTAAAATAGAATTTGTATGAAATGGCATGCGATTAATTCGGATCTTAGCTCATACAACGAACTGCTTATTTTTGTGGAATGTAACATTATAACCAGAAATTCAATATTCATAATAGTTCAATATTTCGAATTATTTTTAATTTAAAAAAATTGTTGTACACCGAGGTGGTAAATATATGTTAACGTCAAAATTGTTTGCTGGGTTAATGAATCAATCACAACCCAAATTAATTATTGCTGACGCTATTACGCGTGCAATATTTTCCACCGAAATAAATATTTTGCTGACATTGATACCCGTGCCGCTGCAACTAGTGGGAATGGTTTGTTACGCGTCGTCAACAATTTTATTCTTTACTTTCGTTAATACAAATTGTAAATTAATTATTCAGTTTGGTTTTATCACTCAATAAAGACAAAAGCTCTTCTAAGAGCTAAAAAATAACTGACAAGTTATTAATTGGCGCCCAACAAAAACCGGAAAATCCACAAAGTACCCGCTTAGGCTGCAGTGGACCCGTTTCAAACAGCCCCGTGTTATTTAGCAATAAAGGAAACCTGAAGGAGGTCTACAATCCTTGGCAGACAGGAAGAAACCGACCCTTAGTACACCGAGGAAAAAGGATCAAGCGGACTTTCAAGCCAGGAAATGCTGAAACACACAATATTATTTTTGTAAGTAATTAAGTGAAAAAAAATGTGACTAGTGCTTAAGTGAAAAACAAATAATTTAAGGATTTGTTAATCTATTTAATAATTAATGAAAACTACTACGATTCCCACGGGACCCTCTAGTAGCTATAATTAAGTTAAAGTGATTAAAAATCTACAAAGAAACCATTAATTTAAACCCTGCTGCGAATCCTACGGGACCCTCCAGTAGAGGAAAGATAAATTTAAATAATTTACTAAAGTAAGAAAATATTTTTTGTGTCTACACAAAAGAATAAAAATTAAATTTTTGTTCACATAAATAAGAATTATTTTAAAAATGGCAAATGAAAACAATTTAATAAGACCTGCCATACTAAATATGCCCATCCCAAATCCTCCTCCCATCCCAAACCCTCCCCAAGTTGAAAATAATTTCCAACAAAACCCTAATATGGCTAGAAATGGTGTAAATGACATCGATACAATTTTAAGACTATGTTTAGAACAATCTCGACTTGTTGTTAGAGAAATTTTAAATCCAAACGCAGATATTTCGGGAATAGACCAAGACATAGAGGAAAGATATAGAGGAAATTTAACTGATCTTGACAAAATCCCAGACGTAGTCAGATGCCTTAGAGAATTCTCCGGAAATCCAGCTGAATACAGCCCCTGGAAGAAGAGTGTAGAAAGAGTTTTAAAATTGTATGAATCTTCTAAGGGAACACCAAAATATTTCGGTATTCTCAATGCAGTCAGGAATAAAATCGTTGGTAATGCGGACGCCGCATTAGAATCTTACTATACACCATTGAATTGGGAATGTATTTCTCGTTGTTTAACTTTACATTATGCAGATAAAAGAGATTTGTCAACTCTAGAATACCAGATGACATCCCTAGTACAAGGAAATTGCACAATTCAAGAATTTTACCAAATCGTGTACTCACATTTGTCATTAATAATGAATAAATTATCCTGTATGGGTATGAGTCGCGAGTCGTTGGACATTCTGACCCAAACATATAGGGACAAAGCATTTATTAGAGGCCTTAAGGGCGATTTACCAACGCTCTTAGGTATCAGGGAACCAACAGATCTTCCCCAAGCACTGCACTTGTGTTTGAAACTAGAAAACCAACAATATAGGACCCAATATGCAAATTCTCACGCAAAAAATGATAAAACCCAATCGCATCCACAAACTCGTAAGAACAATTATCAAAATTTTACCCCATCTCTTCCCCAAACATCTTAAAATGCGAAATTCCAACAACCGCAATTTCTATATCAAATGCCTCCACAGCAATACAACCAAAATTTTACAGCTACACCATGGCCACAACAGCCACAATTTTTTAACCAAAAACCCCCACAACAGTATCCGCACGTAAACTTCCCTCCACAACAATATCAGCGCGTAAATTTCCCTCCACAAAGGCCAACGGCACCTAAACCACAACCCAGGCCAGAACCTATGGATGTAGACAAATCAATGCAATCTAAGATTGTAAATTACATGAACAGACCAGCACAAGACAATAGATTTGTAGGAAAAAGACCTCCAAATCCAGCTAATCAGACATATCAACCCACAAAATTACAAAGAAATTATAATCTAGAATCAGAAAATGTTCCGAATGTAAACAGCTATGAATCCGTAATGGAAAATTATGAAGATTAAGGGATGTTACAACCACTTGACGGATACATTGACAAATATTATACGTGGGAAGACAGAGATGAACAAAATGAGGCAGAGGACTTCGTTGATATAAATTTTTTAGACTAACGCACTCGTCCTTACCGTATATAGAATGTAGGACGAGTACAGGCCAAATTCTTCAATTTCTTATTGATACAGGTTCCAACAAAAACTACGTTAGACCTGAACTAATAGGAAATCCTATTCCTAACACCGACATTTTTTTTTGCAAAATCAGTAGGTGGTAAAACTGAGATCACTCACCACACTTTTATATCACTATTTGATAAAAATACTGCTGGCATAAAATTTTTCATACTTCCAACTTTAAAATCCTTTCATGGCATTTTAGGAAATGATAGTTTAAGAGAAATGAAAGCTGTTCTTCACACCTTTGAAAATTATATGATTATAAATAACAAAACGAAAATTCGCGTCAAGCAACGCCTTTCACAATCAGTTAACGCAATAGACATTAGGAATTCCCATATGACAGAAAAACAAATTGCAGATCTTGACGTAATAGTTGGAAAATGTAAAGGGCTATTCAGTGACCCTAACGAAAAATTGACATTCACAACAACAGTTGTTGGTGAGGTAACTACCAAAGATGAGATCCCAGTTTATTCAAGATATTATCCCTACCCTATGCATTTAAAAGATGAAGTTGAGGGTCAAATTCAAGAATTGCTTGATAATGGTATAATCCGACCATCTCGGTCACCATACAATTCTCCTATATGGATTGTGCCAAAAAAGCGGATGCTTCAGGGAAGAAAAAATATCGTTTGGTAATCGATTATCGGAAACTAAACGATGTTACTGTACCTGACAAATATCCCATACCAAATTTAAATGATATTTTGCCTCAACTTTCGAAAAGTAAATGGTTCTCGGTAATAGACTTAAAAAGTGGATTTCATCAAATACCACTGAAGGAAAGCGATATGAGGAAAACAGCGTTCTCAATAAACAATGGTAAATACGAGTTTACAAGGCTTCCCTTTGGGTTGAAAAATGCCCCATCCATTTTTCAAAGGGCATTAGATGATATCCTCAGAGAACATATAGGGAAAATTTGTTTTGTCTATATAGACGATATTATCATATTCGCAGAAGACGAGGACACACATCTAAAAAACCTTCAAACCATTTTTCAAACTTTAGAACTAGCGAATCTAAGGGTACAATTAGACAAATGCGAATTTCTTAAGAGAGAGGTCGAATTCCTTGGATTTTTTTAAAGACTAATCCCGAAAGAATAAAAGCAGTAAAAAATTTTCCTGTTCCAAAGACTCTCAAGGATCTCAGATCTTTTCTCGGACTCTCAAATTTCTATAGGCGTTTCATCAGGGACTACGCTAAAATAGCGAAACCCCTGACTCTACTTTTGAGAGGGGACAATGGTCGAGTGTCCAAACATCATTCAAAAAAAATTAATGTGGATCTTAATGGGGAAGCAATAAACGCTTTCAATAAATTGAAAGACTCATTGACTTCCGAAGATGTTTTACTAGCATACCCGGATTTTAACAAAGAATTCCATTTCTCTGACGCTTCTAACTATGCCCTTGGTGCTGTCTTGTCTCAAGACGATAGACCAATCATTTTTCTCTCCAGAACACTTCAAAAATCCGAAGAACCCTACGCAACTAATGAAAAATAATTACTTGCAATAGTGTGGGCTTTGAAGTCACTTAGGAATTACCTTTATGGTTCAGCCAAAATGAAAATTTTTACCGATCATCTTCCGTTGACTTACGCTTTGAATAATAAGAACTGCAATTACAAACTTAAAAGATGGAAAGCATTTTTAGAAGACTTTAAGTACGAATTACTGTACAAACCCGGAAGCACAAACGTGGTCGCAGATGCCCTATCCAGAATTCCGCAGGAAGCATCCCATATAAATTCTATGACTGCGACACAACACAGTGATGAATGCTCGTCACAAAATCTGATTCAATTTACTGATGCTCCATTAAATGCTTTCAAGAACCAAATTATAATATCTTCTGAAGACACACCATCGTATAAATTTGAAATAGTTTTCCCGACGTACCATAGGCACACAATTTCAGAACCGGCCATATCAGCTGATAGTTTGACAAACATCCTTAAAAAGTACTTGAACCCATCAGTAACCAATTGCATTAAAACCACTGACAAAATTTTAGGTAAAATACAGGAAGTATTTAGTGAAAATTTCGGTCAATACAGAGTCAAATACACTCGCACTATGGTAACAGACCTAGTGAACGAAGAAGATCAGGAAAAATAGATCATCAGGGAACACGAAAGAGCTCACAGAAGTAGTTCTGAGAACAATTCACAAATCATCTCTGTAAATACCGGTTACGCCAAACTTCAAACAGGAACTCTAAAGTTAATACACGTAATTGAACCGGAGAACTATCAAGTCTTAATCAACACAATGCAACAGAATTTACAACAGAACGTGAGCCACTCCCATCCTTTGTACCCATTCCTATCCAACTCCAAAACAACCTGGACAGAATTAAACCCAGAGTTAAAAGATCAATTAATTTCATAGGGTCAGCCTGGAAGTGGATTGCTGGTAATCCCGACCATGATGACTTTGAAATAATAGAACAGAAAATTAATAATGTTTTACAAACCAACAATAGACAAATAGTAATCAATAAATTATCATTTGAAAAAATTAATGACCTTGCGAAGGCAACAAATCAAATTGTAAAATTTATGAAATCAAATGAACACTTTATAACAACACTTAAATTTAAGATTGAAATATTAAAAGAAGAACTATTAAATGTTCAGTACGCCATACATTGGGCAAAATCCGGAATAATAAATTCATTCATATTATCAAATAGCGAAATAAATATTGTTAAAGAAATTTTCGAAATAGATCTAATTCCATTTACAAATCTAGATGAAGCTTTCGAATTTTCAGAAGTAAAAATAGCTTCCAGTAACAAATCTCTCATTTACATTGTAAATATCCCAACCACTTCTGTAGAATCCTGTAATAAACTTTTAATCACTAAATTTGGAAAATTTGTTAACAAAATCCCGTATAAAGAATTACTAAAATGTAAAAATTTTACTTATGGAATAGAAAAAGATTGTAAATCCTATAATAAACTAACTATTTGTAGTACTGATAATATAAAAATATTAAATAACGACTCGTGCGTAACAAACCTTATAAAAAGCCAACCATCCAACTGCACTATAATAACTAGTAAATCAAAAAAATTTTTTTTTTTCAAATCCATGCTTTATGCAAGCAGAATTCTATTGGGCCTAGAAATTCTTTTTTAGTTATCTTTTGTAGAAGGAAAAATTACTGCGTTATCAGGAGCAGAAATAATAGATTTTTAATTTGTGGTTTGTATGGGAGGTACCACGCCCCTTTGTCCATTCCCGCTCATATTTGCAGCAGCACTTAAAAAATGCACACCAAACCGACGTACCAAATTTTGTTCAAATACCGTTATCAGGAGCAGAAAGAATAGATTTTTAATTTGTGGTTTGTATGGGAGGTACCACGCCCCTTTGTACTATCCCGCCCATATTTGCAGCAGCACTTAAAAAATCCACACCAAACCGACGTACCAAATTTTGTTCAAATACCGTTATCAGGAGCAGAAATAATAGATTTTTAATTTGTTGTTTGTATGGGAGGTACCACGCCCCTTTGTACAATCCCGCCCATATTTGCAGCAGCACTTAAAAAATCCACACCAAACCGACGTACCAAATTTTGTTCAAATACCGTTATCAGGAGCAGAAATAATAGATTTTTAATTTGTGGTTTGTATGGGAGGTACCACGCCCCTTTGTACAATCCCGCCCATATTTGCAGCAGCACTTACAACATGCACACCAAACCGACGTACCAAATTTTGTTTAAATACCGTTATCAGGAGCAGAAATAATAGATTTTTAATTTGTGGTTTGTATGGGAGGTACCACGCCCCTTTGTCCAATTGGTCAAATTTTTCCATTTCCTTGTATTGTCATCGAAAATGATTAAGTGTGCAAAATTTGAGCAAAATTGGTTGAGAAAAAAGCTTTCAAAAATTGATTTCAAATTTTGTGGCACACAAACATATATAGAAAGTAACCTTATATAAAGCATGGAAAAACAGCAACATTCCCACCGTCGAAGAAATATTACCCGGAATGATTCTACTGAATCAATTTGATGACACCATCTACATTAATAATGAACCCCATAACTTAAGTGGTACTTTTATCCTACAGTACCACAATGCGTCAATAACCATAGAAAACAAGACATATAATTATTTTCAAGTGTCAGAAGTTGAAGCCCTACCCGCTTTTTTGCAGCCAAGATTACCTGGATCCAAAATTGAGGAAATACTTACCTTGGAAACTATAAAAGAGCTCAATCTAAACAACGCCAAAGCTATTGACCTGTTGGATATTAGAAACAAGTGGAGTTCAGCAACTAATTTGGTACTTTTCATCATAGCTGTCATTGCAATAAGGACCATAGTCACTAAAAGAAGACACCAGAAAAATGAAACTATGACTTCAATACCCTCAGTACACTTGTTGCATTCAACAAATTTAATGAATCAAAAGCAAATACCAAGACTATCACAAATTCCATATTTTTGATGTTGTTATGATCGAGGACGCTCATAATTAAAAGGGGAGGTGTTAACGTCAAAATTGTTTGCTGGGTTAATGAATCAATCACAACCCAAATTAATTATTGCTGACGCTATTACGCGTGCAATATTTTCCACCGAAATAAATATTTTGCTGACATTGCTACCCGTGCCGCTGCAACTAGTGGGAATGGTTTGTTACGCGTCGTCAACAATTTTATTCTTTACTTTCGTTAATACAAATTGTAAATTAATTATTCAGTTTGGTTTTATCACTCAATAAAGACAAAAGCTCTTCTAAGAGCTAAAAAATAACTCACAAGTTATTAATTTATATATTTAAAGCCGAATTAACGTGAAAATGCAAATCATTGCTACTAATTTAAATACTAAATACAAGTAATGAAATTGTCCCAAATACATGTATATGCCATACAGTAGGCCTGTTCAATTGGGCTTACTAGTTTAATTTTTGTATGCAATTTACTCGCATAACAAGAAAGTAGCTTGCTACTCTCCCAGCTGTTCTGGCAGATTTTTCTTTTTGATCTCTTTAAGAAAAATCAATTGGTAGTATCCTTGACACCTTATCAAGTGTCTTAATTATTAGCTTGTAAGCCCAGTCGAACAGGCCTAGTGTAAAAAATATAGATACAAAATTGTAAGTGTACTAACATAAAACTATAATTGTGGGAGATTGCTGAAAAATGTTGACGAAATATTATCCATTCCACCATTAACTAAGCACTCAGACGAACACTTTCGCTTTTACATATTGAGTCAATGTGTCCTACATATAAATTTTTGTTCACGAAAATTATATGTTATGTTCACCACGAATCACAAAATTAAAACACCTACGAATACTGATAAGACCACAGCAATCACAAAATGTTAAATATAATTTTGTACTTACACTGGCATCCATAATATAGTCACTTTATTATCTTCTTTTCACTCCTTGATTTTAATTAATTTGTAAAACTGCTTTACATGTTTGAACTGCAAACTTTATATACCTTTTAGGATTGCGGTGTTGTCACCTAACGTTCTCCACTACATTTTCTTGATTGCTTGGAGTGTTGCCATATAGAAAATTAAAATCAGGATGGACATTTGTATGAGGCTATGTAAGTTTATAAGTGAAATCAGGTAAGGTTTGTATTTCTGGAGCGAAAAAAGTCAAATTGGGAAGGACAATTCTGTCGGGGCTATATCAAAACATGCAACGATATGTCTCACTTTCACCATATGTACTTCTAGTTAAAATATGAGGCATTTTACCAAATTTGAAGAAAATTGATTAAAAGATGTGGTTTTTAGAGCGTAAAAAGTCAAATCTGGAGCGAAATTTGTATGCTATATATAAATATGAACCGATCTGGCCCATTTTCACCACAGATGTTTTTAGTTGAAATATAAACCAAAACGAAGAAAATCGCTTAACTTATGTCGTCAAAAGTCAAACCGGGTGTGCTATATCTAAATCTGAACCTATTTGCTCCATATAGTTTCCGTCCTTGAACCACAAAACGTACTTGTGCCAATTTTTGTAACGATGTAACGGACAGACAGGTGGACATTCAAAATCGACTCACAGAGTAATTTTAAGCCGATCTGTATAATAAAGGATGGGTATATCACGTTTCCTTTTGGACGTTAGAAACAAATGCACAAAGACATATTCCCTAATACTTTTTTTGCTTAGCTCAAGAGTAATGATTTTCGAGTCTATAACCGAACGACGAGAAGCTTTCTAGGTAGAAAAAAGTCATGTATGAAAATTTAAGGTTTTTGTTGTAACTCTTACTCAGGTTCGAGATCATTTGTTTTTGTTTTCTTAAACAGAAACAGAGTATTTTAAAAATAAGTGCGTGGCATTTATTTGGTTCGGTTGCTAGCAGGGCAGACGATCGTTTCAAGGGACGCTACTCCCCGTTATCAATGCCCAGTGCAATGCAACAGCTACACTAATTAATTATTAGTTGTATATCTGCCTCGCAAACTCAACTAAATGAGAACTGCTTCGGACCTACAAATATACACACAAAAATCCCAGTTCAATAGTTACCGAAGGTAAGTTTTTTTGATATTTTAAGGTTTTTTGATATTTCCCTTGTAGAACTTTCATGTATATATGGTACCCCGGTGAAAACTCGTGGTTTCTGGGGCTGAAAATGTCTATCCGGGATCGAAATTTGTATGGGAGCTATATGTAAATCTGAACGGATCTGACATGTTTTCACCATAGGTGTTCATAGTTTAAATATAAGATTTTTTTGCCAAATCTGAAGACAATTTGATACGATATGTGGTTTCTAGAGTGAAAAGATTCAAATCGGGAGTGAAATTCGTATGGGAGCTATATCTAAATCTGAACCGATTTTCTTCAAATTAAATAGCGTTCGTCCTTGTGCCGAAAAACTTCGTTGTGCAAAGTTTCATTTGGTTCTGTCTACAACTGCGAACAGACGGACGGACGGACATTGATAAATCGATTCAAAAAGTGATTCTAAGTCGATCGGTATAATTAACAATGGGTCCTTTCCTTTTGGGTGTTACAAACAAATGCACAAAGACATAATACTCTCGCGGAGTGTATAAAAAACAAACGGAAATTAAAACAAGTAAGGAAAGGCTGAAGTCGGCCGGGGCCGACTATATGATACACTCCACTTTCTACTCGAATACAATTCAGTTCGGTAGAAAAGTGAAATCGGGGAGGATTTTTGTATGCGTCCTAATCATAGACCGATGTGGCCTGACCCACTTTGTCAAATCGAGAAGAATTCTTGTATCGGGACTATATATAGGGTCCGTCATCTAACGTTTTTTCAACTATTCAACCGTTGGACTATTATTTGTGGGGTGCCCTCAGCAGCCATTAGAATGAAATTATTTTCCATTATTAACCGGAAGGATTGTACTTTCAAATAAAAAAATAAATTTGAGAAAATATTCAGTAGTTTTTTATAGCATTTACAAAAAAAAACGTTATTTGACGGACCCTATACAAATATAGAATGAAGTGACCCACTTTCACCATAGGTGTTTCAAGCTAAATGACATCGTGTTATGGAAAAAAAACCGGCTTCACTATGGAAGTTATACATAAATCTGAACCGATTTGACCCATTTTCACCATAGGTCTCTCTAGTTGAAATATAAGATATTTTTTATAAAATAATTTACCAAATTTGAAGAAGATCTGTTAAAATATGCGGTTTCTAGGGCGGAAAAGGTCAATTTGCATGGGAACTATATATAAATCTGAACCGATCTAACACAATTTTACCACAGGTGTTTGTAGTTGAAATAAAGGGTGATTTTTTAAGAGCTTGATAACTTTTTTAAAAAAAAAAAACGCATAAAATTTGCAAAATCTCATCGGTTCTTTATTTGAAACGTTAGATTGGTCCATGACATTTACTTTTTGAAGATAATTTCATTTAAATGTTGACCGCGGCTGCGTCTTAGGTGGTCCATCCGCTTAGTCCAATTTTGGCATTTCCACGTTTTTGAGTGACAGAGACCCAATTGGTGCGAACGGCGACGAATCGAAAATTGGTGGTCATCATTAACACTGGCCGATACAGCTGCGATATTTTCTTCAGTTCGCACTCTACGTAAGCGTGTTGGTGGTTTAATGTCCAACAATGTAAATTTGGTGCGAAATTTAGTCACAATAGCCCGAATAGCCGCTTCAGTGGGTCGATTAAACTGACCATAAAATGGAAGCGCGCAATGAACTTTCTTAACAGAGCACGCATTTTGATAATAAAATTCAATAATTTGCAAGCGTTGTTCGTTTGTAAGACGATTCATGATGAAATGTCAAAGCATACTGAGCATCTTTCTCTTTGACACCATGTCTGAAATCCCACGTGATCTGTCAAATACTAATGCATGAAAATCCTAACCTCAAAAAAATCACTCTTTATAAGATGTTTTGCCAATTTTGAAGAAAATCAGTTAAAATATGTGGTATCTAGAGTGAAAAGAGTCAAATCGGGAGTGAAATTCGTATGGAGGCTATATCTAAATTTAGCGTTTGTCCATTTCCCGAAAAACTTCGTTGTGCTAAGTTTTATTTGGTTCTGGCTACAATTGCGAGCTGTATCGTGATTACAAGAATAGATGGACAGACAGACAAACGGACATTGCTAAATCGATTCAAAAAGTGATTCTAAGTCGATCGGTATAATTAACAATGGGTCTATCTCGCTTTCTTTTTGGTGTTACAAACAAATGCACAAAGATATAATACTCTCGTGGAGTGTATAATCAGGTTTCATTTTTTTCTTTTGATCGGTAATACATGTACCACTTATAATCAAGGTACTTCCCTGAGATACTAAAGAAATGGATATGTTCCATGGGGAATATTGAAGAACAAAACTTAAGTTTGCGGCGAATAAAGGAGGAAATGTTAAAAATCAAATTGATTTTAGGTTGTGTGTGATTCTCCTCCTTTCCATTACCAAAACAAAAAACTTCCTACGTAAGAAGAACTTAATCGAATAGCTGGAATTCGAATGTACTACATTCAAAACACATAGAAAATCAATCAAATTATTCCCTAATCAAACAACATAAAAACTAAAAAATTAATATTATTTCCGTTTTCTTGACTTAAGTCGGCTTTGACGAATGAATCTTTCCTTTTGTAGCCTTCCTTTACTATTGTGCTAAGATAATCCAAGGAAAACGTGTACTTTTACAAAATTTAAATAAAAAATTCCTCATCTTTCGAATCCCGCCAGTTGTACATTCTCTAAGCAGGTTACAACTAAATTAACTCACATAAAAAAGCAGGAATTTCGGTGTCGAATATACTCTAAAACCGGTTTTAATTTTAATATGGGAAGGGTCACACCCACTTTCCGCCCATCTTTGCACAACTATTTACACTGGATCTGCCCTCAGAAATGTTCAGCACTCTAGGTGTTATAGAACTGAATATATTCTATAATAGGTTTTAACTTCGTATGGGAGGTGCCACTAACTCTTTTCTAATACCGCCCATTTTTGTGCAGACTAACAATTAGTCAACTTTCACAAAAATTCAAGACTCTAGCTGCAACAATACTCCGAATATGCTAATTATAAAAAACTAATAAATCCTAAATTTTCACCACTGGTTCAGCATGAAAATACTGTGAAAATTTCAAGAAGATCGGTCCAGTAGTTTAGGCTGCTATAAAGAACAAACAAACACAGATTCATTTATCTATATAAAGAGTGATTTTTTTGAGGTTAGGATTTTCATGCATTAGTATTTGACAGATCACGTGGGATTTCAGACATGGTGTCAAAGAGAAAGATGCTCAGTATGCTTTGACATTTCATCATGAATCGTCTTACAAACGAACAACGCTTGCAAATTATTGAATTTTATTATCAAAATGCGTGCTCTGTTAAGAAAGTTCATTGCGCGCTTCCATTTTATGGTCAGTTTAATCGACCCACTGAAGCGGCTATTCGGGCTATTGTGACTAAATTTCGCACCAAATTTACATTGTTGGACATTAAACCACCAACACGCTTACGTAGAGTGCGAACTGAAGAAAATATCGCAGCTGTATCGGCCAGTGTTAATGATGACCACCAATTTTCGATTCGTCGCCGTTCGCACCAATTGGGTCTCTGTTACTCAAAAACGTGGAAATGCCAAAATTGGACTAAGCGGATGGACCACCTAAGACGCAGCCGCGGTCAACATTTAAATGAAATTATCTTCAAAAAGTAAATGTCATGGACCAATCTAACGTTTCAAATAAAGAACCGATGAGATTTTGCAAATTTTATGCGTTTTTTTTAAAAAAAAGTTATCAAGCTCTTAAAAAATCACCCTGTATAAAAGAGTTGCGTGATTGAGTGACTGACTGATCACTCCCCAGACCAAACGGCTAGAGCTAGAATCATGAAATTTGGTTCCAGTGTAGAGGTGTGATTAGAGATGGGCGCCACTCACGTGAATTGCGTGAATCAAGTGATTCACGCGTGAATCTCGCGTGAACGTGAGCAAAATTTATTTTACTCACGTGAGCGTGCGTGAACGTGAGGACCGAAAAAATGTTCGTGCGTGAATGTGCGTGAGTCTAATTTCTGCGTGAATCACGTGATTTTTTCGTGAGTCGCACATATTTATTAATTCTTTTATTTTCATTTAATTTCGTTTAAAAATGTGAAATTTTCCATTCAAAATAAAAGTCATAGACATATTTATTTCTAAAACAGAGTGCTTCAGTGTAGGTATAATATCTATTTTTTTCTATTATTTAAGTAAGCATTCCCTGCACCAACACTATGCACTGCATTTATATCCTTAGTGTTAATTCAATTAATGCTGTGTTTATTTTTACTTGTATTTTATGTCAGTGTCCGATTTCTAACTTATTTTGCGTTAAAACTATACGGTATACCCCACTGTAATATTGTATACTATTTTAAAAATATGAATTTAAAACAAACAACGCAAACGTAGAGTGTTTTAAATAATTAAATTAAATATTTTTCGGATTTGCGGGGCGTTACTCATTTCGATTTAAAATGTATATCTTTGTGGAAATTGTTTGCGTGATTTACGTGAATCACGTGATTCACGCGTGAATCACGCGTGATCGTGAGCAAAATTTATTTTACTCACGTGAGCGTGCGTGAACGTGAGTAACGAAAAAATCTTCGTGCGTGAACGTGCGTGATTTATTTTTTTCCCTTCGCGAGCGTGCGTGAACGTGAGCCAATAATCACTCACGCGCACATCTCTAGGTGTGATAAGACGGTTTTTTTCGGTGTGTACATCCCTCAAAATGAAGGAATTTTTCGAAATTTCTTCTTTTAAAGGGAAAAGGGGATAAAAAAGTTACCAACAACACGGATGACGCTACAATAATGAAATTCGGTGTGTATATTCGTTTTACAGATCACTAATAAGAAAGCATTTTTCGAAATCTCAAAACCCTTAGAAACGCAAAATGACCGAATTTTTTGAAATTCGTACTTTTAATAGGTAAACGGGGATAAAAAGGTACCAACAACACGGATGACGCTACAATAATAAAATTCGGTGCGCATATTCGTCTTACAGTGTAGCTGAGTAATAACAAGGATTTTTCCGATATTTGTACTTTTAAGGGATTAAATGCGTTTAAAATTTTACCACTAAAATTGTACCAAAAGACTGGGCCTAGAATCTTGAAATTTGGAACGCATATTACTCTTATAACGCGAATACGACCACAAAAATATTCTTCATAAATTTAAACTTTTAGGTGTGAAATTGGGTAAAAACGGATAATCAATCATGAAATTCGGTTTGTACATGCATAGAAACACAAATAAAATTCGTACCTTTTTATATCCCTATGGTACCAACAACACGGCTGAAACTAGAATAGTAAAATTCGGTGTGTAGACGCGAAACATTAACTGATTTATATATATTAACTGATTTATACTTTTAAGTTGAACTTGGAAAAAAGCGATTACAATGGATACTGCAATACAATTGGATTGTATCAAATGTTTACTTTAAAGGGGGAAGCGGATCAAAAGTGGTGCAAATGGTACCAACCAAATTTGCGGATTTGGGATAAAGATAGTACCAACCAAAGTTTTCAGTTAGAATATGAAAAGAAAGTCGGTGTGTACATTTCCCCGAGTACATAAATTAATTTTTCGAAATTTGTATGTTTAAGGGCACAAGCGGTACTGAAAGAGTTATGTGTTAACATTATAGTCATTAGATAGATACAAAATGTTTGTTCCATATATTAGTTCAGATTTCAAGTCACGCACCGGTATAGTTTGGGAAAATAGTACTATGTGCAGAGTTTGAATAAATTCTTTAAGTCCCTTCCAGAGTTATCGTGTATACCAGCGAGTCAGACGGACGTGAAAGGGACTTGGGACATACTTATGGTTTTAAATCTCTCCTTCAATGCGATACACTGTTTTCTATCCCTAATGATATATACGCTCCTACTCTGTAGTGAGGGTATAATTTTCACAGCTTAGGAAAGGAACGTGCAAATTTTCTACTTTATATGATTTTTTGTAGAAAAATTGTTTCCATTTGTGCCTATAAATTAAACTATTGAGTACGTATACATTGATTTTTTTTGAATACTATACAAAATACTGTCAATACCATACTATTTTTCCGCGTACGAAGTAGCGGGTATTTGCTAGTATATATATATAGACTAGCTGACCCGGCAAACGTTGTTTTGCCTTCAAATTTTATTTATTTTATTTATTTATCGGTGCAGGTAATTCACATTTATTTGAAAAGAAAATGTGAATAGTTTATGAACTATTAAATGATAAAAAGTATATGCATAATTTGAGAATGTTAGTGTTATTCACTATAGTGCACCAGGAGAACTTCGTCTCACAGACATTGTCCTACGTCATTTCAAATTGCAGAAAATCTGTGGTCAATTGTCCATTGCAATTGATTCTTTTTTAAATATTTGCTGGATGGGTTACGGTCGTGTCGATTTTGAATTGTATTTTCGCTCATTGAATCACTCTGTGATAAACAATATTTTGTTTTGTTGACAGGCGCGAAAACGGATGGTTTTCCGACACGGAAACATGCGACATACAGTTGACCGTGTTAAAAACATTCATTCTCCAGACTGAGGACACAAACACTCGATGTGATTTATTGATTGTCATGGCGAATGCGAGACGAATTGAAAATTGGATTCGCTTAAACTCGAATTTCATATCGGTTGGAATCATTGGAATTCTCGGAATGAGAACTTCCTCACTTTTGAACTTTTCTTTTAGTATTTTTGCGTGAATCGCAATCCAGGCGTTTCTACAGTGAACTTCAATGCACCGTAAACATAAACGTTATCTATCATGAAGATGGCATCGTAAAATAACTCCATACAAATCGGGGATATTTCTGGAATTTTCTTGTGTTTAATCGAAATCAGTCCATACTTTCTTGAGTTATAAGCGTAGTAACTAACGGCACTCTCTTTTATATAGATTGAACACATGACGAAAGAAAAAAGTCAAGCAGAGTCGCAGACAAAAAAATATTGTGTAAATACGCATGACTTTACGCAGCAGCTTCAAAAGAGAATTGAGGAAAATGTCACCGTCTAAAATATGTAATTTTTACCGATCTCATGTAAAATTTTTAAAAAATAAAAACTTAGAAAACCTGGAAAATACAACAAAAATGGCCAATTTTGAGGTCATTGAGGTAATTTTTATTGATAATCATGCATAAGAAAATTAAAACAACGTCAAGAAGTTTTAAATCTTGCTATAAAGAAGGGTTTTATACATTCGTTGTTCGGTTCATCCATGAATTTGATCATTGACCAGTCGACCAACGTCGGCGTTCGATACTGCAATGAAAAAAGTTCGTTGATGCAACGAATTTTGATTTCAACTGCTTCCTTGCTACAATAATGTTGTTTCGTTACATGAAAAATGCTGTTTAGTTACTGCAGAAACTCTGTTTCGTTGCTGCATCGACTCTTTTTAGTTTCTGCAACAATGCTGTTGCGAAAATGTTCGTTGAGGATAAAATTTTCATTAAACGAAGTTTCGTGGCAATAAACGATACGTTTTTATTGCAGCAACGAACGCCGACATTAGTTGAATTTCAAAAGACAAAATTCGTCCCGGCCTTGAACGTATTTATTTCAATATAAAGAATATAGTTTCACTAGCTGAACCCCCGCCCGCTTCGCCAGGCAAAAAAAAAAACAAACAGTAAAATTAAAATCAGCTTTCATATTGGATTTTCTCGTGATGGGTAATCTATGTACCGATTATAATCAAGGTATTTCCCCGAGATACTAAAGAAATGGATATGTTCCATGGAGAACACTGCAGAACAGAACGTTAGTTTACGGCGAATAAAGGAAGAAATGTCAAAATGTCATGTTGAGCGATATACTCCTCCTATCCATTATCAAAACAAAAAACTTCATTCGTGAGAAGAAATTACATAATCCAATAGCTGGAATTCGAATATACTCCTTTCAAAACACATAGCAAATCAATCAAATCGTTCACTAATCAAACAACACAAAAACTAAATAAATTTATACAATTTCAGTTTTCTTGACTTAAGTCGGCATTTGACGAATGAATATTGCTTTATTTGTAACCTTTCTTTACTATTGTGCTAAAAAATTCCAAAGTAACCGTATAGTTTTACAAAATTCAAATCCAAATTCTTTCAAATCCCGACCATTTTTATATTGTCTAAGCAGGTTACAAAAAAATTAACTCACAGAACAATTTAGAAATCTCGGTGTCGAATATACTGTAAAAGAGTTTTTTTTCGTATGGGAAGGGTCATGGCCACTTTCCGCCCATCTCGGCGTCGAATATACACTAAAACATGTTTTAATTTTGTATGAGAAGGGACACACTCACTTTCCGCCCATCTTTGCACAACTATTTACACTGGATCTACACACACAAAATTCCAGCACTGTAGGTGTCTATATTCGATAATAGGTTTTAACTTCGTATGGGAAGTTTAACGCCCACTTTTCCAGTACCGCCCATTTTTGGCACAACTACGCATATTGATGTAGGATGCACTCACACAAAATTTCAGCACTCCAGGTGTTATAGAACTGACAATATTCGATAATAGGTATTAACTTCGATTGGGACGTACCACGCCCACTTTTCCAATACCGCCCATTTTTGGCACAACTACTCATATTGATGCTAGATGTACTTACACAAAATTTCAGCACTCTGATGTCATAGAACTGACAATATTCAATAATAGGTTTCATCTTCGTATGGGAAGTGCCACGCCCACTTTTCCAATACCGCCCATTTTTGGCATAACTACGCACGTTTATGCTAGATGCACTGACACAAAATTTCAGCATTGTAGCTGTCATAGAACTGAATATATTCGATAATAGGTTTTAACTTCGTATGGGAGGTGCCACGCCCACTTTTTCAATACCGCCCGTTTTTAACACAACTGTGCAGACTAACAATTAGTAATCTTTCACAAAAATTCAAGAATTTAGCTGCAACAGTACTCCGAATATGCTAATTTATAAAAAACGAATAAATCCCCAATTTGTTCGAGAGGTGACACGCCCACTGAAAATATCAAAAATTTATATAGCCTATTTTCACCACCGGTTCAGCATGAACATTCTGTGAATTCAAGAACAAACAAACAAACACAGTTTCATTTTTATATAAATAAAGGGTGATTTTTTAGCAGGTTTTAGGTTTAAACAGCTGACGCACGTTACGTGTTTTGTTGCACTGTCAAACATCTTCAGTTTGGTCTATAATTTAACCATGAATCGTCTTACAAACGAACAACGCTTGCAAATTATTGAATTTTATTATCAAAATGCGTGCCCTGTTAAGAAAGTTCATTGGGCGCTTCCACTTTATGGTCAGTTGAATCGACCCACTGAAGCGGCTATTCGGGTAATTGTGACTAAATTTCGCACCAAATTTACATTGTTGGGCATTAAACCACAAACACGCTTACGCTGTATCGGCCAGTGTTAAGCTTTTAAAAAATCACCCTTTATATAGATAGTAACCAACTGCAGTGGACTTCGAAGTGATTATTCCGAATAGCATGTCAACTACATAAGGCAGAACTCAAAAAACGTGAATGACATACACGAATACACCCTCAAAATACACACACTAGAAAAAACAATTTGTGTGTAGCCGATTGTCGCACCAACGAATAAATCGTTACTGAACGATATCAGTTTCGTTGCTACAACAAATGCGTTGTTGAGGCAAATTGTACATTTCGCGAAATTAAAATATAAATTTTAATAAAATTTGAGGACAAAAGAAGTAAGGAAAGGCTAATGTCGGTCGGGACGACTATATGATACCCACACCCCTCCCTGTGTATATAGCAGGTTTTGATTTCTAATCCGAGGTTGTTTTTGGGGCATAAATTAATCTTTAGTCAAATGTAACGAATATGGTAAAATTGATGAAAATCTTTTGCATTATGTTACTCATACATATGATAGACCCATACACAAAAAAAAATCGGGACACACCTCATTGTAGCTGCGCCTAGTGAAAAATATAACAATTACGTTCGTCAAGATTACTGTAATAAATTGAATTCAGAGTGTTATCTACAAGGTGCAACATGAGCGGTGACAATATATTTGCGTAAAATATGTGGTATCTAGAGTGAAAAGAGTCAAATCGGGAGTGAAATTCGTATGGGGGCTATATCTAAATCAGAACCGATTTTCATGAAATTAATCAGTATTAGTCCTTGTCATGAAAAACTTCGTTGTGCAAAGTTTCATTTAGTTCTGGCTACAATTGCGACCTGTACTCTGATTACAAGAATAGATGAACAGACAGACGGACGGCTAAATCGATTCAAAAAGTGATTCTAAGTCGATCGGTATAATTAAACATTGGGTCTATCTCTCTTCCTTTTGGGTGTTACAAACAAATGCACAAATACATAATACTCTCGTGGAGTGTAAAACAAGTAAGGAAAGGCTAAAGTCGGACGGGGCCGTCTATGTGATACACTACACTTTCTCTCCGAATACAACTCAATTCGGTAAAAAGAGTGAAAACGGAAAGGATTTTTGCATATTTCCTAATCATAGGCTAATGTGACCTGACCCAATTTGTCAAATCGAGAAAAATATATGCATCGGGGCTATATCCAAACATGGAATGAAGTGACCACTTACATTAGGTTTTTCCACTTCAAGTATAACGTGCTATGCTCAATTTGAAGAAATTCGGCGAAAATACGTGTTTTCTGGGGCGTAAAAAGTCAAGTCGGATGCGAAATTTGTGTAGGACCTACATATAAATCTGAACCGATCTGACCCATTTTCTCCATGGGTGATTCTAGTTGAAATATAAGATATTTTGAAAGATTTGAAGAAGCTCTGTTAAAATATGTGGTTTATAAAGTGGAAAAAGTCAAATCGGGAGTGAAATTCGTGTGGGAGCTATATATAAATCTGAACCGATCTGACCTATTTTCACCACAATTGTTCTTAGTTTAAATATAAGATGTTTTGCCAAATTTGAAGACAATCTGATAAAATATGTGGTTTCTAAAGCGGTAAAAGTCAAATTGGCAACGAAATTCGTGTAATCTGAACCGATCTAACCCATTTTCACCATGGGTGGTTTAGTGAAATATAAGATGTTTTACCAATTTCAATCAAATCTGTTAAAATATATATTAAATAGAGTTAAAAGAGTCAAATCGGGAGTGAAATTCGTATGGGCGCTATATCTAAATCTGAACCGATTTTCTGCAAATGAAATAGCGTTCGTCCTTATCCCGAAAAACTTCGTTGTGCAAAGTTTCATTTTGTTCTGGATACAATTGCGACCTGTATCTTGATTACAAGAATAGATGGACAGACAGACGGACATTGCTAAATCGATTCAAAAAGTGATTCTAAGTCGACCGGTATAATTAACAAAGGGTCTATCTCGGCCCCGCCCGACTATATGATACCCTACACCACTCCCAGCGTATATACTGATTTTGACAAACAAATCAAACTGATAATGAGCGTTGCCAATTTCTATGCGCAATGCTCCACCTTTGCTGCAAGTGTTCCTAACTGAAATATAACGTGATGTAGAAAATACGTCTAAAATCGGGGTCCATAGTCCACATCATCAGTAAGAGTTCCTATGTGAAATAGTTCATGATCTGAAAAATTCATTCGATATCCCATGTAATATGAAGGATTTAAAAAGATAATATTGAAAATTTGTGGGACAGTTGTATCTGGAAACATTGAGCCATATGGTCCAATTTTCGGGTAGGTATTCCGAGAGTAAATATAATATGACCTGGAAAATTTGACAAAGGTCCATTGACAAATGCAGATTTTACAGCGGTAATAGGATAAATTGGACGGACATTTGTAGGGGGGCCTATAAAAACACTTGGGGCGCTAAGATCCAATGTAAGATATGGGTTCTAGAGCGATAATAGTGTGAACTGAGGCCCAGTTGTATGGGGGCTATACCAAAACATTGTCCTATATAACTGGCTTTCAAAATACGTGTTTCTAGTATAAATGTAACACTGTGTGGAAAATTTGATCAAGATCCGATGTAAACTGTGCATTTTAGAGCAGTAATATTGTAAATCGGAGGTACATTTGTATGGGGGCTATATCAACACATAGACCCATGTGGACCACAATTAGATGTTTCTAGTTCAAAATGAACACGATCCTGAAAATTTGGTCATGATCCCATGTAAAATTTGTATTCTAGAGCAGTAATAGTGTAAATTATAGGGATATTTGTATGGAGGCTATATCTAAATCTGAACCGATTTTCTCCAAATTCAATACCACTCGTACAGACAACTGTACGTATTTCTTTGTGCTATTTGTGTTTTTCATTCATACTTCAATTTTGCAATGACGAATAAATGTGCATAGTTCCGCCAGATGTTGAGCTGAGAAGTTTTTTAGCAAGCTTGGTAAGTCGTTGAAATTATTGAAAAATGTGTAATCTTTTCTAATATCTTCATATTTGCGGCATTGAAAAATTGCGTTGTTTTCAGTTTCTGGCGTGTTGCAACTTTCGCAGATATTGGTGTTGATGATTTTTATCCTGTGTAGGTACATTTTCCCGTAAGTCCGGCGAATAGTCGGTTTATATTTTTTATATTTTTAGGAGACAGGTGTGTGCCACAATACCAGTGTTGTTTCGCCCATTAGTGACGAGGTTTTTGACGTTATTTTAAAGAGGAAGTTTTGACCACAGGAGATGTTGCACACTGCACATCCTGTTTCATTTTCTTTAACAGAGGCGTCCGTAGCCCAAATCGAGCAGCCAACACTATTTAGTTCATTTATTTTTATACCCTCCACCTGGGTCATTCCGTTTGTAACACCTTGAAAGATTCATCGGAGACCCCATAAAATATATATATTCTCGGTCGTGGCAAAATTCTAAGACGATTTAGCCATGTCCGTCTGTCTGTCCGTCCGTCTGTTGAAAACACGCTAGCTTCCGAATGAAATGAGGTAGGAGGTTCAAATTTCTCCTAAATGTGTTTTATGGTTGCAGATCGGTGGGGATTGAAAGTGCACGAAATCGGCCCAAAGGGAAAAATTTTTCCCTCACAAGGATTAAAAATACCCCCTAATATTTTAGAGTATTTAAGCATATTTTTCAATATGTCTGCTTGTACTTACTTGATATTGGGTATGCGCATTCCCCCTGTAACAAAAACGTGCACCATAAAGTGATTTTTATTCGTAGGGGTGTATTTTTTCCAAATTCGTACTTTTAAAGGGTAAAATGGTACGTGGGATAAAAATGGTACCAACTAACTTCACCTAGAATAATGAAATTCGGTGTATACATTTCTCAGATTGCGTAGATACGTAAAATAAACAGATTTTTCGAAATTCGTACTTTTTGGGGTTAAAATAGAAAAAGGGGATAAAAATAGTACCAACCAAATGACTGCAGCTAGAGTCATGAAATGCGGAGTATACATTCCTCTGACTGCGTATACACAAAAAATAAATGTTTCTTTCCAAATTCGTACTTTCAAGGGATACAATGAGTACAGAGGGAGAAAATTGGTACCAACTGAACGACTGCAGCTAGAATGATGAAATTCGGTGTGTACATCCCTGTAATTGCGTAGACACGTAAAATAAAGAGATTTTTAGAAAGTCATACTCTTAAGGGGGTTAACTAGGTAAAAGGGGATACAAATAGTACCAACCATAGCCACACAAAATAAAAAGATATTTCTAAATTTGTACTTTTTACTTTTACGACAAAAATTGGTTGAATCATGAAGTTAGGTTATTTTGCACTATGTTCGATATGTAAATTTATTGGGAGCCTTGCCTTATAAGCATGGTTTGAAATAATAAAAATATTATATTTATTTATAAAATTATTTTTTCAATATCTGCATTTGTTTTGGTTTGGCTATTAAAAAAATATTTTCCTGTGATTTTACGGCACTTCTACTAAAATCGAAAGCCTCTGTGGAACGCAATCCATGGTGGAGGGTATATAAAGTTCGGCCCGGCCGAACTTAACACCTTTTTTACTTGTTTGTTGTAGAATTTATTTATAGTATTATTATTTGGGAGTGTGTTTTTAGAGGAGTTGAAAATGTTCATTAGAAAAATAATTTTATCTGAGGGGTATTCAATTTTATTTGTTGTTGTGTTATCAAAGATATTTTTGAATTTGACATAGACAAGACCAAGACTTGTTTTTTTGGTTGCCGTTGAGGTGAATTTCTTGTATGTTTCGCGACGGTAGATTTTTAGTTTCTTGAGTTCTTTTGCTGCAAGATACTGTGATCGTTGTTCAGGTGGCATTATCAGAGACAAAGCATATATAATATGTATTGGAGTAGAGGGTGTGAGCCCGAGATTTCCCTCAGTATCTGGTTTTGGAAGGTGGTAACTTTTTATACCTTACACCACTTCGTAGACTAGGGTATTATAAGTTAGTTTTCAGCCAAATGTTTGTAACACCAAGAAATAATTGAGCCAGACCCACCTTCAAGTATACGGATCGGCTGTCTGTCCGTCTGCTGTCCATCTAAGCTTGTTCGCTCTACAGGTCGCAATTGTGGCCCGATTGCCATGAAATTTGGCAGGAGTTACTTTTTTGACCAAGGGCGATTGGTATTGAATTTAAAATTATAATCATTATAATTTACAATATTACTGCTCTAGAATACACATTTTACATGGGATCATTACCAACTTTTCAGGATCGTGTTAATTTTGAACTAGAAACAGCTAAAGTGAAAGTGGACCACATGGGTCTATGTTTTGATATAGCCCCCATACATACCTCCGATTTACAATATTACTGCTCTAAAATGCACATTTTACATCGGATCTTGATCAAATTTTCCACACAATGTTACATTTATACTAGAAACACGTATTTTGAAAGCCAGCTATATAGGACAATGTTTTGGTATAGCCCCCATACAAATGGCCCCCAGTTCACGCTATTATCGCTCTAGATCCCATTTCTTACATTGGATCTTGATAAAATTTTGCAGATCATGTTATATTTCAATAAAAAATACCTATTTTGAAAGTGATCTATGAGGGTCCACTTTTTAATGTAGCGCCCTTACAAATGGGCCCCCATTTTTATTATTACCCCTCTGGGACCCACATTATGCATCGCAAGTTTATCAAATTTTGCAGACTATATTATATTTCAACTAAGAATACATACTATGAAAGTCAAATATAGGGGCCCATATTTTGGTATACCCCCATATTTTGGTATAACCCCCATCTGCTTTATTACAGCTCTAGAACCCACATAGTGCATTGGATCTCGATACAATTTTGCAGGTCATATTATATTTCAACCAAGATTACCTACTCACCTAATGGGGGCCCTTACATATGGCCTCCATTTTCTGTTATGATACAACCCCAAGTGTTTTATAGGTTTGTAGGCCACCTACAAATGTCCGTCTAATTTATCTCATTACCGCTGTAAAATCTGCATTTGTCAATGGATCTTTGTCAAATTTTCCAGATCATATCATATATACTCTCGGAATACCTACCCGAAAAATGCACCATATGTCTCAATGTTTCCAAATACAACTGTCCCACAAATTTTCAATATTATCTTTTTAAATCCATCGGATATCGAATAAATTTTCCAGATCATGAATTATTTCACATAGGAACACTTACTGATGAAGTGGACCATGGATCCCGATTTTAGACGTATTTTCAGTTAGGAACACTTGCAGCAAAGGTATAGAATTACGCAAAGAAATTGGCACCGCTCATTATCAGTTTTTGATTTGGTTACATAACACTTCGTATTCAACTTATTACAGCCATTCAATTTTGCCATATTTGTTAAATTTGACTTTTTTTAATCAAAACCATGTATATATGCAGGGAGTGGGGTAGGGTATCATATAGTCGGCCCCGTCTGACTTTAGCCCTTCCTTACTTGTTTTATTTAAATACGTCGGCATGTGGGCCATTGAGGAGATGCATATTCAGTTTTGGAAAAAAGTAGTGATTTAGTTAAGTTAACCGCAATTTTAGGATAGAGATTTTGATACCCAGAGTTTACCATTTTAAGTGCATTCAGTGATGAGTTATACGAGGCAATGGTTTCATCATAGTGTTCTTTCAATGACAGGCTGTTTTTGATATGCCTGCCCAAAAATTTAATTTTTTAAGTGCAGAAATTTTAATTCCTTGAATTGTAATATTTGCGATTTTTCTTCCACCTTTTGCAACATACATGACGACAGTTTTTTCTGGATTGAAATGGAGATTTAGTTTTGATGATAGATAGCCCGCAGAAATTGTTGTTTTTAATTTGTAGGTTATTGTTTGCAGAGTCAAAGTTTTTGTGTGCTGCTAGTATTATGAAGTCATGTGCAAATTGGAAGAAGTATGAAGATTGATCTGCAATTCCATGTAGACCGAAGCTGCCTTGTGGATGTCCATTGTAAATTTCAAGTTTTTCTTTACCCATAACTAGTGTACGCTTTCTTAGGAAGTTTATGGACCAACATATTATGTCTTCTGGGCATTCAATCTCTAACATTATTTGTTGGAGGTGTTCAATTTTGACACAGTCGTAGTCCTTGGAGACATCCAATGATAAAAGTAGGATTTTTCCCCCTTTTTCACATTGAGACAGATCAATTTTTCCAATAAGCATACGTGTTGTTTGGAAGAATTTTGCTATCCTCGAGGAATTTTTGTAATCGTTCTTTAAACATGAGGTTTATTATTTTCAGAAAAACGGATATAAGTGCAATAGGCCTGTAGTTGGGAAAAACTTCAAAGTTTTTCCCTTTTTATACACTCCACGAGAGTATTATGTCTTTGTGCATTTGTTTGTAACGCCCAAAAGGAAGGGAGATAGACCCACTGTTAATTATACCGATCGACTTAGAATCACTTTTTGAATCGATTTATGTCTGTCTGTCATCACGATACAGGTCGCAATTGTAGCCAGAACCCAATGAAACTTTGCACAACGAAGTTTTTCGGGATAAGGACGAACGCTATTTAATTTGAAGAAAATCGGTTCAGATTTAGATATAGCCCCCATACGAATTTCACTCCCGATTTGCCTCTTTTGACTCTAGATACAGCTTTTCTTCAAACTTTTCAAGACATCTTATATTTGCACTACAAACACCTGTGGTAAAAATGTGTTAGATCGGCTCAGATTTATATATAGCTCCCATACAAATTTCGCTCCCAATTCGACTTTTTCCGCTCTAGAAACCACATATTTTATCAGATTGACTTCAAATTTGGCAAAACATTTTGTATTTAAACTAGAAAGACATGTGGTGAAAATTGATCAGATCGGTTCAGATTTAGATATAGCCTCCATACGAATTTCACTAACGATTTGACTCTTTTGAATCTAGATACCACTTTTTTTTCTTCAAAATTGGCAAGACATCTTATATTTGCACTACAAACACCTGTTGTAAAAATGTGTTAGATCGGTTCAGATTTATATATAGCTCCCATACAAATTTCGCGCCCGGCTTGACTTTTTTCCGCCCCATAAAACACGTATTTTCACCGAATTTCTTCAAATTGAGCATAACACGTTTTACTTGAACTGGAAGAACCTATTGTGCAAGTGGGTCACTTTATTCCATGTTTGGATATAGTCCCGATACAGAGATTCTTCTTGATTTGAGAAAGTGGATCAGGATCCCGTTTTCACTTTTTTTCACGAATTGAATTGTATTCGAATAGAATGTGGAGTGTATCATATAGTCGGCCCCGCCCGACTTTAGCCTTTCCTTACTTGTTTTGGTATGGGAAAGATTTTAATATGTCTCCGTTCATTGTAGATTTCACAATTTTTCCAAGCAGAGTTCATCGCGTCTAAAAGATTTGTTTTGGATTATTGATCGATTTGGTTAACCATTTCATATGTAATGCCGTCCAAGCCGGCTGCCGAGGGTTTCGTTTTGTTCATTAGAACTTTTGAGAATTCCTGTATGGATAGTTCTGTCGTTGAGGAAGACTTTGTGTTTGAAACAATTACTGGAGTTTTATTTGGCACTTGATTTTTCAGGTGTTTAAGGAAATCTTTGTTATTTTCTGATGACCATCTCGTTTGAGCAGATGAAGTTATTGCATTTTTACAAACACGAACGAACCTGAAAAGGGCTTTCGAGTTGGGAGTAGAGTTTAGCTTATCAATTCTTTTGGAAAAGTTTTGTTTTTTGAGTTTTTTATAGCTTTTTTTATGTTATTGATTGTATCAATTAGTTTAGTTGTATTTATATTATTGTTGTGAATATCGAACGTTTTTTGAGCTGCAAGTTTGAGTCTATAGTGTTTCTCCACAGTGTCGTCCCACCAAGCTATACTATTAAAGAGGTGAGCACATTTGACATTTGTTTTGCAAAATTTTACATAATTTTTTCCAGATAAGTGACCTTGGAGAATTTCGGGTGGTCGTATATAGGTCTTGTTGGAGTGAGTTCCAGAGGACTTGCAACTGAATGGATTCTTTGCCAGGGGCGCAGCGATTTTGCTATATTTAATTTTTGTAATTCTACTGTTTATTTCTTCATTAATATTTCTTTTTGGCGGTATCTTGTTTTTTTTGTAATTGATGGGAAAGTATTTTGGTGTTTCTTCAGATAGGATATCATAATAATTTTGATTTTCGGGATATTTTTTAATTATCTCTTTCCTAGATAGGTTAGAAAGTACCATTACTTCTCGTAGTTTATTTTCCGTGTCCCATTTAATGCATTTTCATGATTCACAGTCGTAGTCCTTGGAGACATCCAATGATAAAAGTAGGATTTTTCCCCCTTTTTCACATTGAGACAGATCAATTTTTCCAATAAGCATACGTGTTGTTTGGAAGAATTTTGCTATCCTCGAGGAATTTTTGTAATCGTTCTTTAAACATGAGGTTTATTATTTTCAGAAAAACGGATATAAGTGCAATAGGCCTGTAGTTGGGAAAAACTTCAAAGTTTTTCCCTTTTTATACACTCCACGAGAGTATTATGTCTTTGTGCATTTGTTTGTAACGCCCAAAAGGAAGGGAGATAGACCCACTGTTAATTATACCGATCGACTTAGAATCACTTTTTGAATCGATTTATGTCTGTCTGTCATCACGATACAGGTCGCAATTGTAGCCAGAACCCAATGAAACTTTGCACAACGAAGTTTTTCGGGATAAGGACGAACGCTATTTAATTTGAAGAAAATCGGTTCAGATTTAGATATAGCCCCCATACGAATTTCACTCAGATAGGATATCATAATAATTTTGATTTTCGGGATATTTTTTAATTATCTCTTTCCTAGATAGGTTAGAAAGTACCATTACTTCTCGTAGTTTATTTTCCGTGTCCCATTTAATGCATTTTCATGATTCAGTAGATAGTATATGCTACATATCGAGCCCTTAGCGCGGAATTATCGTAAGCGACATTTTCTGAAAATATTTTTTATTGTTGAATTTAAAATTTTATGGAGTGATACATAAATAATAATTGTCAAAATGTCAAAATTGTTAACGTTTATATAAAAAAATGGGGCTAAGATTTTATCGTAAGTCGATGCTCACATTTTCAAAGAAAGCAATTTTATCGTAAGCGACAGTTTATGAATTTAGGTAAAAACTGTCTGTACAATCCTGGGAGCAGTTCTGGAAGTGGACTGTATGTATTTCTCGTAAGCTCCCAAAATTGTATAAATTATTGGTAGTTTTCAAAAATATATGAAACAGGAAGAAAGAGAAAGGACAAGGCAGTTTCAGTTTCAATTCAAATTTCAGTTTTATTTTCAGTTTTGTGCTGCTTACCGCTTCTGTTGTGGACACCCAAGTGAAAGAGTGTTGCAGGGAAAACAGCACACGAACATTCAGATAGAATTAGCCACAAAGATACAATTCAGCATTAACAATGGCTGCATTTTAGTAAAGATGGAAACTCTTTATCCGTTTGAGTAAAAGCTTTCCCTTCGTAGAAGGGATTGGATAAAGAGTTGCCATCGCAGTACAAATTATAAAAGTAAACAGTAAAAACAGTAAATTATAAAATTTAATGGTGAACTACTTTTACTAATTTCAATTAAATATAATTCATGATAATTCATTTATGTTGTTGAAACACGATTCAACATGCCGCCCCCTTTGCAAGATTGCAAGTTCAATACTGACAGGCTCCGGATATAGTCCAACCGAAGACTGTACTTTGTGCAATGGGCATTGTGGAAGACGTTTGGATTAGACCAGCTCGTAGGACTCGGGGCAGTTGATCGTTCGCGATCATTACTTCGATGGACGTTGGCTTGAAAAAATGGGGATCGGCCAAATCCGTCAAGTGATTGTAGATGTTTTCCAGTTTTTTCTCTGTTGTGGCTTCTGGTAAGGTGGTGTTAAATTGTGTTCTTACTAAGCCAGTAATTTGGATTTTTGCCGATGGATCGTTATATGATTGTAAATTAATGACGCAGTACTCCTTGTTGTCCTTTTCTGTAGTTTTAAGTTTTAACCTCTCCACTAGACTTGATAAGATGATCGTCTGTGCTCCTCCAGAATTCAGCAGTAGACGTAGCTTTCCTGGTCCTCTTGGTGTGAGAACACAAGCCAATGCGGTGGGCAGAAAGACATGTACTCTAGAGCGATTACTCAGACGATCGTTGACATACGACTGAGTCCGACCTTTCTTGACTGAGGAGCACGATGCAGAAGATTGTCGACGTTGACTAGGTGGAGAACGGATTTCAGGCTTACGTGGCGATGGGTGGTAGCTTTGTTGTCTTCCATTATCAGTTCGGCGCTCGGATTTCGGAAGCTCCCGCTCACACTGCGGACGTTGATGGCTGCGACCACGATGTTGATTATTTTGGCGATTGGTGTCCAAACTTTTCCGGTTTGTGTTGGTTTGGGATGATCGTTGTTGCCTGCTGTTGTCAACATGTAGCATGGTATGGTGGTTGTCGTCGCAGACGAGGCACTTTTTTCGCGAAGAGCACCAGAATCGCGTGTGAGCTGTGTATAAACATTTAAAACAGAAGCCCTTTTCTTTTACTACTTTCCGACGTTCCGGTACAGCCATTTCACGAAACACAGGACATTCATTCAAACGATGCCTCTCATGGCAAATTCGGCATTCTGGCAAGCTGGAAGAAGTGCTGTAATGTAAGATTTTATTAAACAAGTGAACGGCGGAATCAAAGCTAACTTGACTATCAGGCATTGGGTAAAATACAAAGTTTTACTAGAGGGCGAGTTACTATTCCGTTCTGGGTTCGTATTTCAGCAACACGAACCCGTGAGTCATTTCCTGTGAAAACTTTTATGACCCGCCCAAGACGCCATTCAGTTGGTGGCAAATTATCTTCTTTTATAATTACAAAATCATCGGTTTTAAGATTTTGTTGAGCAGATTTCCATTTGTATCGTCTCTGGAGTTCAGATATATATTCATTTTTCCAGCGTTTGGCAAAATGAAGCTGAATGGCTTTCAATCTTTGCCATCGATTGATCAGAGAAAGATTATCAGAGAATTCTTCAGGTATAGCTAGTAGAGACGAGCCTCTTAATAAATGGCCTGGCGTTAGTGGGATTAATTCAGTAGCATCTTCACTAATAGGAGAAATCGGTCTGGAGTTCAGAATACTTTCGATCCTAATCAAGAGTGTAGAAAACTCTTCATAAGTAAATTTCAGAGTCCCAGCTGTCTTTTTCAGGTGACTTTTCATGCTTTTTACGACAGCCTCCCATAAACCACCCATGTGCGGGGCGTGAGGTGGTATGAAATGCCACGAGAATCCATGTAAATTGTATTTCTCAACCAGGGCTTTTTCAGCCGTTTTGAGAAAGGTTTTGTATTCATGGGCGAGTGATCTACTAGTCCCGACAAAATTTGTCCCATTGTCCGAAAAGACCTTGTTGGGAAAACCCCTCCGGCCTACAAATCTGCTGAAAGTTGCTAGGAACGCTTCAGTTGTGAGTTCAGAGCAAGTTTCCAAATGAATTGCTTTTGTGGATAAGCATACGAATATGGCGGCATATCCCTTTTGGATTTTTGCATTTCGAAGTCGTGAAGTTTTCAGCTCGAATGGACCGGCAAAGTCGAGCCCCGTGTTAGTGAATGGTAAAGAGAATGTGCATCTTTCTGCTGGAAGCGCTGCCATAATTTGATTCCTGACTCTGCTCTTATAAATCGTGCATGCTTTGCACTTCCGTATGCAGTGGCGAACAGCATTTTTTAGTCGAATAACATAAAATTCTTGTCGAATTGCTCGTAGCATACACCGATGTTCAGCGTGCAATAACATTTTGTGTGTAAATTCTATTAAAAGTTTACACAATCGAGATGACTCGGGAAGTATAAGGGGGTGTCGTTCATTGTAGCTGATATCCGCGTTGGCTAGGCGGCCATTTACTCGCAATAGTCTATTCTCATCCAAAAATGGGTTTAAAGTTAGTAGCTTACTTTTTGAACTTATTGGCAGATTGGAATTAAGTGAGTGATACTCAGAGGCATAATATGTTGTTTGAGCTATTTTCAGTAAACGAAACTTCACAAATGAGATTTCCTTCGCAGTTATGAAATCTTTTCGCATATCTGGATCAGATTTCTTTTGACTTTTCCTAACGAAGCGAAACATGTAGCAAATCACGCGTAAGGCGCGATTATAGGATGAGAATCGTTCTAATATGTCCTCGACTTCTGACTGAGTTTGAAAGGTTAACACCTTTTTCTCAAGTGCAGGTTCCTTGATTAGCGGCTGTTTTGGCCAAAGCGTAGCGTCCTCAGTTAACCACTTAGGTCCATGCCACCAAAGGGCATTTGACTGAAGCTCTGAAGCTGTGCAGCGTCGAGTGCCAATATCAGCAGGATTTTCAGATGTTGGGACATGTCTCCAGTTCACATTACCTACATTATCCAATATCTCAGAAATCTTGTTTGCTACAAAAGTTTTCCAGTGAAATGGTGGTTTACTTAACCAAGACAACGTAATAGTGGAGTCAGACCAGAGATAGATTTCTGTAACCGAAAAACTCAGATGTTCACAGATTGATTTTAGGAGCCTTGACAGTAGTGCAGCCCCGCACAACTCCAGTCTGGGTAAACTAACTGTTTTTAATGGAGCTACTTTGCTTTTTGACACCAGTAAATATGACGTGGTTACGTTTTTCGGTGAGGTCGAGCGAATATACAGGCACGCACAATATGCCTTCTCTGAGGCATCACAAAATCCATGAATTTGAATTTTGCTCTCTGGTGCATATTGAACCCATCGGGGAATTCTTATTTTTTCAATATCTGGGAAATTTGACATAAAATTGTCCCATCTCTCAAGGGAGTTTGGATTGACCTCTTCATCCCAGTTAGTCCCGTCAATCCATAGTTGTTGCATCAGAACTTTTGCGAGGACTATAACCGGGGCTAACCAACCCGCAGGGTCGAACAACTTCGCTACTATAGATAGAATTTTGCGTTTAGTCAATGGCGCAGATGGGACAGAAATATTATTTACTTTATAAAAAAAGGTGTCAGACATGGCATTCCAGCGAATACCTAATGTCTTGGTTTCACTTGCGTCTTCGAGTTTAAGGAAATCTTCGAATAGAAGATCTTCTTGTGGTAGGTTGTGAAGTAATTGAGTGTGATTTGCAGTTAGTTTTTTCAGAGGAAATCCCGCAGAATTCAGCAAATCTATCAGTTCGAGTAAATACGATTTAGCTTCTGTCAGAGTGTGTCCGCCAGACAGGACGTCGTCCACATATATTTGGTGTTTCAGAATGGATGCGGCAGTCGGGTGCGAGGTTTTTCCATCTTCACTCAGTTGCAATAAGGTTCTTATTGCCAGATAAGGAGCACAGTTTACGCCAAATGTTACAGTTTTCAGGCAGAAGTCTTGGATTGTATCTTTTGGAGACTGCCGGAAAAGAATCCTCTGAAATTGTCTGTCTTCCTTATGAACAAAAATTTGTCTATACATTTTTTGTATATCCCCATTGAATACATATTTGAAGAAACGCCACCGAAGAATGACATTCATCAAATCATTTTGCAATGTCGGACCAGTATATAGAACGTCATTCAGAGAAAACCCACTGGTAGTTTTCTTGGACGCGTTAAAAACCACACGGACTTTGGTGGACGTGCTTTCTGGTTTTATCACAGCATGATGTGGCAGGTAGAAAGAAAAATATCGAGAATTGTCGAAAATTTCAGTCTGTGTAGTCGGTTCCATATGGTCCAAATCCAAATATTTCTCCATTCTCACAAATTGACCGAAAGCCGCGCGTCTCGATGATCCCAGAAATTTTTCCGATTGTAAATTAGTCCTAAAGGGCAATCTGACGACGTATTTACCATCAGTCCGACGGCCAGTCGTATTCTTGAAGAAATCTTCACACCATTTGTCGTTGTTCGACAATGTTTTTACCGCAGGCACTTCCTCCAATTCCCAGAATTTCCTCACCTCTTCATTTAGTGTGTCGGAAGCAGTTACCCAGGACGCGAAAGTGGTTACAGAACGAACGACGGGTCGGCCACTTATGAGCCATCCGAATTCAGTTTCTTGAGCGAGAAGGTTCCCAGAAACATTTTTTTGGACTCCCGACTTCAATATGAATGGAAAAATATCACTGCCTAGTAACATATCTATCTGAGCAGGTTTGAAAAATCCAGGATCAGCTAAGTCGAGGTAATTGAAATTGGAGCAATCAGAGATAGTGGTGGGAGCTGCTGGCATCAAATGGTTTAAACTAGTGACAACTATAGCCGTTGTGTCCAATTTAAAATCAGATTTTCTGGATTTCAGGGTCAGATGACACATTTTAGTAGAGTTTTCAAGGACGGTCCCCCCAAGTCCGGAAATCCTCGTAAAGCATTTCTTTGTCGGGATGGAAAACCGATTGACTATCCTTTTGGATATAAACGATTCCTGAGAGCCTTGATCCACGAAAACTCTAATAGTGAAGCAGATTCCTTGGTGTTCTATGTCCACCAGAGCTGTGGGCAGGACCGTTCCTTCGCCCGATTGAGAAAAATGGGATTGAACGTTAGTTCTTGCAGCAGCAGCAGCTGACGTAGTCGGCAGTAAGTCATATTGAGTATCAATATGATAAGACGCTGCATTAGACTGGTCCCGGCGGTTGTATAAAGTGCCTGGGACTACTGGTCTTGAAGATGCCTCTTGGGAACCAGTGTGACCAGTTTCAGGGTGCAAAATGGTATGATGAGGCAGAGGGCATTTTTTACATACCTTGTCACTTGTGCAATTCTGTGCGGTGTGCCCATACAGCAAGCAATTCTCACAAACATTATTGCTGACTATAAATTTCTTCTTTTCAGCAAGAGGCCATGATTTAAATTTGGGACAGTTTCTAAGAACATGACTTTGGCGGCAGATTTTACAGAGCCGATACGTAGTATCGGACTTCGTGTGGAAATTCTGGGACTTTTGTGAAGTCGGGGAGGGATTGGAAGGCTTCCTCATATCAGAAATCGATTCCAACATATCCAGTCTTTTCGATATGAAGTCGTCCAACTGATCCCACGAAGGCATTTGTTTGTGGTCCTCAATAGAATTTTCCCAAGCAGTCAAAGTTTCTTCCGGCAACTTTGAAGAAACCCAATATACTAAAATCGGATCCCATGAAATTACAGAAATATTGTCCGTTCTGAGAACCGACATGCAGTTATTGATGGTATATTGCAAATTTCTTAAAGCTTTTCCCTTTTCCGAAGAAACATTTTCAATTTCAAAAATTTTCCTCAACTGATGATTGATAAGAATGCGTTTATTCTCATAACGCAGACGTAATGCGTCCCAAGCAAGCTTATAATTGTCATCAGTGAGCGCAAATCTTTTCACTATTTGATTTGCCTCCCCCCGGGTCTTTGCCCTAAGGTGGAAAAGTTTTTGAGCAGGTGATAACTTTGGATGGTTACCATAAATAGCAGAGAACATATCTCGGAAACTTGGCCATTTATCATAACCTCCACTAAATATCTCAGTATCGCAAGGTGGAACTTTCAACGAGAATCCACCGTCATTTGACATTTTTGTTTCAGATTTCTCCTGTGTTTTAGACTTATCTAACTTTTGCTTTTCAATCTGGACCAAATCCAGAATTGTTGCTTTGCAATTCTTATACGTTTTGCAAGAGGCCGTAAACTTCGCATGCGTGGACTCCCGTACCTCACTGGTGTATATCCCATCATCAGCAGTCATTTCAGTTTCATAAACTTGAACGAGCTGTCGCCAGCGCCGTTCCAAGTCATCCAACTCAACCTCGAGACTGGACGCCGTATGATCTTCAATTGGGATATCGGCGAAGCTCGCACAAAACGTCACAACTTGGTCAGAAAAGAAAATAAATTTCTGAGAACTCATTTTCGTAAATTAAGGAATATTAAAGATGACGTACAAAGTTAGTACTTCTAAACCGAAGTCAAGCTCGACCCTTGACTTTTTAATGTTGCGAAGAAATGAACAAATAGATCAAAAATATTCACAGTGTAATATTTTGACTTAATCTTCCTTCGTCTTGGGAAAAAGTTGGGAAAGAAAGGCAAAGAGCTTTTGTCAAATTCCTGTAGAATTTTGAAAAGGCAGAATTTGCAATCTCCGAGTTTAATATTCCTTAGTATCGTACTGCCTTAAATGATCCGAAATATCGTCCTATGAGATATTTCGTGAAAATTAGTAATTTGTGCCTATTCGCAATTGTAGGCAACTTCCCGAAGAAAATTTAGCTTTACACAAAAACTTAAAGATTTTTTTTAGTGTAGCAAAAAATTTCCCAAATTTGTATTTTATGTCTCCTTTGTTATTTTTCGTAAAAAGAAATTAAGTCTTTCTGCAACGTAGAATTTTAATCTTACACAAACTCCTAAGTACATTTGTGAAGTGCAGACAATTTACACTTTTTGTATTCCCTTTAACTTTCTGTAGTGTAAATTTTGTTGTACAAAACAAATTTTTCGTAGAAAATTCAGTTTTGCACACAAATCAGTGTAGCTCTGCAAATTTCCACACAATTTCTCTCAAAAATTACTTCTCTTATAAATTGTTGACAATTTTCCATAGAAAATATGGTTTCAACCAAAGAAAAAAGATGGCAATGAAAATTTCTCAAATTTTGTGTATTCATTTATTGGTTCGTATTCTCTCATAAAAGAAAAAGTACGAATTTTCAAAGTCTATTTTACCTTTAAACCAATAAACTTTGCGTACCAATATTTTAAAGTCTCTGAACTGCACACAATTCCACCCAGAAACTTTCTTGACAACTTGTCTCAAAATTCTTGACAGTGTAGATAATTTTCGTAGAAAATTAAACTGCCAACATATTCTGATTCAATTATTCTTGTAGCGTGGAAATTATATTTCCTAATCTTTTATTAAAAAAATTCTGCAGTGTAGAAAAATTCTCGCGGAGAACTGACAAAAAATTCGTAATAATGATTTTTGTAGCACACAAACCGTACACAAAGGGAAAATGCAGATTTCAAAATTGGAAAAATTATTTCTTTCAAAGTTTCTAAGAACATGACTTTGGCGGCAGATTTTACAGAGCCGATACGTAGTATCGGACTTCGTGTGGAAATTCTGGGACTTTTGTGAAGTCGGGGAGGGATTGGAAGGCTTCCTCATATCAGAAATCGATTCCAACATATCCAGTCTTTTCGATATGAAGTCGTCCAACTGATCCCACGAAGGCATTTGTTTGTGGTCCTCAATAGAATTTTCCCAAGCAGTCAAAGTTTCTTCCGGCAACTTTGAAGAAACCCAATATACTAAAATCGGATCCCATGAAATTACAGAAATATTGTCCGTTCTGAGAACCGACATGCAGTTATTGATGGTATATTGCAAATTTCTTAAAGCTTTTCCCTTTTCCGAAGAAACATTTTCAATTTCAAAAATTTTCCTCAACTGATGATTGATAAGAATGCGTTTATTCTCATAACGCAGACGTAATGCGTCCCAAGCAAGCTTATAATTGTCATCAGTGAGCGCAAATCTTTTCACTATTTGATTTGCCTCCCCCCGGGTCTTTGCCCTAAGGTGGAAAAGTTTTTGAGCAGGTGATAACTTTGGATGGTTACCATAAATAGCAGAGAACATATCTCGGAAACTTGGCCATTTATCATAACCTCCACTAAATATCTCAGTATCGCAAGGTGGAACTTTCAACGAGAATCCACCGTCATTTGACATTTTTGTTTCAGATTTCTCCTGTGTTTTAGACTTATCTAACTTTTGCTTTTCAATCTGGACCAAATCCAGAATTGTTGCTTTGCAATTCTTATACGTTTTGCAAGAGGCCGTAAACTTCGCATGCGTGGACTCCCGTACCTCACTGGTGTATATCCCATCATCAGCAGTCATTTCAGTTTCATAAACTTGAACGAGCTGTCGCCAGCGCCGTTCCAAGTCATCCAACTCAACCTCGAGACTGGACGCCGTATGATCTTCAATTGGGATATCGGCGAAGCTCGCACAAAACGTCACAACTTGGTCAGAAAAGAAAATAAATTTCTGAGAACTCATTTTCGTAAATTAAGGAATATTAAAGATGACGTACAAAGTTAGTACTTCTAAACCGAAGTCAAGCTCGACCCTTGACTTTTTAATGTTGCGAAGAAATGAACAAATAGATCAAAAATATTCACAGTGTAATATTTTGACTTAATCTTCCTTCGTCTTGGGAAAAAGTTGGGAAAGAAAGGCAAAGAGCTTTTGTCAAATTCCTGTAGAATTTTGAAAAGGCAGAATTTGCAATCTCCGAGTTTAATATTCCTTAGTATCGTACTGCCTTAAATGATCCGAAATATCGTCCTATGAGATATTTCGTGAAAATTAGTAATTTGTGCCTATTCGCAATTGTAGGCAACTTCCCGAAGAAAATTTAGCTTTACACAAAAACTTAAAGATTTTTTTTAGTGTAGCAAAAAATTTCCCAAATTTGTATTTTATGTCTCCTTTGTTATTTTTCGTAAAAAGAAATTAAGTCTTTCTGCAACGTAGAATTTTAATCTTACACAAACTCCTAAGTACATTTGTGAAGTGCAGACAATTTACACTTTTTGTATTCCCTTTAACTTTCTGTAGTGTAAATTTTGTTGTACAAAACAAATTTTTCGTAGAAAATTCAGTTTTGCACACAAATCAGTGTAGCTCTGCAAATTTCCACACAATTTCTCTCAAAAATTACTTCTCTTATAAATTGTTGACAATTTTCCATAGAAAATATGGTTTCAACCAAAGAAAAAAGATGGCAATGAAAATTTCTCAAATTTTGTGTATTCATTTATTGGTTCGTATTCTCTCATAAAAGAAAAAGTACGAATTTTCAAAGTCTATTTTACCTTTAAACCAATAAACTTTGCGTACCAATATTTTAAAGTCTCTGAACTGCACACAATTCCACCCAGAAACTTTCTTGACAACTTGTCTCAAAATTCTTGACAGTGTAGATAATTTTCGTAGAAAATTAAACTGCCAACATATTCTGATTCAATTATTCTTGTAGCGTGGAAATTATATTTCCTAATCTTTTATTAAAAAAATTCTGCAGTGTAGAAAAATTCTCGCGGAGAACTGACAAAAAATTCGTAATAATGATTTTTGTAGCACACAAACCGTACACAAAGGGAAAATGCAGATTTCAAAATTGGAAAAATTATTTCTTCAATTTTAAATACCCATTTAAATTGTTGGCATTTTTCCTCTCTGTAGAAACTATTCTTCGAATTGGTTTTTAATTTCTTAATACCTTTCCTTTTTGGTGTCTAAAGATCATTGGACAAACCTAATCTCAGCAAAACTGCTTATATCATCGCAAATCTTCGTACTTCATATAATTTGAAGTGTAAACTTTTCCATATAACTTTACTATGCTTTAAGCTACTTCTATAGGGTAAAGAATTTGATGCAATTCTCCCGCTTAAACAAATTTCGTACACCAAAAATATTCAAGTTTTTTATAGTGTAGAAAGACTATTAAGTAAACTTATTCCGCATACTGTAGTCAATTGTTACCGATTCTTTAGCACATTTATGTACAAGCATTGTATATAAAAGCAAATCCAAAATCGTTTATACGCTTTTGCCAAAAGAGAACTTTATTAGTAGATACATAAACATACATTTTTGAGCAACAGTTTTTTTCTTCAAAAAAAAAGTATATTCATGTAATATTTTCACAATGCGTACAATTCACAAACTCAAAAATTTCGTACACTTGTAACATTCCTTTTAGTGTACAAAATTTCCGAAGAAACTTCAATTCTAATAAAATGCTTCGCAGTACATCAAATTTTTGTGTTATATGCTATTTTGGAGTCGAAGAAAATTATCATCTAAACGTTTGTATACTGTTTCTGCTTTTCTTTCATATATACGTAGTGACAGTCATGCAACAAAAACCTTTCGGTGGTTTAGATTTTCATTCGATTAACTTTTTTTACTTCATAAGTAAATGCATATTAAGTTCATCCTTAGTGCTCAGATTTAGTATGAGACTTTCCTACTTGAGAGTAAGAAGGTGGGACAAAACAATTCGCAGGTATTTCTCAGCACTTATCACTTATTATTTGGACAGTTGTAAGTCCAAAAGACATGTTCGGAGCTAATATTCACTGGTGCCGTTGTACAGCATTGATGAATTTTCAACAAAAAAAAGAAAAAACAAACAAAAATTGCCAATTGAGGAATCCTTTTTTCGATATCTATAATCTGAATTTATGGAAAATTTACAAGAACAACATATAGATTCAGGAACAAAACGTACTGACAATTCTCAGAATGCCAAACACAAGGCGTATGCAATGAAGTGGTAGCTGCAGGCCAAGAGCAAATTCGACACAAACCGTAAATACGAGAAAACGTTTCGAGTATAGTAGAATCAAAATTTACATCTGGTATATATGAATCCTGGTAAAACTTTAAATTGTGTTACGCGCTGTTTCTTTTACCTTTTTCAAAAGGCAATACTTGACTTCCACCTCTTATTTTTGTTAAAATTTTTCCAATTTATTGACAGAAACAGATTTGGATATAAAATATTGCTTTTTTTTGAAATATTAATAGGCATGAAAAACCAGTATATATTTCATTATAATGTTGACAACTTTCCAATCACTTTTCAATTTTTGTCGGTCACTTTTAAGGTTTGGCACATTTAGATTATCGAACAAATTATCTTATATTATTTTGTTATTTCGCAAACTAAAACTCAACAGAAAAGGAAACATACCTCTGATCCGCTGCTGTTGTTTTAATTCTGCAGGGCCCCTGATGGTCTGTTTTTTTGGAGGCCTTTCAATTTCGCACCCTCTTACATCTCGTGCTCAGCACAACCTTGCACAAAACTTTCGAGCCACACATTGATATGAGTAAAAATTTTCTTGTCAGAACTATTATCGCTTTATTTGTTTTAAAATAACTTATTCAATTTACCTATGCAGGCTAGATTATTGAACTATTTATTGCCGAGGTATCTTTAAATCAATTCCTGATTTCCAATTTTTTTGACGTTTCTATGTTTTTTTTTCTTTTCTTCACTTTACACTTGTTCGTCTCTTCTCACCGATCACTCACTGAACAGACTCTGTATCAGCGTTTACGTATTGGATAAACACAATGATGGTAGAGATGACTGCGACGACAGAACAGACTGAATAGAAAATTCCAGTTAAATTATACAGAAAAATAATTGATTGCACTTTTACACAGCTTGTAATTTCCATAAACCAGGTTTGCGTTTGGGGAACAATTACATGTTATTGACACTTATTTTTCTGTGGCTCGAAGGCTCGAAGGACCATGTACAATCCTGGGAGCAGTTCTGGAAGTGGACTGTATGTATTTCTCGTAAACTCCCAAAATTGTATAAATTATTGGTAGTTTTCAGAAATATATGAAACAGAAAGAAAGAGAAAGGACAAGGCAGTTTCAGTTTCAATTCAAATTTCAGTTTTATTTTCAGTTTTGTGCTGCTTACCGCTTCTGTTGTGGACACCCAAGTGAAAGAGTGTTGCAGGGAAAACAGCACACGAACATTCAGATAGAATTAGCCACAAAGATACAATTCAGCATTAACAATGGCTGCATTTTAGTAAAGATGGAAACTCTTTATCCGTTTGAGTAAAAGCTTTCCCTTCGTAGAAGGGATTGGATAAAGAGTTGCCATCGCAGTACAAATTATAAAAGTAAACAGTAAAAACAGTAAATTATAAAATTTAATGGTGAACTACTTTTACTAATTTCAATTAAATATAATTCATGATAATTCATTTATGTTGTTGAAACACGATTCAACACTGTCAGACAATGTAAGAGGTATTTATAAATGTTTTAGATAGGTCTATGAATATATTGATGCAACAATGAGTGTATTTTTATACCCTCGGCCATAGAATGAAGTGTTCGTCTGTTGGTTGAAAGTACGATAGGTTACGAACGAACTAGGCTAAGAGGTTCGAAGTTTATATTTTTTTTATCGATCCAGAAGAAAAAAGTTTACGCACAAGAACTGAAAGTAGCTCTAAATTATTGTCTTTTTGGAGAACACAAAGCCTTTTTGTATGACTTGTTCCTTATATACAATAATTTAATATACTTCTTGGACTATTCGTATATTAAGGCAAATACTATATAGATGGTTTTGGTATCATTTCCCTATTATTGTGGGTAAACGTTACCATTTATTTAATTCAAATAGTGGTAAATTTGACAAAAGAAACATAATATTTATCTTAAAATAGTGATCAAAATGGGCACATTGCCCACAATTCTATAAAGTTAGAAAGTAAACAAGTAAAAACGGCGTTAAGTTTGGCCGGACCTTCCACCATGGATTGCATTCCACAGAGGTTTTCAATTTTCGTAGAAGTGTAGTACTATTACAGGAAAATATAATTTTTTAATATAGCCAAGCCAAAACAAATAAAAATATAGAAAAAATAATTTTATAAATAAATATAATATTTTTATTATTTCAAACCACGCTTATAAGGCAAGGCTACCAACACGTTTACAATATATATAACGAAGTAATACTTCAAGTTAATTTAAAAAATAAATGTTCTTATATTTATATTTTCACAAAGCTTACATACCATAAATATTGTTAGTGGATGCTACAGTTGGAAATACAGTTGTATTTCCATTATATGTTTATGTACAAATTTTGAAAATCCATTATCTCACGTGCATAGTGCAAAATAATGATTCAACCAACTTTTTATTTTGCAGAGCAATGTATACACCGAATTCCATGATTCTAGCATAGGTCATTTGGTTGGTACCATTTTTATCCCCCTTTACGTATTTTACCCCCTTAAGAGTACGACTTTATAAAATCTCTTTATTTTACGTATCTACGCAATTAGGGGGATGTAAAAACCGAATTTCATCATTCTAGCTGTAGCCGTTAAGTTTGGAACTATTTTTATCCCTCTGTACCCATTTTCGTGTCTGCATAGTCAGAGGAATGTATACTCCGAATTTCATGACTCCAGCTGCGGTTATTTTGTTGGTACTATTTTTATCCCCTTTTACCATTTTAACCCCAAAAAGTACGAATTTAGAAAAATCCCTTTATTTTGATTGTCTACGCAATCAGAGAAATGTATACACCAAACGTCCTAGCTCCTTTCTTTTAGTTGCTAGCGTGCTTTCAACAGACGGACATGGCCAGATCGTCTTAGAATCGTATGACGACAGGGGCGTGCGCAGGGGGGGGTTTGGGGGTTTAAAACCCCCTCCAGAGAGGTTTCGGACATATACTTTTTAAAACCTTCTAGACTTTCTGAAGCGATAATCATGTAAATTACATAAAAAGTCGTGGACACTTTCTTGAATGTCGGACAAAGGTTATGAAAAATACAAACAAACTAAACGAATTGTGCCAATTTAAAGATTGTGTAGTGTTAATTTAATAATGGACACCAAATTGTTCGGAAAATTTTCATTTTTATTAACCGATACCACTTCTTGACATTCGACTAGAGCTATATCTTATGAACTTTTAATTATGTACTGCAATAAAAGTTTGGAAATTTAATAACAAAATCGTTTAGTAATTTTAAAAAAGTGTAGATAAGAATCCCTATGATATAATAATGAAATCTAAAATATTCTTAATAAAAGCAAATAATTTGCTTGATGCTTGTAGAGCGCTAAGATGTAACATTTGCGATTGGACATTTTTATGGAGCTGTATCTAAATCTGAACCGATGTGTCCTATTTTCATCACAGATGCAACAAAAACGGTTTCTGTTACTTCCAATATTTTGGGAGTGTGCAATTATAATACAAATACATTTCGACAAACGAAGAAAACTGTTTGATATACATAAACTTATTTCTCTTTGTTCATTTACAACAACTGATGACATGTTTACCGCAAACAATCTAATTTTTCCCGCAAAAGAAAGTCAAAAACGATGTTCACGTGTCTAAAATTTCGTTTCTACGAAATGAATTTTTTCTCTGCGTGTAGGTCTCTATTTAAAAATCTACTTTAAAGTTGAAATAAGAAATGAGTTTTAACTTACTAAAATTTTTGTTATATTTATCACTTATGACAAATATTTTTCAGAGTTAGTAATTCTTTGTACACATGTAACAAGTATTATTCAAAAGAGAAACAACAAATTCAGTAACTTGGATCTACGTAGGAAAACGAAACTCTAAAATACCAATTATTTGGTTTTTTGGAATTAAAATTTCTAGTTGTTTCTTCTTGCATTTCATCGAATACAAAAAAACTGTATTTGTTATTCGAATTTATACATATTTAAGATTATAAAAATTATAAAATAAAAAACATTTCCAAATATTTTTTATTTAATCGGAATATGCGTATAAAGATTTTGAGTAAACATCCTGTTACTCATGTCATGTATAAACTAAAAACCCCAAAACTCTTTAGACATCCTACTTAGACCCATACTTTGTCAAAAAGCATATCGAATTTTTGCATTTATCATAGAAAAAATGCGGGACGGAAGGGTTTATCGCCGAGGAATTTGATAGTTTTTTGTGTAATATTTCTTCAACATATATATGGAGGGCTTATATTCAAAAGTGGCTATGAACCATTTTCTCGAAAATGAGTTTTTGATGCCAAACTATTCTCAGATTTGGATGTCATCTGTCATATAAATTTGGAAAAGATTTTTTTCTAAAACCATTTTTTTAATTTTCTGATTTGGCTATCCCCTCGCACGTTACTTTGTGACTGCATAAGTGGCTATGAACATAAAAATAATAGAAATAAAATAGTTCAATAATGGAGCAGCATAAAACCGAAGTTTATAATTCGCTACAACGATTTTGTTTAAAACATTTTTCTAGATTTAGGGTTTATCGTACTATAAAATTCCATCATTTAGCCTTAATAGCATTTTGATTCCTAAGTTATCAGGCTAAAATAGTATAAATACTGGCAGTAAAGTCAAAAATTGTGAAAAGTATCTTTAGAAAAACCCGCGTAACTTTTGATCATATTGAGAATACCAAAATATTTCTTTGGCATGTGATTGCTGACTTCATGTGGAATATTTGTGTATGAAAAGTTTCAGAATTATGAATGAAGAACGTTAAAATACAAGGAATTGCAACGATTGGATTGAATTTTGGATTTTTCATCAATTGCAGCGATTTTCACGACTGGCTTACAAGCGACCAATCTGACGGATGAAGCTGGAATCTTTAAATTCGCTGTGTATATCACAGAAAATGCGTTTTCTATACAACATTGTCAAGATTTCATGAAAAAAGTTATGGAGTTTACAATAAATCTTATTCTTATTTCCACATTCATAGTGCTCAATTTTAAACATACAAAAGTGGCTATGAACCATGAAACCGCGAATACTAGGAAATTTCGAAAACCTTTTAATCGTAGCAATTAGTAATCCTTTTTAGATTAAACTGTAGAAGAACGATTAATAATTTCTCTTCAAATTAAGGAGAAAATCAGTTTTTTGGCTGTTTTTGATCACAGCCACTTATGAATATAAGCCCTCGATATGTAAAGAGTGATTTTTTTGAGGTTAGGATTTTCATGCATTAGTATTTGACAGATCACGTGGGATTTCAGACATGGTGTCAAAGAGAAAGATGCTCAGTATGCTTTGACATTTCATCATGAATCGTCTTACAAACGAACAACGCTTGCAAATTATTGAATTTTATTATCAAAATGCGTGCTCTGTTAAGAAAGTTCATTGCGCGCTTCCATTTTATGGTCAGTTTAATCGACCCACTGAAGCGGCTATTCGGGCTATTGTGACTAAATTTCGCACCAAATTTACATTGTTGGACATTAAACCACCAACACGCTTACGTAGAGTGCGAACTGAAGAAAATATCGCAGCTGTATCGGCCAGTGTTAATGATGACCACCAATTTTCGATTCGTCGCCGTTCGCACCAATTGGGTCTCTGTTACTCAAAAACGTGGAAATGCCAAAATTGGACTAAGCGGATGGACCACCTAAGACGCAGCCGCGGTCAACATTTAAATGAAATTATCTTCAAAAAGTAAATGTCATGGACCAATCTAACGTTTCAAATAAAGAACCGATGAGATTTTGCAAATTTTATGCGTTTTTTTTTAAAAAAAAGTTATCAAACTCTTAAAAAATCACCCTTTATGTATGTAATTTCAAGCAATTATTTAAAAAAAGTTCTACACTTAGAAACAAGTCTGTTAATAAAAACAGCGATAGTCTGCTGCCTATCAACGACACTTTTCTGCTATTACAGCTGTTTTTTTGACATAACAGCAGTTTTCTACAATCTTACATCACCATTCACACTGCTAAAGAGTTTGCAGTCTGCTAAAATTGGCTGTTGTTAATTAAAATATAAAAATAGATAAGCGTTCATAAGCGAGTTTAGCTCGAATTTTCTTTTATATTAGCTTTGGACAATCTGCGTATCATATATATTGCTAAAAACATCAAACAGCTGTTTACTATCTCAGCAGATACAAATCTGCTGAGTCTTTTTTAACAGCAGAAAATCTGCTCTTTCAGTAGACTTTCTGCTTTCTTTTACAGACATATTCCTTTGAGTGTACTGAAATATGGATTACTGAAATGCAATTTTGCCGACGATGTCTGTCGGACGAAAGTATCAAAATATTTGTCGAAGATCCTGACAATAAAATATGAGTGGTTTCCAGTAAAAATTTCCTAAAAAGTTGGAAAATTAACTAAGTATGAGTAAAGTTTCCTTCTTTCAAAGCCATAGTAAATAGTTCATTTACTAGAAAAAGGGTAGTAGATTTACTTAAAAACATTTCTTTCGATCTAATAAAAAATTCTTACAATTGAGTAATTTCGTACTTATGTGGAAGAATATTTCCAAGGTTTTAAGTGAGAAAAAAATCTGAAATTTGTTGTATGGATAAAATTTCATTTAGGAAATTTTAACTTAAAAATGTGTTTTTCCTTAAATTAAGTTAAAATGTTTACTAAAATTTATGCCGAGTTCTTCATACATTTAAGTATTAATGAACTTATAAAAAACATTTGAAATTGTTAAAAAATTCTTGAATATTAAATTAAGAAGCAATTCTCGTTCGTTTGCAGAGACTTATTTCTTACATACTTTATGAATTATTCTAAACAACCACTGCGAAGGCGTCTTTCTTGCCTTCGCAACATTCATGGAGTAATAGCTCAACTCCTTATGGCAGAGGTATCATGAAACTTTTAAGAAATATTTCATGTTGTCATTTTTTGTATCAGTTTTGCGTACTCTGACGCAAAACTATTTGTTTGATTTTTTTAGTTAAATTGAACTTATTTTAATTTCACCCTTTTTCCTTGTATAAAATTAAATTTTCCTCAGTTTGAGTAAATATTTACTTGATTTGAGTCAACATTTACTTAGTTTTAGGAAATTTTCAGCAAAATTTTACTAAGATTTAGTAAAAATTTACTTAGTTTTAGGAAAATTTTGCTTAAATTTAGTAAAAAATTACTTGGTTTTAGGAAAAATTTACTTAGTTTTAGGAAATTTTCAGCAAAATTTTACTAAAATTTAGTAAAAATTTACTTAGTTTTAGGAAAATTTTGCTTAAATTTAGTAAAAAATTACTTGGTTTTACGAAAAATTTACTTAGATTTAGGAAAATGTCAGCAAAATTCTACTTATATTTAGTAAAAATTTACTTGGTTTCCTAAATTTTAGTTAATTTTAGGGTTAACTTTTTTATGAGTGTAGATGAAAACCCCCCAGGCGAAAATCCTGCGCACGGGCCTGTATGACGACCAAGAATATATATACTTTATAGGGTCTCAGGTCGATATTTCAAGGTGTTACAAACGGAATGACAAAGTTAGTATACCCCCATCCTGGAGGTGGAGGGTATAAAAACTTCAGATTTCGTTAAGAATGTTAACATAACATTTTTGCTTTCCGGTCATACAATGATGCCAGTTGATTCTAAACACTATACAATTGAATAATTTTGTAAAGGAAGAATAATTTGGGCCCCTTCAGAGTGGCCGACCATAATTACAAATTCCCGCACGATACCAAAGTGTTATGAAAGTATTTTACTAAATCATTTAGATTTTAAGGTCTGGAATTCATTTTCTACAGCATTTCTACCGCCAAATATTAAAATAAAATTTAATTGTTTGTGATTTGGCGCAAAATTTAAATATGGATTTTTTGCAGGTAGTAGGGTGGATGAAATGATTATTAATTTAATTATTCGTTCAAAGAAAAATTCAATATCGATATTACCTAAAAACTTTTATACGAAATTTAATTATTAATCACAGGAATTCAAATGTGTCTAAAATTGTTTTTTATTAACGGTTTGAGTTACTTAACTGTTCATTTTCCCTTTATAAAAGTATTGTTATCTATTTTATTATTTTGTTTTAATATTTTTTTTATAATAAAAGGTGTGTTATTACTAAAATTTCGAGGTTTAATCGAAAAAAACTTATATCGTAAGCGCCACATTTTTTTCAGTATTTGTAGCCGCAAGTACAATATTTGTATCGCAGGCGCCAAAAGTACCGTATGATGTAAACAAATGATCAATTAAATTAAAAATGAATTAAAAAATTTTGCATTAAAACATATTTCATTTTATGCAAATATTTCAAAATAATCAATAAAAACCTTCTCCTGTAAAATGTGTGTTTTGGCGCTTGCGATCATTCCGCGCTAAGGGCTCGATATATTTGCTACATAGTATACATTTTGGTGACTTGCAAACCTCTTTGCACGACGTTGTGACTAGGCAATCTACGCATTTTACTTCTTTAAATTCAGTGGGACATACAATAGAATCTCCGCACTTATGACATCTTTTTAAGGAGCGACAACGAATTGCTATGTGGTCTAAGCGACCGCAGTGCATACATTGGCGTAATGGGGATACATAGAAATCTGGAATGACTCTTGATACACACATTCAAATTTCTGTTAGTATATCATTTAGCTTTATTAGTAAATGATATGTGGATACCACATATTACAACAGATTTTCTTCAAAATTGGTTGGAAAGTGGAGTGTATCATATAGTCGGCCCCGCCCGACTTTAGCCTTTCCTTACTTGTTAATAATATAAAATCGTTGGATAAAGCGTCGCTTTGTGGCTTTTAATCCTATTATTCTTAATCAGGGATTAGCGACAAAGTTGTTTGCAGCATTAAAGTTATTAAAGGTAATTCGAAATGTAACCGACGTTTTTACATACGTAATTTGTTCTTTAACTTATTCTTCACAAGCGTTCATATAAAAATAGTTCACAGTTCTTCCATCTTGAGCTGCCAGGTGTTTCTGTTGTTGCTAGAACAATAAAGGGGCCCGGATGATGTTGGGGGGTATAGTGTTTTCGCATTTAGGGAGTTGAAATTGTGCTCGATTGTAGTGTTGTTGCTGGTGAAGGATTTCCTGACGAATTGCTAATGTTGTTGTTTTTGACCGGCTGGCCTTTGATATTTTTAAACGATTTGTTTATATTTGCAATGGTATGTGCTCTTCTTTTGTTCGGATCGAAGAGAGGGGGAAAGGGTTTTGGTGGTGGATGGGGATCCTCATCACCATCTATATTGGTTTTGTTTTTGTTTTGCACTATTTGTGTTTTTTTATTTCCATACTGTTCTTTGTTGAAATATGAAAAGCAACAAAAACAAATGAGTCTCTATCTCTGAACTGAAGAAAAGAACCGCTAAGTACGTACACGGTGTTGATTTTTTTGCATTAAGAAAAAGTCGTGTCGAGCGAAGTCTGATGTCAACAAGAGTTGATTTGTGACTGGGTATTCTTATTTGATGATCTGCAAAATATTATCACGATCCAATATAGTATGTGGGTTCTAGAACTGTAATAAAAAATTGGTGCCCATTTGTAAGGCGCTACATGAAAAAGTGGGCCGTTATAGCACTTATAACACTTTCACAGTAGAAATTCTTAGTTGAAAAATAATATGAGCTGCAAAATGTTAACAAGATCCCATGAAATATGTGCGTTTAAGAGCGATGATAGTGTAAATTGGGGGCCCAGTTGTACGGAAGATATAGCAAAACATGGACCCATGTAGTTCACTTTCATAGGAGGTGTTTCTAGTTCAAATATAACATGGTGTGGGAAATTTGATCAACATTCGACGTAAACTGTGCATTTTAGAGCCAAATTTCATGATAATCGGTCTACTATTCCTATTGCGACCTATAGAGTGAGAACAACCTTAAGCAGACGGACGGGCGGACAGACAGGCATCGTTAAATCGATTCAGCTGGTGATTCTAAGCCGATCGGTATACTTAAAGGTTGGTCTAGCTCGAATATTTCTTGGTGTTACATATTCATATTCCACGAAGTGTTGTAGGGTAGAAATAGGGTTTTGTCTAAAAACAATGGTTATAATCACAAATTTTATAGTTTTTTTGTTAAATAAATAATACGGGAATAGTATTTTTGTTGCATCAACGAATTGTGAATTGCGCAGGTTTCGTTCATACAGGGTAAAAATTGATATTTTGAAGATTATTTTGGCCTACACACAGATGTTACTAGCTTTCATTTAGCTGTAGGCCCATCGAATCAATTATTTCCATTTGGCCACAATGGACACACAAATCATCCTTTCCAAACATTTTGGAGGTTTTTGGCTATAAATTGATATTTTGAAAATTATTTCAGAATTTTGGCCTATTAACAGCCAACAGCCAACAGTTCTAAGCGGTTTGCTACTTAAATTCCGAATTTATCTTCGCTCACATTACTTCTCCGATTCGTCCCATTTTTTCTACAAATACGAACATATAATTTTCTGATACATATGTGTTGTCACGCCCATCTTTCATTTGTACCTCATATACAATCAACAGAATTTGACAGTAAAAACAACAGAAACTCTGCTCAGAAAAACAGACTTGCTGCAGGATGTCTGCTGTTTTTAAATGAATTTTCCTGCTGCTACAGCAGACAAATGTAGCTGTTTCAGCGGCATGTTTTTGCTATTGAATAGAAATAAATTATTTGGCAAAACAGCAAATATATTGTTACTATATAGTTTTTTTAAAAGGATGGTAATGTACCGGTTAGTATAAATTACAATTGTTTGACATAAATTAAATTGTATACACCGCTCTCACGGGAACGTCAGGTAGTGCCTTAAAAACTGTTTAATTGAATAAGCTCTACTTTAAAACGGTTTGTCCAGATTCGTCCACACACCATAATTTTTATACCCTCCACCTAAGGATGGAGGTATGTATATTCACTTCGTCAATCCGTTTGTAGCACATTGAAGTATTCATCGGATACTATATATATATAAATTCTGGGTCGTATTAAAATTCGAAGACCTAGGCATGTCCGTCTGCCTGTCTCTCCGTCCGTCCGTCTGTTAAAAGCACGCTAGCCGCCGAAAGAGGTGAGCTATGAGGTTTTCTCTGAATGTGCTTTATGGTTGCAGTTGAAAGTGGTCGGGATTGAAAGTGGGTGAAATCGAAAAAATGTTTCCCCCTAATTTTTAGACTATTTAAGCATTTTTTTTGCAAAATTTCTGATTTATATGCATTTGAAATTTGTTGCTTACATTCCTCTTGCAGCTTGAAAGGACTACTAAGCAAATAAAAGATATAGCGTGCAAAATAAGACAAAAAAGGATGACTGAGAAGACTCGAAAAATAATGATATTTTTTGATATTCGGGTTGAAATTGGTACCAACAAAACCGCTGAAGTAAAAATCATGTAATTGAAAGGAATTTTTCGAAATTTTAGAGCATATTTAGAGCATATTTTTGAAAATTGCTGCCTCATGTTCTCTTTTTGATTACTTTTGAAGTTTTATATTTATACAGTAGAGGACTATTAATCTATCTATATATATAAATTCAATATGTGTCTGTATGTCTGCATGTTACGTATCAATTAGTACTCAGTTTATCATAAACAGCATACGAAGTACGGGAATAAGGAAAAATTAACCCGCGCAACGCCTGGTAAAAAGGTAGTATTATAATAATTAAGAATCACTATTTATTTAAAACAGTGCGCATAAGAATCCCTTATCGAAATTGTAAACAAATATAATATTTTACAATTTTTTAATATGTTAGTGCACTTCTATGTAAAGTTGACAGCCTCTAAGCTGCCGGTAATACTGTGGAATGCAATCCGTGTTGAAGGGTATATAAGATTCGGCTCGGCAAAACTTAACGCCATTTTACTTGTTTAAACTACCAGAATCTATAGAGGACTGTACTAACAAAAGCGAAAATTCATCTTTCGTCATGAAAAAAATAAACAAAACAACTAAAAAGGAGTTAAGTTCGGCCGGGACGAATCTTGTATACCCTCCATCAGTGCATTCCATAGTATTACCGGTAGATTAGAGGAAGTAACATATTTTCAAAATTGTGATATTGTTAATGCGCATTACTATATTTGTTTACTATTTCAAACAATAATTCATGCTTATGCGCACTGTTTTAAATAAATTTCATTGCTTCATTATTATAATATTAATATTAATTGTAATCAAAAAGTGAACATGAGGGAGCAATCTTCAAAAATGTACGCTAAATATTAGGTGTATTGTCAGTCGTCATTAGGGAGAAACATTTTCCCTCAGGGCCGATGTCTCCCATTTGCAAGTTCTTGATTCAGCTACAAACAGAGTGACTGTATCACTTTGAAAAGAAAATTACAAATTTCAAAGATACGTTATGTTTCGCGTCCATATTGGAATGAACACATCTAATTTCATGATTCAAGGTACATCCGTTTGCTGGTACCACTTTTATAAATCTATTTACATTTTTGACCCTAAAAGTACGATTTTAGAGAATTATTCATATTGTGCGTGTGTACGAAGACAGGCGAGTGTAACCACTGAATTTCATGGTTCTAGCTACAGCCACTTGCGTAATACCAATTTTATACCGTTTTGATCCTAAAGGTACGAATATCGAAAGATATCTTTATTTTTCGTGTCTAAGCAGTGACAAGAATGTACACGCCGAATTTCATTATTCTAACCGCAACCGTTTGATTGGTACCAATTTTTCCCTTTCGCCCCATTTTCAGCCTAATAGTAAAAATTTCGAAAAAATCCTTTATGTTTCGCGTTTACACAGTCAGATAAATACCTACACCGAATTTCATGACTTTAACTTCTACTGTTTGGTTGGTACCATTTTTATCCCTCTTTTCCAATTGTATCCCTCAAAAGTACAAATTTCAAAAAATCTCTCTTTTTACGTGTCTCGTAATTATGGGATGTACACACCGCATTTCATGTTTTTAGCTGTTGCCGTATCATTTGCTATATTTCGCAAAGTCTTTTTGTGTTTTTAGGCGTTTACACGTTACTAGATTAAGGTACGAAACAAATTCAAGTGTATAAAAATCCAATTTTTTCAAAAAATTGCTTAAATAATCTAAATATTAGGGGCCAATTTCGCCCACTTTCAATCCAAACCGATCTGCAACCATAAGACTCACTTACGGAAATTTTCAACCTCCTAGCTTATTTCTTTCGGAAGCTAGTGTGCTTTCAACAGACAGACGGACGTGGCTAAATCGTCTTAGAATTTTACCGGGATATAGAATATAAAGAGTGATTTTTTTGAGGTTAGGATTTTCATGCATTAGTATTTGACAGATCACGTGGGATTTCAGACATGGTGTCAAAGAGAAAGATGCTCAGTATGCTTTGACATTTCATCATGAATCGTCTTACAAACGAACAACGCTTGCAAATTATTAAATTTTATTATCAAAATGCGTGCTCTGTTAAGAAAGTTCATTGCGCGCTTCCATTTTATGGTCAGTTTAATCGACCCACTGAAGCGGCTATTCGGGCTATTGTGACTAAATTTCGCACCAAATTTACATTGTTGGACATTAAACCACCAACACGCTTACGTAGAGTGCGAACTGAAGAAAATATCGCAGCTGTATCGGCCAGTGTTAATGATGACCACCAATTTTCGATTCGTCGCCGTTCGCACCAATTGGGTCTCTGTTACTCAAAAACGTGGAAATGCCAAAATTGGACTAAGCGGATGGACCACCTAAGACGCAGCAGCGGTCAACATTTAAATGAAATTATCTTCAATAAGTAAATGTCATGGACCAATCTAACGTTTCAAATAAAGAACCGATGAGATTTTGCAAATTTTACGCGTTTTTTTAAAAAAAAAAGTTATCAAGCTCTTAAAAAATCACCCTTTATATACTTTATGGGGTCCCCGTTGAATATTTCAATGTGTTACAAACGGAATGACAAAGTGAATATACCCCCATCCTGGAGGGTATAAAAATGTAATCATAATCTTAAAAATAACTATTTTTTAAATTATTACGCTAATTATGCTTTTTATCGTAAACACACAACTAAGTTATGATTTAAGCGAAGATCGTGAGTTCAAATTTCAGCGGATGGATACACAAAATAAAATGGTAAGGGATTCAATGGGAGCAGAGGGATAAAAAGTGTACCAACTAAATGGCTACAGCTAGAATGATGAAATTCGGTGTGTACATCCCTCTAATTGCATAGACACGTTAAATACATAGATTTTCGAAAGTCGTACCTTTAAGGGGTAAAAATGCGAAAAAGGGGATAAAAATGGTAGCAAAAAAATGGCCACTGATAAATCATGGAATTCGGTGTATACATTCCTCTGACTGCATAGCCACGTGTACTTTATTACTTGGCCCGATTTTTTAAACGCAAATTCGGCAAGTGAGTTGTGCTTCTCGTTCGTTTGTGAGAATCATCTCCTTATAGAGGCCGGGTTTGATGTTGAAAAGTCGCTGCGAAGCCACTTGAAAAGACTTTTGACATGGTCGAAATCATGATCGTGGTAGTCTGCAGCCAAGTAACAAATGTTACCATGCCATTTGTAAATACATTTTCATTCTATTGAATATAGATGCAAGATGGTCTTGAGCCAGGACAATATCCGAGTTCAAATCAAATATTTTTTTTTTCAAATTCGTACTTTATTTTGTTGCTTTTACGACAAAAAATGGTAGAATCATGAAGTTGTCGTATACTGCGTACGTGAGAGATAAGGTATTTTCAAAATTTATACTTTTGAAATTAAAATAGGATGTAAATACAACCAACTAAACGACTGTAGCAGAAAATACACTCTCTATCCCCCAATATTTAGGGTATTTATGATTGCTTCCTTATATTTACTTTATGAATTGAAATATTATTTCCATTATATATACATAGTAGGGCTGTTTTTCTTTAAGCCGGGATAACAAGCTGAGATAACAAAACCGTTAATACAAAAATATTTTTTTGCTCAAAATAAAAAATTCTTTTTTCACATTGTCGCCAACTACAATATAAATATATGCGTCAAAACAAATTTTCAAAAAAAATTTTGTGTTGACTTTATTGGACTTAGCCTCGATAACCATCATTTTGACTTACACTGGATAATTATCCAGGCTAAGTCAAAAATGTTTAACACTAAATTATTTTTTCAAAATTTGTTTTCACACACACATTGATATTGCTTTTGGCGACAATTTTAAAAAGTAATTTTTTATTTTCAGTGAAATTTGAACATTTTATTTAAATTTTTGTTATCACAGCTTAGTTATCCAGTCTTAAAAAAAACAGCCTTAGTATAAAAATATTGGTAGCCTTGGCTTATTAATTAAATTTCTGATTTTCAAACAGTTAACATTTGTTGCGGACATTCCTCTTTTAGCTTGGAAGCACCACAAAGAAAATAAAAGTTTTAGGGGGCGAAATGGGACAAAAAGGGGTAAAATATGGTACCAATGATACGACAACAGCTAGAATCATGAAATTCGGTGTGTACATCCCTCTAATTGCATAGACACGTAATATAGAGGGATTTTTAGAAATTCGTACTTTTAAGGGTATAATTGAAAAAGAGAGATAAAAATGGGACCTACCAAACCGTTCAAGTTGAAATCATGAAATTCAGTGTATACGTTCTGACTAGAAATTATAATTGAAAAGAGGGATAAAAATGGGACCTACCAAACCACTGAAGTTGAAATCATGAAATTCGGTGTATACGTTCTGACTATGAAGACTCGAAACAAAAAGATATTTTTCGAAATTTGTACATTTGGGCGGAGAATGGGGCGAATGGGGATATCTTTAAAATTTATATTTTTCTTATCACTTTGTCTGTATCTGAAAATGCTTCTCCCTAATGGCGACTGACAATCGCCTAATATTTAGGCATGTTCACTTTCACAATTATTTATATATAGTAATAGATTTTAAACAGTGCGCATAAGTATACATTATAGTTTGAAATAGTAAACAAATATAATAATGTGCATAAAAATATCACAATTTTCATAACATGGTACTGTACTTCTATGTAAAGTCGATATTCTTTAATCTGCTTGTAATACTGTGGAATTCACTCCGTGGTGGAGGGTATATAAGATTCGGCCCGGCCGAAATTAACGCCTTCTTACTTGTTTATTTCAAAATGTTTTTATAATCACTTTAAATCTAACCATGTCAGTCTGTCTGTTGAAAGCACGCCAGTTTCCGAACGAAAAGAGCTAGGAGGTTCAAATTTTCCCCAAATGTGTTTTATGGTTGCAGATCGGTTGGGATTGAAAGTGGGCGAAATCGGCCCAGAGGGAAAAATTTTCCCTAAAAAGACTGAAAATAACACCTAATATTTGGACTATTTAAGCAAAAAAATTTTAAATTTCTGCTTTATATGCACTTGATATTTGTTGCGTACCCCTTTGCATTCCTATTTTAGCGTAAAAGGACCAAAAAGTAATTACAAGTTTTAGAGGGCGAAATGGGACAAAAAGGGATAAAAATGTTGCCAATGATACGACAATAGCCAGAAACATGAAATTTATAATATACTTGCCTCTAACTGCGTAGATACGTAAAATACGTGGATTTTTTACAATTACAAATACAATTGGAAAAGAGGGATACAAATTGTACCAACCAAACCACTGAAGTCTAAATCATGATATTCGGTTCATCTGACTGTGAAGACGCGAAATAAAAATTTGTACAATTAGGCAGAAATGGGCGAATGGGGGTAAAAATGGTACCAACCAGACGGCTGTAGCTATAATAATGAAATTCGGTGTGTACACTTCTCTGATTGCGATGACGCGACAAATAAAGAGATCTTTCGACATTCGTACCATCATGATCTAAATGGCATTAAATTAGGCAACAATGGCTGCAGCTAGAATCATGATATTCAGTATTTATAGTATTTGTCTACGTAGACGCGGAAAATAAGAGGTGCGAATTTTTCTAAGTTAATACTTTAGGTCAAAGTGGAAAAGGAGTGAAACTGTGCCAATCAAATGGCTGTAGCTAAAATCATGAAATTAGGTACATATTCCACTCTGGAACAATATTAAAACTTTTCCTATCAAAATGGTACGGATATTTAGGCTGTAGCTGGAATCAAGAAATTGCAAATGGAGAAAATCGGGCTTGAGGGAAATTTGTTCTACCTAATAATGTATAGCAAACATTTTTGAAGATTGCTGCCTGAAGTTGAAGTTTTATCTATATATGTATATCCACTTGAAGTTTTATCTATATAAATAAAAGAGAGTGGCGTTAGTTACTACGCATATAACTCAAGAATGCATGGACCGATTTCGATGATTCGCACCAATTCGAATTGGTCGCCGGCCAAACAAGAAGAATACACAAGAAAATTGCCGAAATATCCCCGATTTGTATGGAGTGATTTTACGAATCCATCTTCATGATAAAGGACGTTTATGTTTACGGTGCATTGAAGTTCACAGTAGAAACGCCTGGATTGTGCTGTCACAGTGGCAAGGTTAAATTACCACTATTGTCTTTACTACCAGAGCCGTTACATTCTTTGCTTCATGGCGAAAGATCAGAATCACTTCATTTCACTATCGTACACTCAAAAATATAACGGATGCTTTCAAATGACTTCATTTGGTGCAGACATTATTGATGAACGCAGATTCAATCCAAGAAGACCGGCGCAATGAATTTTTACGCATATTATTCCGAGAAACGGAGCGCTGGTTTGGCGTATATTCTCATTTCCCATTTACGAACGCTATCCGACTGTTACTCATTTGGCAGTGCATCTGGAGAACGGTCAAGGAGTTTATTTCACTGCAGCAAATGCTGCTTAACGTGGTCAAAACCCACCAGCGACAACATTGACCAGTTTCTTCTCGAAAATTTCAACGTCGAAAGCAAGGCGATGTAGTTCCTGGTCATTCGGATTTGCGTTCTACTGAAGCTCTTGGCCGTATTTATACAGTACATCCAAAGAATGATGAATGCTTTTACTTGCGGCTCACCATTTGAGTCAATTCGTGCTGCGTGTCAGGAGCTCGATTGCTTGAAAACTATTCGCATTGGGTTATGACAATCGCTAAAGCAACTGTTCTGCATTCCCAAGTAAAATTCGCCTGTCATTTACGATCATTAGTGCCATCAAATCCACATGAATTAAGGGACAAGTACAAGGATGATATGTCAGAAGACATTTTGCATCGAGTTCGTGTCCATTTAGAGAATCCCCATATTGAGATGAATGAAGAGATGCACAACCAGGCTTTGGTTTTGAGAGAAGGCATATGTTAACTCATGTGCTGCAGTTTGTTAGGCAGGTTAGGAATGTAATTGCCAGATTTCGAAGTAGAATTGCAGCGTGAACGTGCATGCGACACAAACGCATTAAGCCAATTGGTTCGATCAATTGGCAAAGAACAAGGATGTGGATCACTTAAGCTGAACAGCTCAAAATCAAATCGTTGGTTCACTGCATTCCTTCAAATCTATCGACTGTGTAACAAACGAAGATGAAGCAAGCAATCCAACTGACATTTTGAATTCATTGGATGTTCATGGATTGCCACCGCACAATTTACTATTTAAGGTTGTTTAAGTTGTCATAATGCATTGCAATATAAATCAACCAAAATTATGCAACGGAACGCGTTAATCGTTCACAAAACTCATGAGCAATGTGATTCACGCAAGAATACTAAAAGAGATTCCGAGAATTGCAATGATGCTAACCGATATGCCATACGAGTTAAGGCGAATCCAATTTCCAATTCGGCTCGCATGGTTTTGGTAGAAGGCATGTGTTACCTCATGTGCAGCAGTTTGTTAGTCAGGTTAGGAATGTCATTGCCAGATCGTCGACCATACGACCCTTTCGAAGTAGAATTGCAGCGTGAACGTGAATGCGACACAAACGCATTAAGCCAGTTTGTTCGAACAATAGTCAAAGAACAAGGATGTGGATTCAAAATCAAATCGTTGGTTCATTGCATTCCTTCGAATCTATCGACTGTGTAACAAACGAAGACGAGGTAAGCAACTATCCAACTGAGTTTTTGAATTCATTGGATTGCCACCGCACAATTTACAATTTAAGGTTGTTTCAGTCGTCATCATGCTTTGCAATATCAATCAACCAAAATTATGCAAGGGAACGCGTTTAGCGGTCACAAAACTCATGAGCAATGTGATTCACGCAAGAAACTAAAAAGGAAAAGTTCAAAAGTGAGGCAGTTCTCATTCGAGTTTAAGCGAATCGAATTTCCAATTCGTCTCGCATTCACCATGACAATGACTGTGGAATGCACTCCGTGGTGGAGGGTATATAAGATTCGGCCAGGCCGAACTTAACGTATTTTTAATTCTTTGCTTAACATTGCTAGTTTTAATTATCCGTTTATGCATTATCTTCGCTAGAAGGGTAAATAACAACGCCTGGTTTTACAAACTTTACAGATTGCTTTGAAATATGTGGAATATTTTCTAAAGATTCTATAGAATGTTGAGTTGGACAAATATCCTTATGACCTTATACATTCCGACCCACTAATATTTTTTGACCGGACTCTACAATTAGTTCCCGCAATTTCGTAAATATTTTAGTTCCAGATGTAAAAATGTCTACAATAAAAGGAAATATTTGATTATATGCAATATGTTCAATGAAATGTACCTTTTGATATTTTTTTGTATTTTAGTTTTTTCGTTTGTATTTTTGTGGTCTGTAATCAATATTTGATTTGAACTGGGATATTGTCCTGGCTCAAGACCATTTTGCATCTATATTTAATAGAATGCAAATTTATTTACAAACATTTAGTACTTTGCTGCAGACTACCACGATCATGTCATTCCATTCATACGCATTCCCCCTATAACAAAAACGTGCACCATAATGGTATTCTTAATCATAGGGGGAGAAATGGGACAATAAGGGATACAAATGGTATATATAACACGACAACAGCTAGAAACATGAAATTCTGTGTGTACATTCCTATAATTTAGTAGATAAATAATATAAAAGTATTTTTTACAAATTCGTGCTTTTAAGGAGTAAAATGGGAAAAGAGGGATAAAAATGGTACCAACCAAACGGATGCACCTAAAATAATGAAATTCGGTGTATAAATTCCTCTGATTGTGTAGATACGTAAAATAAAACGATTTTCCGACATTCGTACTTTTTGGGATAAAAATGGAAAAAAGGGGATAAACAGTGTACCAACCAAATGACCGCAGCTAGAGTCATGAAATTCGGAATGTAAATAAATAAGTAAAAAGATTTTTCCCAAATCGTTCTTTCAAGGGATACAATAGGAACAGAGGGATATAAATGGTACCAACTAAACAGCTACAGCTACAATGATGAAATTCGGTGTGTCCATCCCTCTAATTACTTAGACACGTAAAATAAAGAGATTTTAGAAAGTCGTACTTTTTAGGGTGTAATATGGGAAAAAGGGGTTAAAAAGGCTACCAACCAAATGGCCGCAGCTAGAATCAAGGTATTCGGTGTATAAATTCCTCTGACTGCACAGACACACAAAATAAAAAGAGTTTTCCAAATTCGTACTTCTTACCTTTACGGCAAAAATTGGTTGATTCATGAAGTTAGGTTATCTTGCACTGTGAAAGATAATGGATTTTCAAAATTTGTACTTTTGGAATAGAATGGAAATACAACCAACTGTAGTGTTTAAGCTTTTTTGAAGATTCCTGTCTTTATTTTACTTTATTTACTTTTTGCATTGGCTTGGCCATGCCTTATAAGCGTGGTTTCAAATAATAAAATTTTTATATTTATATATAAAATTATATTTTCAATATATATACCCTACACCACTTCGTGGAATAGGGTATTATAAGTTAGTTTGGCTCCAAATGTTTGTAACACCATGAAATAATCGAGCTAGGCCCACCTTTAAGTATACCGATCGGCTTAGAATCACCAGCTGAGTCGATTTAACGCAATTGTTGTCCGATTGCGATTAAATTTGCATAAGTAATTTTTTTGAGCCAAGGACGATCGCTATTGAATTTGGAGTGAAGCGATTTAGATATATCCTCCATACAAATATTTATCAAATGTATCATATTACTGCTCTAGAATGCACATTTTACATTGGATCTTGATCAAGTTTTCAGAATCATGTTATATTTCAACTAGAAATACCTACTATTAAAGTCTACTATATGGGTCCATGTTTTAGTATAGCCCCCATGTAAATGGGCCCCCAGTTTACACTATTATTGCTCTAGAACCCACATCTTACATTGGATCTTGACAAAATTTGCAGACCATGTCATATTTCAACTAAGAATACCTACTTTGAAAGTGATCTATAAAGCCTCACTTTGTAATGTAGCGCCCTTACAAATGGGCCCTTTTTTACTTTTACCTCTCTAGAACCCATAGTTTACGTCAGAAGTCATTTCCCACCAATTTTTTTCTTCATATTAACATGGATCATATTACGTAAATACATTGTATATAACACTCTGGAATCAAATTATTGCAGCCAATCGTTATGAGAATAATAGTTATATTTTATGAATTTTGAATGTAATATATTCGAATTTCAGATAATTCGATCAAGTAATTTCTCATCTCCATAGAATTTTCACCACTCATTGTTGTGGGTGGTTGTCTAATAAGTCCGTGGGGAAAAAGCTGTATCGTGTTGAAAATACATCAGCCTACAGCAAAATGGTAATGAGAAAAGGTTTTAGGTAGAATAATGCTCTTCAAAATGCTTTGCGGTGAGGTTTTCGTGTGTATACATATAACACGCAGGTGTGATTTTCATATAACGTAGATATGTATACAACTTATGACTTCATGTTAACGCAAGCACTCCATACAGAAGGATCACTGATGAGTTGTCTCTACACAGTGCAACGAAATACGTATATGGTCAAATGTGTGTAAGGTTAAGTGTGGTTCTCCTCCTTTCCATTGCCAAAATTCGAATTAGCTGAAATTCGAATGTATTACATTCAAAACTCATAGAAACACATCAATCTATCACTAATCAACAACGCAAAAACTAATAATTGTTATATTTTTCATTAAGCGCAGCTACAATGAAATGGGATCACACCGATTTTGTTTGTGCATGGGCCCATCACATGTATGAGTAACATAGTGCAAAATGTTTTCATCAATAAATTTGAGTAAAGATTAATTTATATACATTAATATTAACTTATATATATAAATAGCTCCATAAACAACTTGAATTTAGTAGTCCAATCGAGGTAGGCAGGGAGTGGTGGAGTATCATATAGTCGGCCTTGTTCTACTTGTTTTTTGTTTTGGTTGGCTATATTAAAAAAATTTACATTTTCCTGTAATGTTACTGCACTTCTACGACAGCCTCTGTGGAATGCAATCCATGGTGGAGGGTATATAAAGTTCGGCATGGCCGAACTTAACGCTGTTTTTAGCATACCGTAGGTAGGGCTAGGAAGGGCCTATCGAACTGCTTTTACACTTTTTCCATATTCAATTTCTAACCTCAAAAAAGTGATCATGGAAATTTGGTATTTTCAGGGGAATTTCTGGCCAGGATCACTGGCCATATCTGGCAAACGGGAATACCTTACGACATAGCACGCATACCGTAAGTAGTCCCAGGAAGGAGCTATCAAACTTTTTACACTTTTCCCATTTTCAATTTCTAACATCAAAAAAGTGGCCAAGGAAATTTGGTCTTTTCAGGGGAATTTCTGGCCAGGATCACTGGCCATATCTGGCAAACGGTAATATCTTACGACATAGCACGCATACCGTAGGTAGTGGTATGAAGGAGCTATCGAACTGCTTTTACACTTTTTCCATATTCAATTTCTAACCTCAAAAAAGTGGCCATGGAAATTTGGTCTTTTCAGGGGAATTTCTGGCCAGGATCACTGGCCATATCTGGCAAACGGGAATACCTTACGACATAGCATGCATACCGTGGGTAGTGCTAGGAAGGACCTATTGAACTGCATTTACACTTTTTCCATATTCAATTTCTAACCTAAGAAAGTGGCCATGGAAATTTGGATTTTTTAGGGGAATTTCTGGCCAGGAGCAGCGGCAAGTCAACCAACCACGGCAACACCACCATCGCTGTTGGAAGCAGTTGTTCTGGAAGTTGTGAAATACTTTAATATGGGATGCGATATCCAGGCCCGTGCGCAGGATTTTCCCCTGGGGGGGTTTTCATCTACACTCATAAAAAATTAACCCTATAATGAGTTAAAATTAACTAAAATTTAGGAAACCAAGTACATTTTTATAAGTCGAATTTTGCTGAAATTTTGCTAAAACTAAGTAAATTTTTACTAAATCTTAGTAAAATTTTGCTGAAAATTTCCTAAAACTAAGTAAATGTTTACTCAAATGAAGTTAATATTTACTCAAACTGAGGACAATTTTGCTGATTTTTTCCTCAAAACAAGGAAATTTTTACTTAAACTGAAGAAAATTTTATTTTATACAAGGAAAAAAGGTGAAATTAAATAAGTTCGATTTAACTAAAAAAATCAAACAAATAGTTTTGCTTCAGAGTATGCAAAACTGATACAAAAAATGACAACATGATATATTTCTCAAGAGTTTCATGTTACCTCTGCCATAAAGAGTTAGCTATTACTCCATGATTGTTGCGAAGGCAAGATAGGCGATTTCGCAGTGGTTGTTTAGAATAATTCATAAAGTAATTGAAAAATAAGTTTCTGCAAACGAAGGAGAATTGCTTCTTAGATTAATATTCAAGAATTTTTTAAACAATTTCAAATGTTTTTTATAAGTTGATTAATACCTAAATGTATGAAGAACTCGGCATAAATTTCAGCAAACATATTAACTTACTTTTAGGAAAAAACACATTTTTAAGTTAAAATTTCCTAAATGGAATTTTTTCCATACAAAAAATTTCAGATTTTTTTTCTCACTTAAAACCTTGGAAATATTCTTCCACATAAGTTTGCATTTACTTAATTGTAAGAATTTTTTATTAGATCCTAAGAAATGATTTTAAGTAAATCTACTACCCTTTTTCTAGTAAATGAACTATTTACTATGGCTTTGAAAGATGGAAACTTTACTCATACTTAGTTAATTTTCCAACTTTTTAGGAAATTTTTACTGGAGCGTTTGGAAACCACTCATATTGTATTGCCAGGATCTTCGAGAAATATTCGTCCGACAGACATTGTCGGCAAAATTGCATTTCATTTCATTTGTCAGTAAAAGAAAGCAGAAAGTCTACCGAAAGAGCAGATTTTCTGCTGTTAAAAAAGAGACAGCAGATTTGTATATGCTGAGATGGTAAACAGCTGTTTTTAGCAATATATATGATACGCATATTGCCCCAAGCTAATATAAAAGGAAATTCGAGCTAAACTCGCTTATGAACGTTTATCTATTTTTATATTTTAATTAATAACAGCCAATTTTAGCAGACTGCAAACTCTTTAGCAGTGTGAATGGTGATGTAAGATTGCAGAAAACTGCTGTTATGCAAAAAAAAAACAGCTGTAATAGCAGAAAAGCGTCTGCTGATAGGCAGAAGACAATCGCTGCTTTTATTAAAAGACTTGATTTCTAAGTGTAGAACTTTTTTTAAATAGTTGCTTGAAATTACATACATACATATCGAGGGCTTATATTCATAAGTGGCTATGAAAAACTGATTTTCTCCTTAATGTTGTATAGAAAATGCATTTTCTGTGATGTACACAGCGAATTTAAATATTCCAGCTTCATCCATCAGATTGGTCGCTTGTAACATATATGTAATTTTCTTTTTCATAATTCTGAAACTTTTCATACACAAATATTCCCCACGAAGTCAGCAATCACATGCCAAAGAATTACTTTGGTATTCTCAATATAATAAAAAGTTACGCCGGTTTTTCTAAATATACTTTTCACAATTTTTGACTTTATAGCCACCATTTTTCCTATTTTAGCTCGATAACTGGGGAATCAAAATGCTATTAACGTGAAATGATGGAATTTGATAGTACGATATGCTCTAAATCTAGAAGAATGTTTTAAACAAAATCGTTGTAGCGAATTATAACCTTCGGTTTTATGCTGCTCCATTGTTGAACTATTTTATTTCTATTATTTTTATGTTCATAGCCACTTATGCAGTCACAAACTAACGTGCGAGGGGATATCCAAATCACAAAATTAAAAAAAATGGCTTTAGAAAAAAACTTTCTTTTCCAAATTTATATGACAGATGACATCCAAATCTGAGAATAGATTGTCATCAAAAACTCATTTTCGAGAAAATGGTTCATAGCCACTTTTGGATATAAGCCCTCGATATATATTTTGAAGAAATATTACACAAAAAACGATCAAATTCCTCTGCGATAAACCCTTCAGTCCCGCATTTTTTTCTATGATAAATGCAGAAATATGGGTCTAAATAGGATGTCCAAAGAGTTTTGGAGTTTTTAATTTATATAGGACATGAGTAACAGGATGTTTACTCAAAATCTTTATACGCATATTCCGATTAAATAAAAAATATTTGGAAATGTTTCTTCATTTTTATAATCTTAAATATGTATAAATTCGAATAACAAATACAGTTTTTGTGTATTCGATGAAATGCAAGAACAAACAACTAGAAATTTTAATTACAAAAAACCAAATAATTGGTATTTTAGAGTTTCGTTTTCCTACGTAGATCCATGTTACTGAATTTGTTGTTTCTCTTTTGAATAATACTTGTTACATATGTACAAAAAAATACTAACTCTGAAAATATTTGACATAAGTGATAAATATAACAAAAATTTTTTTTTTTAGTTTTTTTCGTTTGCATTTTTTTTTGGTCTGTAGTCAATATTTGACTTGAACTGGGATATTGTCCTGGCTCAAGACCATTTTGCTTCTATATTTAATAGAAAGCAAATTTATTTACAAATGGCATGGTGACATGTCAAAAGTCTTTTCAAGTGGCTTCGCAGCGACTTTTCAACACCAAACCCGGCCTCTATAAGGAGATGATTCTCACAAACGAACGAGAAGCACAACTCACTTGCCGAATCATCTCCTTATAGAGGCCGGGTTTGATGTTGAAAAGTCGCTGCGAAGCCACTTGAAAAGACTTTTGACATGTCACCATGCCATTTGTAAATAAATTTGCTTTCTATTAAATATAGAAGCAAAATGGTCTTGAGCCAGGACAATATCCCAGTTCAAATCATATAAAAAAAAATTTTAGTAAGTTAAAACTCATTTCTTATTGTTTCGCAACTTTAAAGTAGATTTTAAAATAGAGACCTACACGCAGGGAAAAAATGCATTTCGTAGAAACGAAATTTTAGACACGTGAACATCGTTTTTGAGTTTCTTTTGTGGGAAAAATTAGTTTGTTTGCGGTAAACATATCATCAGTTGTTGTAAATGAACAAAGAGAAATAAGTTTATGTATATCAAACAGTTTTCTTCGTTTGTCGAAATGGATTTTATTATAATTGCAAACTCCCAAAACATTGGAAGTAACAGAAACCGTTTTTGTTGCATTTGTAATGAAAATAGGACACATCGGTTCAGATTTAGATCCAGCTCCATAAAAATGTCCAATCGCAAATGTTACATCTTAGCGCACTGCCAGCATCAAGCAAATTATTTGCTTTTATTAAGAATATTTTAGAGTTCATTGTGATATCATAGTGATTCTTATCTACACTTTTTTAAAATTACTAAACGATTTTGTTATTAAATTTCCAAACTTTTATTGCAGTACACAATTAAAAGTTCATATGATATAGCTCTAGTCGAATGTTAAGAAGTGGTATCGGTTATTAAACATGAAATTTTTCGGAACAATTTGGTGTCCATTAGCGAAATTAGCATTACACAATCTTCAAATTGGCACAATTCGTTTAGTTTGTTTGTCTTTTTCATAACCTTTGTCCGAAATTCACGAAAGTGTCCATGATTTTTTATGTAATTTTCGTGTTTTCATGATTTTACTGCAAAATTACCATTTCAGACGAGTTCTTTTAAAAAGACATTAAAAATTCTATATTTTATTGCTTCAGAAAGTCTAGAAGGTTTTAAAAAGTATATGTTCGAAACCTCCCTGGGGGGGGATAAATAGGAAGATATCATTGGGGCTCGCAGTACTAAACTAAAGAGATCATTTTTTATTGGCCGAAGTCCATTTTGCATCAATGAAACCGCAAGATGTTCAAATTACTTTGCTCATTTCTTTACCTATTTGTCGTAAAGTAATTTTCCCATTTTAACTTTTTTGGGTTTACCTAGTAATGTTGTCTTAGTTTCTGACTAGGACAATATACATGTGTTACGACGGACCGAACTTTGAGTTTTAGATCTAGTTTGTATGAATGGATATTTTAATTTCTGCGACGTTTCTGTGATATTGTTACAGGAAAGCTCATGAAAAGTGAGTAATAATGAAGAATGCAATAGAATGCCACTTATATCCATATTGCGTTTTGAAATTACTTCCCCTATTCACCTCAAAATCAAGTTCATTTCACAATAATCCCCTATATATACATATGCATGTACAGGTGCATCAAGTATTTGCATACCCACACATACTAAATGAATGTAGTAAACTATTCCATATAACAGTAAAATGTAAGTTTAGTTGTGTTTGACTGTGTTTGTTTTTTGCAAAAAATGCGTTTGGAGATGATTATATAACAATTTGTGAGAATTACAAAAGGGGTACAGTAGTCGCGTGAGTAGAGCAGTAGTTTGTTGTGCCAGTTTTAATGATCGCGGGTTCGAATCCCAGTTGGTCGTGTTTTGTGTGAGGGAAATTTATTTAAAAAATTTTAAAATTTTCTTTTTTGATTTGTAAATTTATGAAAAAAAAATCAGTTTTTAATACACAAAAAAACTTTTTCCCAATTAAATATGAAGTCGAACCCACGGACTGTAATCACACAGGATCACATATAAAATATATTTAAAATGTACATACAACTGCGTTCGGATATACACACAAAATCTACTTTTTAAGGATTTTGAATTGCTTGAATGCAGATTGACAAGAGATTTATTGACAAGAGATTGGCATTTTAAATTTTCATACTTATTTATGTTTCATAGTTTCAATGGCAAGTTGGAATTGCATTCTTCATTATCACTCACTTTTCATGAGCTTTCCTATAACAATATCACAGAAATGTCGCAGAAATTAAAATATCCACTCATACAAACCAGATCTAAAACTCAAAGTTCGGTCCGTGGAGATTCGCCGTAACATATGTATGTATATTGTCCTAGTCAAAAACTAAGACAACATTAGTAGGTAAACCCAAAAAAGTTAAAATGGGAAAATTACTTTACGACAAATAGGAAAAGAAATGAGCAAAGTAATTTGAACATCTTACGGTTTCACTGATGTAAAATGGGTTTCGGCCAATAAAAAATGATCTCTTTAGTTTAGTACTGCGAGCACTAATGATATCTTCCTATTTTAATGTTTTCGACAGAAGCGTACATACATAATCTGGTTAGTGTAGTTGTGCGCGTTCAACTTATTTAATTTATAATAATGATCATGGTACGTCAGCGTGTGTTATGGGTGCGTTGAGAAAGTTCGCTTCGAAGTTTCTCTTCTCCCGAAGGCTCGAGGGTTCAAACCTCATGGCAATAGTTTGCATTTCTAGCTTTTTCGCAATTATTTATAAATATACTACGATTTGTATATATATATATATTTGTATATATATTTGTATATATATATTTGTATATATATTATAAGCGAACAAAATCTCAAAAAATATTTTTTGTTATCGCATCCCATATTAAAGTATTTCACAACTTCCAGAACAACTGCTCCCAACAGCGATGGTGGTGTTGCGGTCTGAGTGGTTGGTTGACTTGCCGCTGGTTTTTGCTTTTTACTTTTTTGACATGGGTTCGAGCCCCCTTTAATGTATATATCTTCTTCTTATTTATTTAATTAATATGATATAAACAATATTGATAAACAAGAAACAAAACAATTTGGCAAATGTTCCAGCATTCCAGATATAACCACTGCGCCTGGCCAGAAATTCCCCTAAAAAATCCAAATTGAATATGGAAAAATTGTAAAAGCAGATCGATAGCACCTTCCTTGAACTACTTACGGTCTGCGTGCTATGTCGTAAGGTATTCCCGTTTGCCAGATATGGCCAGTGATCCTGGCCAGAATTTCCCCTGAAAAGACCAAATTTCCATGGCCACTTTTTTGAGGTTAGAAATTGAATATGGAAAAAGTGTAAAAGCAGTTCGATAGCTCCTTCCTGGGACTACTTACGGTATGCGTGCTATGTCATAAGGTATTCCCGTTTGCCAGATATGGCCAGTGATCCTGGCCAGAAATTCACTTGAAAAGGACCAAATTTCCATGGCCACTTTTTTGAGGTTAGAAATTGAATATGGAAAAAGTGTAAAATCAGTTCGATAGCTCCTTCCTAAGACTACTTACGGTATGCGTACTATGTCGTAAGGTGTTCCCATTTGCCAGATATGGCCAGTGATCCTGGCCAGAAATTCCCCTGAAAAGACCAAATTTCCATGGTCACTTTTATGAGGTTAGAAATTGAATATGGAAAAAGTGTAAAAGCAGTTCCATAGATCCTCTCGTTTGTTTGTCCGTCGTCCGTTACACACGTGATTATCTGTCGTCCGTGTTGTGTGCAGTTTATATTTTGTTCAAATGAAAAACAAATCTAAACAAAATAATAATTATAAAACTAAAACAATGAACAGTAAAACATTTTCTAACCAATGCAAATAAAAAAGAAATAGCCAAACAAAATAAAAAAAAGCTAACAAAAAAACAACCCAGCAAAATAATACCGCGTCGCGCATCTACAATCCAAAACAAGTAATCAACCAACCAACAAATCTACAGCATCGGCAAAAACAACATCAACAACAACAGCAGCAGCGCTTCACAGACCATACGAAGGGTTTCTATGTCTCCTTCATTGTGCGTCCGTTGGCCAACTCTCCGTCCACTCCATTTCCCTTTTGTGTAATTCAATTGTCGATCTTCTCTTCTTGTCGTTGTTCGCCCAATGCCTAAGGCATAACACTAGGCAACAGCGGTAAGGAGGGAGGTCTGACAATTGTGGTTACACATTTTGACTTAGTGTTTTTTATTTGTGTAAATTATAATGGTTGGTAAGTTTAAAATACAATTTGACAACATACGAGGGCTTAGAGCGAACTTTTTTTGCCGTGTACGCTCATGTACATTTCCATCGGCCTGATGTTTTTGCTCTTTGTGAGACTCAGGTGTGTGAGGGTTCTGATCCACAGGATTTTCAAGTACCTGGGTATCACACACTGTCCCTCTTTATTCCCCACAGAGGTCTTGTGGTTTACGTACGCAACGACATAGTGTACCAGAGCATGCAGAAAATCCAGAATTTAACTCCCTTTGGGTTAAATTCAAGATTGGAACACACGTACTACATTTCGGATTTGTGTATAGAAGTCCAAACGCGGAAAGGGAGGTATCCCTAAATGGCTTTGACGCCCTCTCCGATTCAATTAAAACATTTTTAGAGGATTGTCCTGACAGTGAAATTGTAGTTTCTGGTGATTTCAATGTCCATAATTCCTCTTGGCTTGCCCATTCGAGTCACTCAACACCGGAGGGTCAATACGCCGAGCTTTTTGCCGCGCATAATGATTTGACGCAACTAGTGAATGAACCGACTCACATTCCGTGTGTCCAAGGGCAACAATCTAATATTCATGATCTTTTCTTAACATCACACCCTGAAAAGTATGAAGTTAACGTTCTAGCACCTCTTGGTAATTCGGATCACTGCATTGTTTCAGCATCCTTTTCGTATTCCGCTCTTCGTGTCGCTTCGACCCCATCCCCAAAGCGGACAATATATATATACGAAAAGGCACGTTGGGCCGAGCTCAACAACTTTTTCCAGCATTTCAATTGGAAACTTTGTTTTCTTAATGGTGATATAGATGCTGCGGCTGAAATGATTGAAAATATTATCTTGATTGGAATGAAGTCATTTATTCCAATTAAAGTTATTTCGGATAAACCATCTAACAAAAGTTGGTTTAACCAGACATGCAAGGCTGCTGTCAGATCCAAAGAGGAAGCGTTCAGGAAATGGCGTTTAAATAAAAATGCCACCACTGATCTGCTACGCAAGCAGACAAGAACCATGTGTGCCAAGGTACTTAGACGTGAAAAGTTTCTGTACGAACAACGTCTTCGTGCCAAGGTTCTTTCTTCTCCCAGGGGAAGTAAGAGCTTTTGGTCATTTGTAAGAAGGGTAAAGGACAACTCCTCATCAATTCCAACTCTTGTTAAAGATGACCAGATATTCACTAACCCGGTTGCCAAAGCTAACATATTGGCTGAAATGTTTGCAAGGAATTCATCCTTACCGGAAAGCAATCAACCACTCCCCGTGATCGAAAATGTATTAAGTTCCATGCCTCGGATATTTTTTTGAACACGTGGAGTTAAAAGGGTTCTTGCAAATCTCGACGTAAACAAATCCGGGCCCGGGTGGCATTTCCGGGCCCGGATGGCATTTCAGCACTTGTCCTATGTAAGTGCTCTTCGACGCTTGCCTGTCCCCTTCGTAATCTTTTCAACCTTGCATACCGTGCAGGGGTTTTTCCAGCGCGTTGGAAGATTGTCGATAGTTAGTAGGGTTATTAGCCCTGCTCGCGATTTGCTCAGCGCTCTCGAAGGTTATGGAGAGTATGGTTAACCACCATCTTGTGAGGCATTTATAAACCAATGACTTACTTAATGATCGACTGTATGGCTTCCGTAGGAATCGATCTACGGGAGACCTGATGACACTGCTATCCGAAAAGTGGAATCGATCCATACACCAGCTTGCAGAGAGTAAGGTCGTTGCTCTAGATATCTCCAAGGCATTTGATAGAGTTTGGCACGGCGCACTCATATCGAAGCTTATTGCTTTTGGTGTTGGTAGTGACTTCTCTCGATTTATATCGAGCTTCCTCAGAGATCGCACTATACGTGTTGTTGTAGATGGGTTCTCATCCGACGAGCATAGGTTAACTGCAGGTGTACCATAGGGCTCTGTCCTTTTTCTTATTTTCATCGACGACCTCTTGGATCGGACTTCGAATCCAATATACTCATTTGCGAATGACAGCAACCTCTGTCATTCATACTCATTCGATCATAGACAAAAGGCGATTGATGGATGAGTCACTCAACCAGGATTTACTGGCCATTTCCGAATGGGGTCAAGTTAATAAAGTAGATTTTAATGCACGTAAGACCCAGAGCTCCTTGTTGTCTCACAAGCGATTAGCTGATCCAATGGTGTCTTCGATTTTAATGAACGGTGTATATATTGAGCAATCAGATACTCTTGATGTTCTAGGCATGAAAATACAATCTGATGTTCGTTGGACAAAACATGTATTTGAAGTGTCAAAAGAAGCATTCAAGTGTGTAGGCTTCTTAAACCGGTGTAGGAAATACTTCACTCCCTCTGATCTTATGTGGGTTGTGTCTTTGTTCTATCGATACTTTAACGGTGTTTGTTCTTCTGATATTCGTGATCTTATACCGCCCGTGAGAACGTTCGGTAGAGATACGCGACTTTCCAGGGATTCTCACCCATTTGTTGTCGATTGGACAACCGACCGGACCACACATTACAGAATGAATTCGTTCTTCGCCCGCACTATCCGTATGTGGAATCGACTTCCGGCAAATATCTTCCTGGCCAATTATGATGTTCAGAAGTTTAAACCAAGAGTCAACAATTTATAGGGGACATCCCCTGAGTGTTGGTTTAGTGAAAAAAAAAAACAAACACAGCCAAACTTACATTTTACTGTTATATGGAATGTTACTACATTCATTTAGCATGTGTGGGTATGCAAATACTTGATACACCAAATATAAATACACATAAAAGGATGATACCTACATGCATATGTATATATAGGGGAATATTGTGAAATGAACTTGATTTTGAAGTGAATAGGGGGAGTAATTTCAAAACGCAATCTGGATATAAATGGCATTTTTTGTCATACTTATTTATGTTTCATAGTTTCAATGACAAGTTGGAATTGCATTCTTCATTATTACTCACTTTTCATGAGCTTTCCTATAACAATATCACAGAAATGTCGCAGAAATTAAAATATCTATTCATACAAACCAGATCTAAACTCAAAAAACTCAAAGTTCGGTCCGTGGAGATTCGCCGTAACATATGTATATTGTCCTAGTCAAAAACTAAGACAACATTACTAGGTAAACCCAAAAAAGTTAAAATGGGAAAATTACTTTACGGCAAATAGATAAAGAAATGAGCAAAGTAATTTGAACATCTTGCGGTTTCACTGATGCAAAATGGGTTTCGGCCAATAAAAAATGATCTCTTTCCTTCCTGGGACTACTTTCGGTATGCGTGCTATGTCGTAAGGTATTCCCGTTTGCCAGATATGGCCAGTAAGTCTGGCCAGAAATTCCCCTGAAAATACAAAATTTCCATGGCCACTTTTTTAGGTTAGAAATTGAATATGGAAAAAGTTAAAAGCAGTTCGATAGCCCCTTCCTGGACTACTTACGGTCTGCGTGCTATGTCGTAAGGTATTCCCGTTTGCCAGATATGGCCAGTGATCCTGGCCAGAAATTCCCTTGAAAAGACCAAATTTCCGTGGCCACTTTTTTGAGGTTAGAAATTGAATATGGAAAATGTGTAAAAGCAGTTCGATAGATCCTCTCGTTTGTTTGTCCGTCGTCCGTTACACACGTGATTATCTGTCGTCCGTGTTGTGTGCAGTTTATATTTTGTTCAAATGAAAAACAAATCTAAACAAAATAATAATTATAAAACTAAAACAATGAACAGTAAAACATTTTCTAACCAATGCAAATAAAAAAGAAATAGCCAAACAAAATAAAAAAATAGCTAACAACAAAACAACCCAGCAAAATAATACCGCGTCGCGCATCTACAATCCAAAACAAAACAAGTAATCAACCAACCAACAAATCTACAGCATCGGCAAAAACAACATCAACAACAACAGCAGCAGCGCTTCACAGACCATACGAAGGGTTTCTATGTCTCCTTCATTGTGCGTCCGTTGGCCCCCTCTCCGTCCACTCCATTTCCCTTTTGTGTAATTCAATTGTCGATCTTCTCTTCTTGTCGTTGTTCGCCCAATGCCTAAGGCATAACACTAGGCATTGGGTGAGTACAACAGCGGTAAGGAGGGAGGTCTGACAATTGTTGTTACACATTTTGACTTAGTGTTTTTTATTTGTGTAAATTATAATTGTTGGTAATTTTAAAAAAAAAATTGACAACATACGAGGGCTTAGAGCGTGTACGCTCATGTACATTTCCATCGGCCTGATGTTTTTGCTCTTTGTGAGACTCAGGTGTGTGAGGGTTCTGATCCACAGGATTTTCAAGTACCTGGGTATCACACACTGTCCCTCTTTATTCCCCACAGAGGTCTTGTGGTTTACGTACGCAACGACATAGTGTACCAGAGCCAGCAGAAAATCCAGAATTTAACTCCCTTTGGGTTAAATTCAAGGTTGGAACACACGTACTACATTTCGGATTTGTGTATAGAAGTCCAAACGCGGAAAGGGAGGTATCCCTAAATGGCTTTGACGCCCTCTCCGATTCAATTACAAAAATTTTAGAGGATTGTCCTGACAGTGAAATTGTGGTTTCTGGTGATTTCAATGTCCATAATTCCTCTTGGCTTGCCCATTCGAGTCACTCAACACCGGAGGGTCAATACGCCGAGCTTTTTGCCGCGCATAATGATTTGACGCCACTAGTGAATGAACCGACTCACATTCCGTGTGTCCAAGGGCAACACTCTAATATTCTTGATCTTTTCTTAGCATCATGTAATGTCCTGACAGGATTCGATGCAATTGTTTTTGTTTACTTTTACTTTTACAGCATCATCTATGTTATTTTAGAGTGAGGACTGCGGGAGCCTTTGATTTGCTAGCAATCAGCCGGGTGGGGGATTCGGTCCTCCTCAAAATAACTCCCTATTTTTTTACTACTCTATGGTGGACCTGTATGACTAATTTATAAAAACTTGCCCCAAACTAGTCATTTCGATGAACAAAATTTACTACAAATGATACCTGTCGCTTTCTACTTTCCTTGCAGTCTCTCTGGTGTAGTTGAGAGAACACGCCTCATTACCCTCGCCTTCCACTGTCCTATTAGCGCAATGTTTTGCACATAGGACCCCTAACACACTTACACTTCCTTCATGGTTTCACTCTGCAAGAAAACATCTGAAATACTTTTTAACAAACCATTATTCGGCCTATATAAAAAATTTTATTCAGGGCATGATGCATTATAATTTAAAAAAATATGTATATATATATTTAAAATTACTATTCATTCATTATATCAGGGAATATTAATATTATTTATAGCAAGAAAATAAAATTAATAATAATTCAAATTACTCCATTATCACCACAAGTATAAGAGAGTGATAATTAAGAGTGCTGAATGTAAGTTAACACATATGGTCTCTCTCTATTTCTTAAAGATGAAACCAGTGCAAGAGAATAAGAGTACATACTATGGACATTTACCATCTGTTGAAACTTACCACCATAACGCAGACATGAAGAAGGCCTCCTGCACGAACTCGATGATGGTTGCTGCTATTGGAATAAATCAAATATGTATGTCGATCTCTCTTGCAATGACTTCTGTATGTGATGTTTGTTGCTGATTATGCAACATTTCCAAATGATTCTAAAAATTAAATGTTTATATACATTTTATAACAATTCAAAAAAAGATATTTGGTTTGTAAAAGGAAAAACTGATACTTATGTATCCATGTTCAAATAAACATGGGTATGTATAATTTCTTGTAGTTGTTTGCTGTTGTCTAAGTGAGATGACGAGAAATGTTGGTGGTTCTCACGTTAACCAAGCGAAAATTGTGTTGGTGGTTCTCACTTTAATCAGGAAAAATTTTTGGATTTTTTGTTGGCATGTATCTATGTATATAGCATTTACACCTGTGATATTTGTGCATTGGTTTCAGGGTATCTGGCGGATCCTGATTTAATTCGGCAGAGTAATAGTTGAAAGGTAGGTCTGGTTGGGCAGACTACCTGGTTCTACAGGAATCTAAAACGTCTTCTCGGATTTTACTAGGCTTGATTTAATTAGTTTTTGTTTTAATTTTTGTCCATTTTGGATGGAATTTTTGGCAAAGAAAAAAAAAATGATCACGCTACCATGTAGGCAGCGTGAATTCTTGCTCAAATTTCTTCCTGGAATCCGTTCTTCCCTCAATGTGGCAATGAACTACGTCAGCCTTATGGAGATTGGAACGTTGGGGTGTTTTGGCACAGATCTTTAGGAACAAATCACTTATTCAGATATATTATTTCCTTTGATAAATTTGATTTTATATTCACCTGAACAGCAAATTGCTTATAACACCAATAAGATTGTGATTTTCTATCGCTGCGGATTTTTCAAATAAATTTCTATTTTTATTCTTCCCTGTCACGATCTTAGCATTTTGGATGTTGGTAAAAGAAGGAAGTTGTTAAGTTGGTTTTGCAACTTTTACTTTTGACTTTCGTCAAAGCAGAAATTAAACGTCAAAGTTGGTTGAACGTTCATGTTGCCACATTGGTCGGTATTTTTTATGGTTGCAACATTAAGTACTTTTTTGAAAACGCAAAAAATGTTTTTCTGTTCAGAAAACTCTGTTGAATATCATCATTTTATCTTCATGCTTTAGCGCAAGGCTTTTTATCTCTTTTTGGTGGATATATAGCTATTGTGCATACGTATGTATGTACATAGATATGTAAGTACGTTAGCCAAGAAACAAACCAAGATATAATATACATATTCGTAGTATATGAAATTCACCACATATGTAGAAGATCAGAACACAGTACATAATGTGAAACTGAGGTCACTTCCATCATATGTTTGATCTGTCAACTTTTGCACATTGCCTACAAATTTCGTAAACATACGATTATATTCTCGCTTATAATTTTGTCATTTTGCAACAAATCATTAAATAAATTCATGATAAAATCCAGTTTCTTAAAAAAATTAAAAAAAAATATTAAAGAAAAAACATATGACATTTCCGAAGTTTGAAAATTATCGGATTTGTACATATATAAAGAAAAGAAGGAAAGTGCTAATGGGCTGCAGCAAGCTAACACGGAGCAGAGAAAAATACCATGAGATTCCCAATGGAGTAAAGGGAAAAAGAAGATTATGGAGGACTGTTCGCGGATTCTGATGAAGACGGGTAAGTTGTGTGACATGAAGTGATTTTGGCAGAATATCGCAGAAACATACGTCTAGAAATGCCGGGAGAAAAGTAAAAGTATTTTTTTTTTTAGAAAAAATATTTCTGATTGTGGTACCATTTGGTCGTGTCAAAAACGTCCATTACAATCACACCCTGAAAAGTATGACGTTAACGTTCTAGCATCTCTTGGTAATTCGGATCACTGTATTGTTTCAGCATCCTTTTCGTATTCCGCTCTTCATGTCGATTCGACCCCAGCCCCAAAGCGGACAATATATATATACGAAAAGGCACGTTGGGCCGAGCTCAACAACTTTTTCCAGCATTTCAATTGGAAACTTTGTTTTCTAAATGGCGATATAGATGCTGCGGCTGAAATGATTGAAAATATTATCTTGATTGGAATGAAGTCATTTATTCCAATTAAAGTTATTTCGGATAAACCATCTAATAAAAGTTGGTTTAACCAGACATGCAAGACTGCTGTCAGATCCAAAGAGGAAGCGTTCAGGAAATGGCGTTTAAATAAAAATGCCACCACTGATCTGCTACGCAAGCAGACAAGAACCATGTGTGCCAAATTACTTAGACGTGAAAAGTTTCTGTACGAACAACGTCTTCGTGCCAAGGTTCTTTCTTCTCCCAGGGGAAGTAAGAGCTTTTGGTCATTTGTAAGAAGGGTAAAGGACAACTCCTCATCAATTCCAACTCTTGTTAAAGATGACCAGATATTCACTAACCCGGTTGCCAAAGCTAACATATTGGCTGAAATGTTTGCAAGGAATTCATCCTTGCCGGAAAGCAATCAACCACTCCCCGTGATGGAAAATGTATTAAGTTCCATGCCTCAGATATTTTTTTGAACACGTGGAGTTAAAAGGGTTCTTGCAAATCTCGACGTAAACAAATCCGGGCACTTGTCCTATGTAAGTGCTCTTCGACGCTTGCCCGTCCCCTTCGTAATCTTTTCAACCATGCATACCGTGCAGAGGTTTTTCCAGCGCGTTGGAAGATTGTCGATAGTTAGCAGGGTTATTAGCCCTGCTCGCGATTTGCTCAGCGCTCTCGAAGGTTATGGAGAGTATGGTTAACCACCATCTTGTGAGGTATTTAGAAACCAATGACTTACTTAATGATCGACTGTATGGCTTCCGTAGGAATCGATCTACGGGAGACCTGATGACACTGCTATCCGAAAAGTGGAATCGATCCATACACCAGCTTGCAGAGAGTAAGGTCGTCGCTCTAGATATCTCCAAGCGCGCTCATATCAAAGCTTATTGCTTTTGGTGTTGGTAGTGACTTCTCTCGATTTATATCGAGCTTCCTCAGAGATCGCACTATACGTGTTGTTGTAGATGGGTTCTCATCCGACGAGCATAAGTTAACTGCAGGTGTACCACAGGGCTCTGTCCTTTTTCTTATTTTCATCGACGACTTCTTGGATCGGACTTCGAATCCAATACACTCATTTGCGAATGACAGCAACCTCTGTCATTCATACTCATTCGATCATAGACAAAAGGCGATTGATGGAGGAGTCACTCAACCAGGATTTACTGGCCATTTCCGAATGGGGTCAAGTTAATAAAGTAGATTTTAATGCACGTAAGACCCAGAGCTCCTTGTTGTCTCACAAGCTGATCCAACGGTGTCGTCGATTTTAATGAACGGTGTAGATATTGAGCAATCAGATACTCTTGAAGTTCTAGGCATGAAAATACAATCTGATGTTCGTTGGACAAAACATGTATTTGAAGTGTCGAAAGAAGCATTCAAGTGTCTAGGCTTCTTAAACCGGTGTAAGAAATACTTCACTCCCTCTGATCTTCTCAATATCTACACTACATACATCAGACCAAAGATGGAATATAACTCCCATATATGGTCGGGTGCTCCAGCTTCATCACTGGAGCTACTTGACCGTGTACAGAGGAGGGCGATGGTGTTGATAGGTGATGGTAGGATATCCAATTCTATTGTTTCCCTTGAACATCGTCGTAATGTGGGTTGTGTGTCTATGTTCTATCGATACTTTCACGGTGTTTGTTCTTCTGATATTCGTGATCTTATACCGCCCGTGAGAACGTTCGGTAGAGATACGCGACTTTCCAGGAATTCTCACCCATTTGTTTTTGATTGGACAACCGACCGGACCACACATTACAGAATGAATTCGTTCTTCGCCCGCACTATCCGTATGTGGAATCGACTTCCGGCAGATATCTTCCCGGCCAATTATGATGTTCAGAAGTTTAAAACAAGAGTCAACAATTTATAGGGGACATCCCGTGAGTGTTGGTTTAGTGAAAAAAAAACAAACACAGCCAAACTTACATTTTACTGTTATATGGAATATGTTACTACATTCATTTAGCATGTGTGGGTATGCAAATACTTGATACACCAAATATAAATACACATAAAAGGATGATACCTACATGCATATGTATATATAGGGGAATATTGTGAAATGAACTTGATTTTGAAGTGAATAGGGGGAGTAATTTCAAAACGCAATCTGGATATAAGTGGCATTTTTTGTCATACTTATTTATGTTTCATAGTTTCAATGACAAGTTGGAATTGCATTCTTCATTATTACTCACTTTTCATGAGCTTTCCTATAACAATAGGCTCTCGAAGGTTATGGAGAGTATGGTTAACCACCATCTTGTGAGGTATTTAGAAACCAATGACTTACTTAATGATCGACTGTATGGCTTCCGTAGGAATCGATCTACGGGAGACCTGATGACACTGCTATCCGAAAAGTGGAATCGATCCATACACCAGCTTGCAGAGAGTAAGGTCGTCGCTCTAGATATCTCCAAGCGCGCTCATATCAAAGCTTATTGCTTTTGGTGTTGGTAGTGACTTCTCTCGATTTATATCGAGCTTCCTCAGAGATCGCACTATACGTGTTGTTGTAGATGGGTTCTCATCCGACGAGCATAAGTTAACTGCAGGTGTACCACAGGGCTCTGTCCTTTTTCTTATTTTCATCGACGACTTCTTGGATCGGACTTCGAATCCAATACACTCATTTGCGAATGACAGCAACCTCTGTCATTCATACTCATTCGATCATAGACAAAAGGCGATTGATGGAGGAGTCACTCAACCAGGATTTACTGGCCATTTCCGAATGGGGTCAAGTTAATAAAGTAGATTTTAATGCACGTAAGACCCAGAGCTCCTTGTTGTCTCACAAGCTGATCCAACGGTGTCGTCGATTTTAATGAACGGTGTAGATATTGAGCAATCAGATACTCTTGAAGTTCTAGGCATGAAAATACAATCTGATGTTCGTTGGACAAAACATGTATTTGAAGTGTCGAAAGAAGCATTCAAGTGTCTAGGCTTCTTAAACCGGTGTAAGAAATACTTCACTCCCTCTGATCTTCTCAATATCTACACTACATACATCAGACCAAAGATGGAATATAACTCCCATATATGGTCGGGTGCTCCAGCTTCATCACTGGAGCTACTTGACCGTGTACAGAGGAGGGCGATGGTGTTGATAGGTGATGGTAGGATATCCAATTCTATTGTTTCCCTTGAACATCGTCGTAATGTGGGTTGTGTGTCTATGTTCTATCGATACTTTCACGGTGTTTGTTCTTCTGATATTCGTGATCTTATACCGCCCGTGAGAACGTTCGGTAGAGATACGCGACTTTCCAGGAATTCTCACCCATTTGTTTTTGATTGGACAACCGACCGGACCACACATTACAGAATGAATTCGTTCTTCGCCCGCACTATCCGTATGTGGAATCGACTTCCGGCAGATATCTTCCCGGCCAATTATGATGTTCAGAAGTTTAAAACAAGAGTCAACAATTTATAGGGGACATCCCGTGAGTGTTGGTTTAGTGAAAAAAAAACAAACACAGCCAAACTTACATTTTACTGTTATATGGAATATGTTACTACATTCATTTAGCATGTGTGGGTATGCAAATACTTGATACACCAAATATAAATACACATAAAAGGATGATACCTACATGCATATGTATATATAGGGGAATATTGTGAAATGAACTTGATTTTGAAGTGAATAGGGGGAGTAATTTCAAAACGCAATCTGGATATAAGTGGCATTTTTTGTCATACTTATTTATGTTTCATAGTTTCAATGACAAGTTGGAATTGCATTCTTCATTATTACTCACTTTTCATGAGCTTTCCTATAACAATATCACAGAAATGTCGCAGAAATTAAAATATCTATTCATACAAACCAGATCTAAACTCAAAAAACTCAAAGTTCGGTCCGTGGAGATTCGCCGTAACATATGTATATTGTCCTAGTCAAAAACAAAGACAACATTACTAGGTAAACCCAAAAAAGTTAAAATGGGAAAATTACTTTACGGCAAACAGATAAAGAAATGAGCAAAGTAATTTGAACATCTTGCGGTTTCACTGATGCAAAATGGGTTTCGGCCAATAAAAAATGATCTCTTTCCTTCCTGGGACTACTTACGGTCTGCGTGCTATGTCGTAAGGTATTCCCGTTTGTCAGACATGTCCAGTGATCCTGGCCAGAAATTCCCTTGAAAAGACCAAATTTCCATGGCCACTTTTTTGAGGTTAGAAATTGAATATGGAAAAAGTGTAAAAGCAGTTCGCTAGCTCCTTCCTGGGACTACTTGCGGTATGCGTGCTATGTCGTAAGGTATTCCCGTTTGCCAGATATGGCCAGTGATCCTGGCCAGAAATTCCCCAGAAAAGACCAAATTTCCATGGCCACTTTTTTGAGGTTAGAAATTGAATATGGAAAAAGTGTAAAAGCAGTTCGATAGCTCCTTCTGGGACTACATACGGTATGCGTGCTTTGTCGTAAGGTATTCCCGTTTGCCAGATATGGCCAGTGATCCTGGCCAGAAATTCCCCAGAAAAGACCAAATTTCCATGGCCACTTTTTTGAGGTTAGAAATTGAATATGGAAAAAGTGTAAAAGCAGTTCGATAGGTCCTTCCTAGCGCTACCTACGGTATGCGTGCTATGTCGTAAGGTACTCCCGTTTGCCAGATATGGCCAGTGATCCTGGCCAGAAATTCCCCTGAAAAGACCAAATTTCCATGGCCACTTTTTTGAGGTTAGAAATTGAATATGGAAAAAGTGTAAAAGCAGTTCGATAGCTCCTTCATGGGACTACTTACGGTATGCGTGCTATGTCGTAAGGTATTTCCGTTTGCCAGATATGGCCAGTGATCCTGGCCAGAAATTCCCCTGAAAAGACCAAATTTCCATGGCCACTTTTTTGAGGTTAGAAATTGAATATGGAAAAAGTGTAAAAGCAGTTCGATAGGCCCTTCATGGGACTACTTACTGTATGCGTGCTATGTCGTAAGGTATTCCCGTTTGCCAGATATGGCCAGTGATCCTGGCCAGAAATTCCCCTGAAAATACCAAATTTCCATGGCCACTTTTTTTAGGTTAGAAATTGAATATGGAAAAAGTGTAAAAGCAGTTCGATAGATCCTTCCTAGCACTACCTACGGTATGCGTGCTATGTAGTAAGGTATTCCCGTTTGCCAGATATAGCCAGTGATCCTGGCCAGAAATTCCGCTGAAAAGACCAAATTTCCATGGCCACTTTTTTGAGGTTAGAAATTGAATATGGAAAAAGTGTAAAAGCAGTTCGATAGCTCCTTCCTAGCACTACCTACGGTATGCGTGCTATGTCGTAAGGTACTCCCGTTTGCCAGATATTGCCAGTGATCCTGACCAGAAATTCACTTGAAAAGGACCAAATTTCCATAGCCACTTTTTTTAGGTTAGAAATTGAATATGGAAAAAGTGTAAAAGCAGTTCGATAGCTCCTTCCTGGGACTACTTACGGTATGAGTGCTATGTCGTAAGGTATTCCCGTTTGCCAGATATGGCCAGTGATCCTGGCCAGAAATTCACTTGAAAAGGACCAAATTTCCATGGCCACTTTTTTTGAGGTTAGAAATTGAATATGGAAAAAGTGTAAAAGCAGTTCAATAGCTCCTTCGTGGGACTACTTACGGTATGCGTACTATGTCGTAAGGTATTCCCGTTTGCCAGATATGGCCAGTGATCCTGGCCAGAAATTCACTTGAAAAGGACCAAACTTCCATGGCCACTTTTTTGAGGTTAGAAATTGAATATGGAAAAAGTGTAAAAGCAGTTCGATAGGTCCTTCCTAGCGCTACCTACGGTATGCGTGCTATGTCGTAAGGTACTCCCGTTTGCCAGATATGGCCAGTGATCCTGGCCAGAAATTCCCCTGAAAAGACCAAATTTCCATGGCCACTTTTTTGAGGTTAGAAATTGAATATGGAAAAAGTGTAAAAGCAGTTCGATAGGTCCTTCCTAGCGCTACCTACGGTATGCGTGCTATGTCGTAAGGTACTCCCGTTTGCCAGATATGGCCAGTGATCCTGGTCAGAAATTCCCCTGAAAAGACCAAATTTCCATGGCCACTTTTTTGAGGTTAGAAATTGAATATGGAAAAAGTGTAAAAGTAGTTCGATAGCTCCTACATGGGACTACTTACGGTATGCGTGCTATGTCGTAAGGTATTCCCGTTTGCCAGATATGGCCAGAGATCCTGGCCAGAAATTCACTTGAAAAGGACCAAATTTCCATGGCCATTTTTTTGAGGTTAGAAATTGAATATGGAAAAAGTGTAAAAGCAGTTCGATAGCTCCTTCCTGGGACTACATACGGTATGCGTGCTATGTCGTAAGGTATTCCCGTTTGCCAGATATGGCCAGTGATCCTGGCCAGAAATTCCCCTGAACAGACCAAATTTCCATGGCCACTTTTTTGAGGTTAGAAATTGAATATGGAAAAAGTGTAAAAGCAGTTCGATAGGTCCTTCCTAGCACTACCTACGGTATGCGTGCTATGTCGTAAGGTACTCCCGTTTGCCAGATATGGCCAGTGATCCTGGCCAGAAATTCCCCTGAAAAGACCAAATTTCCATGGCCACTTTTTTGAGGTTAGAAATTGAATATGGAAAAAGTGTAAAAGCAGTTCGATAGCTCCTTCATGGGACTACTTACGGTATGCGTGCTATGTCGTAAGGTATTTCCGTTTGCCAGATATGGCCAGTGATCCTGGCCAGAAATTCCCCTGAAAAGACCAAATTTCCATGGCCACTTTTTTAGGTTAGAAATTGAATATGGAAAAAGTGTAAAAGCAGTTCGATAGGTCCTTCATGGAACTACTTACGGTATGCGTGCTATGTCGTAAGGTATTCCCGTTTGCCAGATATGGCCAGTGATCCTGGCCAGAAATTCCCCTGAAAATACCAAATTTCCATGGCCACTTTTTTTAGGTTAGAAATTGAATATGGAAAAAGTGTAAAAGCAGTTCGATAGATCCTTCCTAGCACTACCTACGGTATGCGTGCTATGTAGTAAGGTATTCCCGTTTGCCAGATATAGCCAGTGATCCTGGCCAGAAATTCCCCTGAAAAGACCAAATTTCCATGGCCACTTTTTTGAGGTTAGAAATTGAATATGGAAAAAGTGTAAAATCAGTTCGATAGGTCCTTCCTAGCACTACCTACGGTATGCGTGCAATGTCGTAAGGTATTCCCGTTTGCCAGATATGGCCAGTGATCCTGGCAAGAAATTCACTTGAAAAGGACCAAATTTCCATGGCCACTTTTTTGAGGTTAGAAATTGAATATGGAAAAAGTGTAAAAGCAGTTCGATAGCTCCTTCCTAGCACTACCTACGGTATGCGTGCTATGTCGTAAGGTACTCCCGTTTGCCAGATATTGCCAGTGATCCTGGCCAGAAATTCACTTGAAAAGGACCAAATTTCCATGGCCACTTTTTTTGAGGTTAGAAATTGAATATGGAAAAAGTGTAAAAGCAGTTCAATAGCTCCTTCGTGGGACTACTTACGGTATGCGTACTATGTCGTAAGGTATTCCCGTTTGCCAGATATGGCCAGTGATCCTGGCCAGAAATTCACTTGAAAAGGACCAAATTTCCATGGCCACTTTTTTGAGGTTAGAAATTGAATATGAAAAAAGTGTAAAAGCAGTTCGATAGCTCCTTCATGGGACTACTTACGGTATGCGTCCTATGTCGTAAGGTATTTCCGTTTGACAGATATGGCCAGTGATCCTGGCCAGAAATTCCCCTGAAAAGACCAAATTTCCATGGCCACTTTTTGAGGTTAGAAATTGAATATGGAACAAGTGTAAAATCAGTTCGATAGCTCCTTCATGGGACTACTTACGGTATGCGTGCTATGTCGTAAGGTATTCCCGTTTGCCAGATATGGCCAGTGATCCTGGCCAGAAATTTCCCTGAAAAGACCAAATTTCCATGGCCACTTTTTTGAGGTTAGAAATTGAATATGGAAAAAGTGTAAAAGCAGTTCGATAGGTCCTTCCTAGCACTACCTACGGTATGCGTGCTATGTAGAAAGATATTCCCGTTTGCCAGATATGGCCAGTGATCCTGGCCAGAAATTCCCCTGAAAAGACGAAATTTCCATGGCCACTTTTTTGAGGTTAGAAATTGAATATGGAAAAAGTGTAAAAGCAGTTCGATAGGTCCTTCCTAGCACTACCTACGGTATGCGTGCAATGTCGTAAGGTATTCCCGTTTGCCAGATATGGCCAGTGATCCTGGCCAGAAATTCACTTGAAAAGGACCAAATTTCCATGGCCACTTTTTTGAGGTTAGAAATTTAATATGGAAAAAGTGTAAAAGCAGTTCGATAGCTCCTTCCTAGCACTACCTACGGTATGAGTGCTATGTCGTAAGGTACTCCCGTTTGCCAGATATTGCCAGTGATCCTGGCCAGAAATTCACTTGAAAAGGACCAAATTTCCATGGCCACTTTTTTGAGGTTAGAAATTGAATATGGAAAAAGTGTAAAAGTGTAAAAGCAGTTCGATAGCACCTTCATGGGACTACTTACGGTATGCCTGCTATGTCGTAAGGTATTTCCGTTTGCCAGATATGGCCAGTGATCCTGGCCAGAAATTCCCCTGAATAGACCAAATTTCCATGGCCACTTTTTTGAGGTTAGAAATTGAATATGGAAAAAGTGTAGAAGCAGTTCGATAGGTCCTTCCTAGCACTACCTACGGTATGCGTGCTATGTCGTAAGGTATTCCCGTTTGCCAGATATGGCCAGTGATCCTGGCCAGAAATTCCCCTGAAAAGACCAAATTTCCATGGCCACTTTTTTGAGGTTAGAAATTGAATATGGAAAAAGTGTAAAAGCAGTTCGATAGGTCCTTCCTAGCACTACCTACGGTATGCGTGCAATGTCGTAAGGTATTCCCGTTTGCCAGATATGGCCAGTGATCCTGGCCAGAAATTCACTTGAAAAGGACCAAATTTCCATGGCCACTTTTTTGAGGTTAGAAATTGAATATGGAAAAAGTGTAAAAGCAGTTCGATAGCTCCTTCCTAGCACTACCTACGGTATGAGTGCTATGTCGTAAGGTACTCCCGTTTGCCAGATATTGCCAGTGATCCTGGCCAGAAATTCACTTGGAAAGGACCAAATTTCCATGGCCACTTTTTTCGATAGCTCCTTCCTGGGACTACTTGCGGTATGCGTGCTATGTCGTAAGGTATTCCCGTTTGCCAGATATGGCCAGTGATCCTGGCCAGAAATTCACTTGAAAAGGACCAAATTTCCATGGCCACTTTTTTGAGGTTAGAAATTGCATATGGAAAAAGTGTAAAAGCAGTTCGATAGCTCCTTCATGGGACTACTTACGGTATGCGTGCTATGTCGTAAGGTATTTCCGTTTGCCAGATATGGCCAGTGATCCTGGCCAGAAATTCCCCTGAAAATACCAAATTTCCATGGCCACTTTTTTGAGGTTAGAAATTGAATATAGAACAAGTGTAAAATCAGTTCGATAGCTCCTTCATGGGACTACTTACGGTATGCGTGCTATGTCGTAAGGTATTCCCGTTTGCCAGATATGGCCAGTGATCCTGGCCAGAAATTCCCCTGAAAAGACCAAATTTCCATGGCCACTTTTTTGAGGTTAGAAATTGAATATGGAAAAAGTGTAAAAGCAGTTCGATAGGTCCTTCCTAGCACTACCTACGGTATGCGTGCTATGTAGTAAGGTATTCCCGTTTGCCAGATATGGCCAGTGATCCTGGCCAGAAATTCCCCTGAAAAGACCAAATTTCCATGGCCACTTTTTTGAGGTTAGAAATTGAATATGGAAAAAGTGTAAAAGCAGTTCGATAGGTCCTTCCTAGCACTACCTGCGGTATGCGTGCAATGTCGTAAGGTATTCCCGTTTGCCAGATATGGCCAGTGATCCTGGCCAGAAATTCACTTGAAAAGGACCAAATTTCCATGGCCACTTTTTTGAGGTTAGAAATTGAATATGGAAAAAGTGTAAAAGCAGTTCGATAGGTCCTTCCTAGCACTACCTACGGTATGCGTGCAATGTCGTAAGGTATTCCCGTTTGCCAGATATGGCCAGTGATCCTGGCCAGAAATTCACTTGAAAAGGACCAAATTTCCATGGCCACTTTTTTGAGGTTAGAAATTGAATATGGAAAAAGTGTAAAAGCAGTTCGATAGCTATTTCCTAGCACTACCTACGGTATGAGTGCTATGTCGTAAGGTACTCCCGTTTGCCAGATATTGCCAGTGATCCTGGCCAGAAATTCACTTGGAAAGGACCAAATTTCCATAGCCACTTTTTTTAGGTTAGAAATTGAATATGGAAAAAGTGTAAAAGCAGTTCGATAGCTCCTTCCTGGGACTACTTGCGGTATGCGTGCTATGTAGAAAGATATTCCCGTTTGCCAGATATGGCCAGTGATCCTGGCCAGAAATTCCCCTGAAAAGACCAAATTTCCATGGCCACTTTTTTGAGGTTAGAAATTGAATATGGAAAAAGTGTAAAAGTAGTTCGATAGCTCCTACATGGGACTACTTACGGTATGCGTGCTATGTCGTAAGGTATTTCCGTTTGCCAGATATGGCCAGTGATCCTTGCCAGAAATTCCCCTGAATAGACCAAATTTCCATGGCCACTTTTTTGAGGTTAGAAATTGAATATGGAACAAGTGTAAAATCAGTTCGATAGCTCCTTCATTGGACTACTTACGGTATGCGTGCTATGTCGTAAGGTATTCCCGTTTGCCAGATATGGCCAGTGATCCTGGCCAGAAATTCACCTGAAAAGACCAAATTTCCATGGCCACTTTTTTGAGGTTAGAAATTGAATATGGAAAAAGTGTAAAAGCAGTTCGATAGGTCCTTCCTAGCACTATCTACGGTATGCGTGCAATGTCGTAAGGTATTCCCGTTTGCCAGATATGGCCAGTGATCCTGGCCAGAAATTCACTTGAAAAGGACCAAATTTCCATGGCCACTTTTTTGAGGTTAGAAATTGAATATGGAAAAAGTGTAAAAACAGTTCGATAGCTCCTTCCTAGCACTACCTACGGTATGAGTGCTATGTCGAAAGGTACTCCCGTTTGCCAGATATTGCCAGTGATCCTGGCCGGCCAGAAATTCACTTGGAAAGGACCAAATTTCCATGGCCACTTTTTTTAGGTTAGAAATTGAATATGGAAAAAGTGTAAAAGCAGTTCGATAGCTCCTTCCTGGGACTACTTGCGGTATGCGTGCTATATCGTAAGGTACTCCCGTTTGCCAGATATGGTCAGTGATCCTGGCCAGAAATTCCCCTGAAAAGACCAAATTTCCATGGCCACTTTTTGAGGTTAGAAATTGAATATGGAAAAAGTGTAAAAGCAGTTCGATAGGTCCTTCCTAGCACTACCTGCGGTATGCGTGCTATGTCGTAAGGTACTCCCGTTTGCCAGATATGGCCAGTGATCCTGGCCAGAAATTCCCCTGAATTGACCAAATTTCCATGGCCACTTTTTTGAGGTTAGAAATTGAATATGGAACAAGTGTAAAATCAGTTCGATAGCTCCTTCATGGGACTACTTACGGTATGCGTGCTATGTCGTAAGGTATTCCCGTTTGCCAGATATGGCCAGTGATCCTGGCCAGAAATTCCCCTGAAAAGACCAAATTTCCATGGCCACTTTTTTGAGGTTAGAAATTGAATATGGAAAAAGTGTAAAAGCAGTTCGATAGGTCCTTCCTAGCACTACCTACGGTATGCGTGCTATGTAGTAAGGTATTCGCGTTTGCCAGATATGGCCAGTGATCCTGGCCAGAAATTCCCCTGAAAAGACCAAATTTCCATGGCCATTTTTTTAGGTTAGAAAGTGAATATGGAAAAAGTGTAAAAGCAGTTCGATAGGTCCTTCCTAGCACTACCTACGGTATGCGTGCAATGTCGTAAGGTATTCCCGTTTGCCAGATATGGCCAGTGATCCTGGCCAGAAATTCACTTGAAAAGGACCAAATTTCCATGGCCACTTTTTTGAGGTTAGAAATTGAATATGGAAAAAGTGTAAAAACAGTTCGATAGCTCCTTCCTAGCACTACCTACGGTATGAGTGCTATGTCGTAAGGTACTCCCGTTTGCCAGATATTGCCAGTGATCCTGGCCAGAAATTCACTTGGAAAGGACCAAATTTCCATGGCCACTTTTTTTAGGTTAGAAATTAAATATGGAAAAAGTGTAAAAGCAGTTCGATAGCTCCTTCCTGGGACTACTTGCGGTATGCGTGCTATATCGAAAGGTACTCCCGTTTGTCAGATATGGTCAGTGATCCTGGCCAGAAATTCCCCTGAAAAGACCAAATTTCCATGGCCACTTTTTTGAGGTTAGAAATTGAATATGGAAAAAGTGTAAAAGCAGTTCGATAGGTCCTTCCTAGCACTACCTACGGTATGCGTGCTATGTCGTAAGGTACTCCCGTTTGCCAGATATGGCCAGTGATCCTGGCCAGAAATTCCCCTGAAAAGACCAAATTTCCATGGCCACTTTTTTGAGGTTAGAAATTGAATATGGAAAAAGTGTAAAAGCAGTTCGATATCTCCTTCATGGGACTACTTACGGTATGCGTGCTATGTCGTAAGGTATTTCCGTTTGCCAGATATTGCCAGTGATCCTGGCCAGAAATTCCCCTGAAAAGACCAAATTTCCATGGCCACTTTTTTGAGGTTAGAAATTGAATATGGAACAAGTGTAAAAACAGTTCGATAGCTCCTTCATGGGACTACTTACGGTATGCGTGCTATGTCGTAAGGTATTCCCGTTTGCCAGATATGACCAGAGATCCTGGCCAGAAATTCCCCTGAAAAGACCAAATTTCCATGGCCACTTTTTTGAGGTTAGAAATTGAATATGGAAAAAGTGTAAAAGCAGTTCGATAGGTCCTTCCTAGCACTACCTACGGTATGCGTGCTATGTAGTAAGGTATTACCGTTTGCCAGATATGGGCAGTGATCCTGGCCAGAAATTCCCCTGAAAAGACCAAATTTCCATGGCCACTTTTTTGAGGTTAGAAATTGAATATGGAAAAAGTGTAAAAGCAGTTCGATAGGTCCTTCCTAGCACTACCTACGGTATGCGTGCAATATCGTAGGGTATTCCCGTTTGCCAGATATGGCCAGTGATCCTGGCCAGAAATTCACTTGAAAAGGACCAAATTTAAATGGCCACTTTTTGGAGGTTAGAAATTGAATATGGAAAAAGTGTAAAAGCAGTTCGATAGCTCCTTCCTAGCACTACTTACAGTATGCGTGCTATGTCGTAAGGTATTCCCGTTTGCCAGATATGGCCAGTGATCCTGGCCAGAAATTCACTTGAAAAGGACCAAATTTCCATGGCCACTTTTTTGAGGTTAAAAATTGAATATAGAAAAAGTGTAAAAGCAGTTCGATAGCCCCTTCCTGGACTACTTAAGGTCTGCGTGCTATGTCGGAAGGTATTCCCGTTTGCCAGATATGGCCAGTGATCCTGGCCAGAAATTCCCTTGAAAAGACCAAATTTCCATGGCCACTTTTTTGAGGTTAGAAATTGAATATGGAAAAAGTGTAACAGCAGTTCGATAGCTCCTTCATGGGACTACTTACGGTATGCGTGCTATGTCGTAAGGTATTTCCGTTTGCCAGATATGGCCAGTGATCGTGGCCAGAAATTCCCCTGAAAAGACCAAATTTCCATGGCCACTTTTTTGAGGTTAGAAATTGAATATGGAAAAAGTGTAAAAGCAGTTCGATAGCTCCTTCATGGGACTACTTACGGTATGCGTGCTATGTCGTAAGGTATTCCCGTTTGCCAGATATGGCCAGTGATCCTGGCCAGAAATTCCCCTGAAAAGACCAAATTTCCATGGCCACTTTTTTGAGGTTAGAAATTGAATATGGAAAAAGTGTAAAAGCAGTTCGATAGGTCCTTCCTCGCACTACCTACGGTATGCGTGCTATGTAGTAAGGTATTACCGTTTGCCAGATATGGGCAGTGATCCTGGCCAGAAATTCCCCTGAAAAGACCAAATTTCCATGGCCACTTTTTTGAGGTTAGAAATTGAATATGGAAAAAGTGTAAAAGCAGTTCGATAGCTCCTTCCTAGCACTACTTACAGTATGCGTGCTATGTCGTAAGGTATTTCCCGTTTGCCAGATATGGCCAGTGATCCTGGCCAGAAATTCACTTGAAAAGGACCAAATTTCCATGGCCACTTTTTTGAGGTTAAAAATTGAATATAGAAAAAGTGTAAAAGCAGTTCGATAGCCCCTTCCTGGACTACTTAAGGTCTGCGTGCTATGTCGGAAGGTATTCCCGTTTGCCAGATATGGCCAGTGATCCTGGCCAGAAATTCCCTTGAAAAGACCAAATTTCTATGGCCACTTTTTTGAGGTTAGAAATTGAATATGGAAAAAGTGTAACAGCAGTTCGATAGCTCCTTCATGGGACTACTTACGGTATGCGTGCTATGTCGTAAGGTATTTCCGTTTGCCAGATATGGCCAGTGATCGTGGCCAGAAATTCCCCTGAAAAGACCAAATTTCCATGGCCACTTTTTTGAGGTTAGAAATTGAATATGGAAAAAGTGTAAAAGCAGTTCGATAGCTCCTTCATGGGACTACTTACGGTATGCGTGCTATGTCGTAAGGTATTCCCGTTTGCCAGATATGGCCAGTGATCCTGGCCAGAAATTCCCCTGAAAAGACCAAATTTCCATGGCCACTTTTTTGAGGTTAGAAATTGAATATGGAAAAAGTGTAAAAGCAGTTCGATAGGTCCTTCCTCGCACTACCTACGGTATGCGTGCTATGTAGTAAGGTATTCCCGTTTGCCAGATATGGCCAGTGATCCTGGCCAGAAATTCCCTTGAAAAGACCAAATTTCCATGGCCACTTTTTTGAGGTTAGAAATTGAATATGGAAAAAGTGTAAAAGCAGTTCGATAGCTCCTTCATGGGACTACTTACGGTATGCGTGCTATGTCGTAAGGTATTCCCGTTTGCCAGATATGGCCAGTGATCCTGGCCAGAAATTCCCCTGAAAAGACCAAATTTCCATGGCCACTTTTTGAGGTTAGAAATTGAATATGGAAAAAGTGTAAAAGCAGTTCGATAGGTCCTTCCTAGCACTACCTGCGGTATGCGTGCTATGTCGTAAGGTACTCCCGTTTGCCAGATATGGCCAGTGATCCTGGCTAGAAATTCCCCTGAATTGACCAAATTTCCATGGCCACTTTTTTGAGGTTAGAAATTGAATATGGAACAAGTGTAAAATCAGTTCGATAGCTCCTTCATGGGACTACTTACGGTATGCGTGCTATGTCGTAAGGTATTCCCGTTTGCCAGATATGGCCAGTGATCCTGGCCAGAAATTCCCCTGAAAAGACCAAATTTCCATGGCCACTTTTTTGAGGTTAGAAATTGAATATGGAAAAAGTGTAAAAGCAGTTCGATAGGTCCTTCCTAGCACTACCTACGGTATGCGTGCTATGTAGTAAGGTATTCGCGTTTGCCAGATATGGCCAGTGATCCTGGCCAGAAATTCCCCTGAAAAGACCAAATTTCCATGGCCATTTTTTTAGGTTAGAAAGTGAATATGGAAAAAGTGTAAAAGCAGTTCGATAGGTCCTTCCTAGCACTACCTACGGTATGCGTGCAATGTCGTAAGGTATTCCCGTTTGCCAGATATGGCCAGTGATCCTGGCCAGAAATTCACTTGAAAAGGACCAAATTTCCATGGCCACTTTTTTGAGGTTAGAAATTGAATATGGAAAAAGTGTAAAAACAGTTCGATAGCTCCTTCCTAGCACTACCTACGGTATGAGTGCTATGTCGTAAGGTACTCCCGTTTGCCAGATATTGCCAGTGATCCTGGCCAGAAATTCACTTGGAAAGGACCAAATTTCCATGGCCACTTTTTTTAGGTTAGAAATTGAATATGGAAAAAGTGTAAAAGCAGTTCGATAGCTCCTTCCTGGGACTACTTGCGGTATGCGTGCTATATCGTAAGGTACTCCCGTTTGTCAGATATGGTCAGTGATCCTGGCCAGAAATTCCCCTGAAAAGACCAAATTTCCATGGCCACTTTTTTGAGGTTAGAAATTGAATATGGAAAAAGTGTAAAAGCAGTTCGATAGGTCCTTCCTAGCACTACCTACGGTATGCGTGCTATGTCGTAAGGTACTCCCGTTTGCCAGATATGGCCAGTGATCCTGGCCAGAAATTCCCCTGAAAAGACCAAATTTCCATGGCCACTTTTTTGAGGTTAGAAATTGAATATGGAAAAAGTGTAAAAGCAGTTCGATATCTCCTTCATGGGACTACTTACGGTATGCGTGCTATGTCGTAAGGTATTTCCGTTTGCCAGATATTGCCAGTGATCCTGGCCAGAAATTCCCCTGAAAAGACCAAATTTCCATGGCCACTTTTTTGAGGTTAGAAATTGAATATGGAACAAGTGTAAAAACAGTTCGATAGCTCCTTCATGGGACTACTTACGGTATGCGTGCTATGTCGTAAGGTATTCCCGTTTGCCAGATATGACCAGTGATCCTGGCCAGAAATTCCCCTGAAAAGACCAAATTTCCATGGCCACTTTTTTGAGGTTAGAAATTGAATATGGAAAAAGTGTAAAAGCAGTTCGATAGGTCCTTCCTAGCACTACCTACGGTATGCGTGCAATGTCGTAGGGTATTCCCGTTTGCCAGATATGGCCAGTGATCCTGGCCAGAAATTCACTTGAAAAGGACCAAATTTAAATGGCCACTTTTTGGAGGTTAGAAATTGAATATGGAAAAAGTGTAAAAGCAGTTCGATAGGTCCTTCCTAGCACTACTTACAGTATGCGTGCTATGTCGTAAGGTATTCCCGTTTGCCACATATGGCACGTGATCCTGGCCAGAAATTCACTTGAAAAGGACCAAATTTCCATGGCCACTTTTTTGAGGTTAAAAATTGAAGATAGAAAAAGTGTAAAAGCAGTTCGATAGCCCCTTCCTGGACTACTTAAGGTCTGCGTGCTATGTTGGAAGGTATTCCCGTTTGCCAGATATGGCCAGTGATCCTGGCCAGAAATTCCCTTGAAAAGACCAAATTTCCATGGCCACTTTTTTGAGGTTAGAAATTGAATATGGAAAAAGTGTAACAGCAGTTCGATAGCTCCTTCATGGAACTACTTACGGTATGCGTGCTATGTCGTAAGGTATTTCCGTTTGCCAGATATGGCCAGTGATCGTGGCCAGAAATTCCCCTGAAAAGACCAAATTTCCATGGCCACTTTTTTGAGGTTAGAAATTGAATATGGAAAAAGTGTAAAAGCAGTTCGATAGCTCCTTCATGGGACTACTTACGGTATGCGTGCTATGTCGTAAGGTATTCCCGTTTGCCAGATATGGCCAGTGATCCTGGCCAGAAATTCCCCTGAAAAGACCAAATTTCCATGGCCACTTTTTTGAGGTTAGAAATTGAATATGGAAAAAGTGTAAAAGCAGTTCGATAGGTCCTTCCTCGCACTACCTACGGTATGCGTGCTATGTAGTAAGGTATTCCCGTTTGCCAGATATGGCCAGTGATCCTGGCCAGAAATTCCCTTGAAAAGACCAAATTTCCATGGCCACTTTTTTGAGGTTAGAAATTGAATATGGAAAAAGTGTAAAAGCAGTTCGATAGCTCCTTCCTAGCACTACCTACGGTATGCGTGCTATGTCGTAAGGTACTCCCGTTTGCCAGATATTGCCAGTGATCCTGGCCAGAAATTCACTTGGAAAGGACCAAATTTCCATGGCCACTTTTTTTAGGTTAGAAATTGAATATGGAAAAAGTGTAAAAGCAGTTCGATAGCTCCTTCCTGGGACTACTTGCGGTATGCGTGCTATATCGTAAGGTACTCCCGTTTGCCAGATATGGTCAGTGATCCTGGCCAGAAATTCCCCTGAAAAGACCAAATTTCCATGGCCACTTTTTTGAGGTTAGAAATTGAATATGGAAAAAGTGTAAAAGCAGTTCGATAGGTCCTTCCTAGCACTACCTACGGTATGCGTGCTATGTCGTAAGGTACTCCCGTTTGCCAGATATGGCCAGTGATCTTGGCCAGAAATTCCCCTGAATAGACCAAATTTCCATGGCCACTTTTTTGAGGTTAGAAATTGAATATGGAAAAAGTGTAAAAGCAGTTCGATAGCTCCTTCCTGGGACTACTTGCGGTATGCGTGCTATATCGTAAGGTACTCCCGTTTGTCAGATATGGTCAGTGATCCTGGCCAGAAATTCCCCTGAAAAGACCAAATTTCCATGGCCACTTTTTTGAGGTTAGAAATTGAATATAGAAAAAGTGTAAAAGCAGTTCGATAGCTCCTTCATGGGACTACTTACGGTATGCGTGCTATGTCGTAAGGTATTTCCGTTTGCCAGATATGGCCAGTGATCCTGGCCAGAAATTCCCCTGAAAAGACCAAATTTCCATGGCCACTTTTTTGAGGTTAGAAATTGAATATGGAACAAGTGTAAAAACAGTTCGATAGCTCCTTCATGGCCACTTTTTGGAGGTTTAAATGGCCACTTTTTGGAGGTTAGAAATTGAATATGGAAAAAGTGTAAAAGCAGTTCGATAGCTCTTCCTAGCACTACTTACAGTATGCGTGCTATGTCGTAAGATATTCCCGTTTGCCAGATATGGCCAGTGATCCTGGCCAGAAATTCACTTGAAAAGGACCAAATTTCCATGGCCACTTTTTTGAGGTTAAAAATTGAATATAGAAAAAGTGTAAAAGCAGTTCGATAGCCCCTTCCTGGACTACTTAAGGTCTGCGTGCTATGTCGGAAGGTATTCCCGTTTGCCAGATATGGCCAGTGATCCTGGCCAGAAATTCCCTTGAAAAGACCAAATTTCCATGGCCACTTTTTTGAGGTTAGAAATTGAATATGGAAAAAGTGTAACAGCAGTTCGATAGCTCCTTCATGGGACTACTTACGGTATGCGTGCTATGTCGTAAGGTATTTCCGTTTGCCAGATATGGCCAGTGATCCTGGCCAGAAATTCCCTTGAAAAGACCAAATTTCCATGGCCACTTTTTTGAGGTTAGAAATTGAATATGGAAAAAGTGTAAAAGCAGTTCGATAGCTCCTTCCTAGCACTACCTACGGTATGCGTGCTATGTCGTAAGGTACTCCCGTTTGCCAGATATTGCCAGTGATCCTGGCCAGAAATTCACTTGAAAAGGACCAAATTTCCATGGCCACTTTTTTTAGGTTAGAAATTGAATATGGAAAAAGTGTAAAAGCAGTTCGATAGCTCCTTCATGGGACTACTTACGGTATGCGTGCTATGTCGTAAGGTATTCCCGTTTGCCAGATATGGCCAGTGATCCTGGCCAGAAATTCACTTGAAAAGGACCAAATTTCCATGGCCACTTTTTTGAGGTTAGAAATTGAATATGGAAAAAGTGTAAAAGCAGTTCGATAGCTCCTTCCTGGGACTACTTACGGTATGCGTGCTATGTCGTAAGGTGTTCCCGTTTGCCAGATATGGCCAGTGATCCTGGCCAGAAATTCCCTTGAAAAGGACCAAATTTCCATGGCCACTTTTTTTAGGTTAGAAATTGAATATGGAAAAAGTGTAAAAGCAGTTCGATAGCTCCTTCCTGGGACTACTTACGGTATGCGTGCTATGTCGTAAGGTATTCCCGTTTGCCAGATATGGCCAGTGATCCTGGCCAGAAATTCCCCTGAAAAGACTAAATTTCCATGGCCACTTTTTTGAGGTTAGAAATTGAATATGGAAAAAGTGTAAAAGCAGTTCGATAGCTCCTTCCTGGGACTACTTACAGTATGCGTGCTATGTCGTAAGGTATTCCCGTTTGCCAGATATGGCCAGTGATCCTGGCCAGAAATTCCCTTGAAAAGACCAAATTTCCATGGCCACTTTTTTGAGGTTAAAAATTGAATATGGAAAAAGTGTAAAAGCAGTTCGATAGCCCCTTCCTGGACTACTTAAGGTTTGCGTGCTATGTCGGAAGGTATTCCCGTTTGCCAGATATGGCCAGTGATCCTGGCCAGAAATTCCCTTGAAAAGACCAAATTTCCATGGCCACTTTTTTGAGGTTAGAAATTGAATATGGAAAAAGTGTAAAAGCAGTTCGATAGCTCCTTCCTAGCACTACCTACGGTATGCGTGCTATGTCGTAAGGTATTCCCGTTTGCCAGATATGGCCAGTGATCCTGGCCAGAAATTCCCCTGAAAAGACTAAATTTCCATGGCCACTTTTTTGAGGTTAGAAATTGAATATGGAAAAAGTGTAAAAGCAGTTCGATAGCTCCTTCCTGGGACTACTTACAGTATGCGTGCTATGTCGTAAGGTATTCCCGTTTGCCAGATATGGCCAGTGATCCTGGCCAGAAATTCCCTTGAAAAGACCAAATTTCCATGGCCACTTTTTTGAGGTTAAAAATTGAATATGGAAAAAGTGTAAAAGCAGTTCGATAGCCCCTTCCTGGACTACTTAAGGTTTGCGTGCTATGTCGGAAGGTATTCCCGTTTGCCAGATATGGCCAGTGATCCTGGCCAGAAATTCACTTGAAAAGGACCAAATTTCCATGGCCACTTTTTTGAGGTTAGAAATTGAATATGGAAAAAGTGTAAAAGCAGTTCGATAGCTCCTTCATGGGACTACTTACGGTATGCGTGCTATGTCGTAAGGTACTCCCGTTTGCCAGATATTGCCAGTGATCCTGGCCAGAAATTCACTTGAAAAGGACCAAATTTCCATGGCCACTTTTTTTAGGTTAGAAATTGAATATGGAAAAAGTGTAAAAGCAGTTCGATAGCTCCTTCATGGGACTACTTACGGTATGCGTGCTATGTCGTAAGGTATTCCCGTTTGCCAGATATGGCCAGTGATCCTGGCCAGAAATTCACTTGAAAAGGACCAAATTTCCATGGCCACTTTTTTGAGGTTAGAAATTGAATATGGAAAAAGTGTAAAAGCAGTTCGATAGCTCCTTCCTGGGACTACTTACGGTATGCGTGCTATGTCGTAAGGTGTTCCCGTTTGCCAGATATGGCCAGTGATCCTGGCCAGAAATTCCCTTGAAAAGGACCAAATTTCCATGGCCACTTTTTTGAGGTTAAAAATTGAATATGGAAAAAGTGTAAAAGCAGTTCGATAGCCCCTTCCTGGACTACTTAAGGTTTGCGTGCTATGTCGGAAGGTATTCCCGTTTGCCAGATATGGCCAGTGATCCTGGCCAGAAATTCCCTTGAAAAGACCAAATTTCCATGGCCACTTTTTTGAGGTTAGAAATTGAATATGGAAAAAGTGTAAAAACAGTTCGATAGGTCCTTCCTGGGACTACTTACGGTATGCGTACTATGTCGTAAGGTATTCCCGTTTTCCTGATATGGCCAGTTAGCCTGGCCAGAAATTCCCCTGAAAATACCAAGTTTCCATGGCCACTTTTTTGAGGTTAGAAATTGAATATGGAAAAAGTGTAAAAGCAGTTCGATAGTCCCTTCCTGGGACTTCTTACGGTATGCGTGCTATGCCGTAAGGTATGACCGTTTTCCAGATATGATCACTGATCCTGGCCAGAAATTAGCCTAAAAAGACCAAATTTCCATGGTCACTTTCGAGAGGTTATATGTTGAATATTGAAAAAGTGTAAACACAGTTCGATAGCCACTTCCTGGAACTACTTACAGTATCCTTGCTTTTTCAAGAGTCGTACCCGTTGTCCAGATATTGCCACTGATCCTCGCCAGAAATTCACGTAAAAAAGGACAACTGTAGTTTCTTTGCACCAATTGTGGAAGTGGCTATTTGCTACGATAGAGTGATCTTCTGGCAACCTATACTCCAATTTTTATCGTCCTATTCCTTCTAGTTTTCAAGAAAATTAGTTTTTTTTCCGAAAATATCCAAATTCAATTTTGCCAAATCTATTACGATTGGTTTGTGTCTTGGCTAGTTAAATACGTATATAACTTCACACACGTACTTGGAGATATAAAACGCCAACGCCGCAATATCTACGAGTACCCCGTACAAAAAGTTTACCAAGAAAGAAAAGAGTAAAGTGATCCTGGAACCATTGGGACAGAAACTTAACTTTTTTAATTACCAATTACAATTGCTTTGCAAAAGATCCATATGCACAACAGCAGCCACGTGAAACCAAAGGAAAAAAACAACAACAGCTCTGTTTAAGTCATTGCAAATTTGGAAACAGCAACTGCAACTGGTTTCCGGAAGTCCAGATAACTCTATAAATATTATTAATTATTAATTTTATTATTATTTATAGTTTCAAATATTTGGGAAAGGCAAAGATTGCTACTTCGTTCCATAAGCAAAATTGTGGTACATCTTTCCAAATTATTTATATAGACACATTACCTAATCACCTATTCATCGAGGCCTCGACGTTCTACGGTAAATACTCCTGGAGTTTGGTAAGTGAGAAATTATGTTCTTTATATTATCTTAAATTTTGCTTTTTCACACCAAATTGAGTCGAAATATTTACAATTTAAATCCAAAAAATCCCATTTTAAGACCATTTGAAATGCTCCTAAACATAAATTTGTAAAATAGTCTTTCGCCTGTTTTTTTTTAATATTTTGAATTATGTTCTCAGAATTGATTGAAGTGAAGCAAAATCTATACGAATTCCGAAATTAATTTAAAACGTTGATACCAACAATATGTACAATATGATACATTTTAACATTTTCCTTGGATTTCTTGAATTGTTAACCAGTTAGAATACTATTCATAAAATGATTTACAGATTGAAGTATTAGTATCAAATTCTATATATTTTAATTCACTTCCAATTATAATTTTACTTCACTTTAAATTAAATTATTATTTGATTATTATTAGCACGTTACAGTTCACTTTTCACTTGTAATTCAAATTACAACATAGCTAAAATGTTAATTTCAACTTAAATTTCAATTTAAATACATAAATACTTCTAAATTTCCATATTACATATAAATCAAATTAAAAGACTATATGCGATTCTTAATTTTGCAGCTAAAGTTTTGTTAAATTAACCCATAATTTCAGAAAAGAAGAAAAAAGAGTTCGTGTTTATCGCTCGCCGGAGACGGACGTGTTTTTTAACCGCGGAAAGTGTATGTACCTGGTGACAGTGTGTTTATAAAGTGTAGTGCAATAAAAGTGAAATGGTTTTTCTCTAAGTGAATTGTGGATTAAGGGTAATAAAGTGTCCCCTAATAAAACAGTGGGAAAAACACAAACAACCCAAACACGTGCAGATTTGGCTGTACCTGCGATGGCGGATCTTCCTAGCTCTGCGAAGAAGAGGATGCTGGAACAGGACGTCAGTACCTGCCAGGTATCGAAGTTGGAATTCGATACCCTCGTAAACAATTTCAACAAACTGCTTGAAGAGAATGCGTTGTTAAGAAAACGCATTGAAGAACTAGAAGAACGCTTGTCTTCAGATGACGAAGACAGCGAAATGGATGAAGATATCCATGAGGAAGCAACGCCACAGGCTTCAGGGACTTCCGTGAGCACACCGCCAGTGCCACGGATAAAGGTTTTGAGCGCAACGCCGGCGTCTCAAGCTGTTCGCACACCGCCGGTGCAACAGCAAAGGAAGAAGGAGGTCACCACACCATCTACATCTAGGAAGACTGGAAGCAGTAAAACTGCTACAGCTGGACCTGCTAAGCCAGCACTGGGTAGGAAAGCTGCACCAGCCAGCTCAAGAAAAGAAAGCTGCATCCAAACCAGCACACCACAAAAACAAGAAAAACCGGGGTAAGTCTGTCCCAATTATTACAGTGTACGAAATGAACGTCAAGACTCTAGCGACGGACATGACTCAGGCATTAGAACACAGGAATTTTTCCTGTAAACTAATAAACAAAAATGTGACGAACTTCAGCATGTTTAGTTTAGAAGACCTTCAAAAGGTTCGCGGTATGCTCATAGAGCAAAAACGAAGCTTTTACACGTTTACGCCGAAGGACCTAAAGCCGTACGCTACGGTGATTAACGGACTTTCGGACACGTACGACGAAGAAGACCTTCGCTCGTACTTGGCTGCCACCAATTTAAATCTTGAAATCCTCAAGATTGTTAAATTGGGATGGGGCAAATGGCTTGTCCATTTGTCTAAAGCCTCCGACATAGGGGCTTTCTACAAGATAGAGTTCATTCTATTTTGCAAAGTCAGGATCGAAAGGGATAAGAAGAAGGGCGTTACGCAGTGCTTCAACTGCCAACGTTTCGGGCACGTAGCTGCCAATTGTGGCATGCCTTACCGGTGCGTCAAGTGCGGAGGTGCACATGGCCTCGGGAAATGTGTTGGTTTTAACAACCGACCCCGCTACCGGTGCCATCTCCAGGACTTCTCGGTTTACACTTAAATGTGTAAACTGCAACGCTGATGGACATGCTGCCAGTTCAAAGGACTGTCCAAAGCGTAAATCTTTCCTCGCCAAGAGGAAGGAGAACATTTCAGCCACTAAGGCTATAAACAAGGTACCGACTGCCGGTGTAGTGACTGGTGTACGACCAGCACAGTGTCCCAGCACTATTCGAAGTGGGGTTTCCTACGCTGCTGCAGCGGGGCGGACAGGGTTGCTGCTGGGCCTCGACAGGGCAATTTAAGCACCCTTGACGTATTTAGCAACGACAGCAAGGAGTACTTCGGCGTGGACCTCTTGGCCATTATAGGTAAAATGCAGAAGCATGCTGGTGAATACCATGCTCTGCAATCTAGGGAAGAAAAAGCTAGGGCATTGCTGGCAATAGCACAATCTATTGTATTTAATGTTTAATAATATTAAATGCATATTTGTTAATGTAAATTCTCTTATTTCTTTACATAGGAGACATTACTTAGATTTATTTCTAAAAAGGCATAGACTGGACATTGCTCTTCTCGCAGAACACAAACTTTCCCCTTTTCACCGACTGAATTTTAAGGGCTATACAATGTATAGACAGAATAGGACAAATGGTTATAAAGAGGGTATATGTTCTGAGAGGTTTATTTTAAACATCGGGAACAAATACTTGCGTTAGAATTAAGAAACTTGACGGCACATGACTGACCACTGTCGCTTTGTACCGAAGACCCCAGTCTGTACCGGACTGGAAGGACTTGGACCCTTTGCAACATATGCTAGGTCATGGTGATGTTTTGGCTGGGGGCGACCTGAATGCCAGACATCCCAATTGGGGCGGTGACGCCTACAATAATGCGGGCAGTACATTGTACAATTATCTAGTGCAATGCCCTGCCTGCATTGTGAATACCGATGGACCCACAAGATACGGTAATGGAACAAATTCCTACATCGATATCTTCATGGTATCCCCGGGTCTCACATTTGAAGGCGAGGCTGAAGGCATTGGCCTCAGAACTCTAGACTATGAATCTGACCACAGGGCTGTGGATCATAGTGACTGGGGATGGGCTTGCGTCAGGCAATAGTCGACAGACGTTATTTGACTTTGACAAAATGGACATTAATAGGTTTAACAACCGACTTGAACGAAGACTGGGAGACAGCGGTCTACCAGTTGACCGAAATGTTACTACTGGTGCAATAGACCATTGTGTGGGCGTCATGACCACGGCATTTCGTGATTCTATGGAAGAGACTATTCCCAGGTTTTCCACTGGGCATAAATGACTCCGACGACTTCCACCGCATATAAAGGGTGATTTTTTAAGAGCTTGATAACTTTTTTTTTTAAAAAAACGCATAAAATTTGCAAAATCTCATCGGTTCTTTATTTGAAACGTTAGATTGGTCCATGACATTTACTTTTTGAAGATAATTTCATTTAAATGTTGACCGCGGCTGCGTCTTAGGTGGGCCATTCGGAAAGTCCAATTTTGGGCAACTTTTTCGAGCATTTCGGCCGGAATAGCCCGAATTTCTTCGGAAATGTTGTCTTCCAAAGCTGGAATAGTTGCTGGCTTATTTCTGTAGACTTTAGACTTGACGTAGCCCCACAAAAAATAGTCTAAAGGCGTCAAATCGCATGATCTTGGTGGCCAACTTACCGGTCCATTTCTTGAGATGAATTGTTCTCCGAAGTTTTCCCTCAAAATGGCCATAGAATCGCGAGCTGTGTGGCATGTAGCGCCATCTTGTTGAAACCACATGTCAACCAAGTTCAGTTCTTCCATTTTTGGCAACAAAAAGTTTGTTAGCATCGAACGATAGCGATCGCCATTCACCGTAACGTTTTGTCCAACTGCATCTTTGAAAAAATACGGTCCAATGATTCCACCAGCATACAAACCACACCAAACAGTGCATTTTTCGGGATGCATGGGCAGTTCTTGAACGGCTTCTGGTTGCTCTTCACTCCAAATGCGGCAATTTTGTTTATTTACGTAGCCATTCAACCAGAAATGAGCCTCATCGCTGAACAAAATTTGTCGAACCGAACATTTCGAACCGAACACTGATTTTGGTAATAAAATTCAATGATTTGCAAGCGTTGCTCGTTAGTAAGTCTATTCATGATGAAATGTCAAAGCATACTGAGCATCTTTCTCTTTGACACCATGTCTGAAATCCGACGTGATCTGTCAAATACTAATGCATGAAAATCCTAACCTCAAAAAAATCACTCTTTATTAAATTTTATACGGGAAAAGAAGCGTCTACGACGGACTTTGCATAGATCAGAAGACCCTGGTCGGCACGGCATTCTCAAGGCTCAGATACGCAACTTGGATAGAATTATCCAGGGTGCTATCTCTGAGTTTGAGAAAGTTCATTGGACTTGTTATCTTGAGGATATACGAGTTGACAATCGAACATTCCGACGGGTGAAAGCGGCTGCTGGTACAGTTTGGCGACGTAGTGACTGCTGACGGTTCTACTCGCGGCATCGCGAGGACCTGGCAGGATCTTGGATTTGTGACGCCACAGGACGTAGGTGAGGCCTTGAGGGGAAAACCGAACCGTAGGTCTGCTGGTGTGGACGGTGTCCCGGACATAGTCTTGAAGAAGACGGGCTTAGTGGTTTGGACATTCATGTCAGTGATCTTTAACCACTGCCTAAACTTGGGTTATTTCCCGGGGGCTTGGAAGGAATCTCTAACGGTTCCTATCTTAAAACCCGGTTCTGATCCCAAGCGGACTGGTAGCTACCGACCGATATCCCTTCTATCGGCTTTTGGTAAACTTTTCGAGCACTTTGTGCTCTCGAGGATTGGGGAGACAATCGAGGACCGGAGGATACTCTCGGACAGCCAGTTCGGGTTTCGGAAGGGACACTCGACGTCTCATGCACTTTCGGTGCACTCGAACTACGTTACCAGGTCATTGAACAAGAAATACGCTACCATGGCTGTCAGCCTTGACTTTGCCAAGGCTTTTGACACTGCATGGCACGACGGTATCTTGTACAAGATGCTGACACTAGGATTCGGTGGCAACACCTGTAGGATTGTTGCCAGCTTCCTCAGAGGCCGCACCTTTAAGATTAAAGTAGGGGACCAACTTTCGGACAGTAGAGACGTTGTGGCAGGGTGCCACATGGCTCACTTCTGGGACCAGTCCTCTACAATATACTCTTATGTGACATTCCGCAACCACCCCGGGGTGACTTGCTGTTAATTTATGCCGACGACATACTCATTGCCTCATCGGGGCCTGTAGCTTCTACCGCTAACGCAAGACTGAATGACTATCTTTCAGAGTTATTGACTTATTTCGACAGATGGAAACTGACGCTGAACATAGCAAAATGTGACAGCATTATTTTTAAGGGGAACCGGCGATTTCTTTATCCAAATGTCAGGAGTTATGCTTATTTCGACAGATGGAAACTGACGCTGAACATAGCAAAATGTGACAGCATTATTTTTAAGGGGAACCGGCGATTTCTTTATCCAAATGTCAGGAGTTATGCTCCTGACATCCGGATAGGGAATAGCCCGATTAGGACCTCGGACACAATTAAGAACCTTGGGATCATTTTCCAAACCAATTTTGAGTTCTATAGGCATATGGATCATATATTGGCCAAGGTTAAACGAATTTTTTACCTCTACCATGCGACTTTACGACGCAGGAGGGGTCTTAGTACCGATGTTAGGCTGCTGATCTATAAACAGATCATAAGGCCTATCTTGTCCTATGCTTTCCCCGTCTGGTTTGGAATCTCATCCGCCCAGATGGAGAGGCTTAGGAGATGGGAACGGCGTATACTGGTATCTTGCCTGTGTTTGCCACCCACTATTGCTGAAGACGGAACTATAAGAAGACCTTATTGTAGAACCATTTATAACGCGGCCGGTTTCGATCGGATTGACGTCTTTTTAATGAATGGGGCAATTCGGTTCCTTGATAGGTCTGCCTCCTTGGATAACGGACTGGTTAGGGATAGTCTTCAGCTAGATACCAATCTGCTAAGACTACTAGATGATAACTACCGACCTTCTGTCGGTCTTTTGACTCTGGAGAGGGAGGGTATTTTGTATAGAGATGGTAAGCTCCTATTCTACCATCGAAGTTTAGGTAGTTTTGACTTGGACGATCTCGTATACAACACATGCCAATAATTGGAACAGGCAATGGTTCACCTTATATTGTAAATAGTAGTTATAAGTGATAGTGTTAAGAGTTAATGTTAAGTTTTATAATAAGTTTTAAGTTTTATATATAAAAAAATGATGAGTAATTCCCTTTTCAGTAATTCGTATTTTGGGGGAAATTTGTTGATATATTATAGATTTAGTATTAGTGACATGTATGTATAACTACAACATATAAACGTTAGAATATATAGTACTAGAAAAATACTTTAAGTATGTTAGTAATAATGTAAGAATGACTAATGTTAGCTCTTAAGCGCATTTAAATATTGTATTAAGGACATCGAATTCAATAAAGCAAGCAAGCAACCCATAATTTCACACAGAATTCTCAGATGTAGGGGAGGACTGGGCGACGAACTTAGGCTCTTATTATACCGACAGATAATTAGGCCGCTACTCTCCTATGCCTTTCCAGTGTGGTATTGGATCTCTTCCAGCCAAATGGAAAGACTCAGGAGAAGGGAAAGGACGATTTTGGTTTCCTGTCTGGGACTTAAGCGGGTCATGGGCTCCGATGGTATCCCTAGGAGACCATCCTGCCGGAAGATTTACGGTACAAAGAAAGGAAGAAAATAACAATTATTTGTCACCAAGGAACGAATTTCCCTGGGCGGCGAGAAGAATTCCCGAAAGCGGAAGAGCTTACAAAGAAAGGAAGAACACAACCATTATTTGTCACCAAGGAACGAATTTCCTTGGGCAGCAAGAAGAATCCCCGAAACCAAGCCTGCAGTACGAAGGAAAGGAGCATCGGAGGAGCAAATAAATTTTTAATCACATAATTCATTACCTATAATCATGTTAAGGTGAGTGAAGTGCTAAGTGTTTAAATAAAAGAAGAAAACAAAAACTTGTAAAGAAAGTGAAAAAAGAGATAAGGGAACTTTGAATTTTTGCGAATAGTAGATGAGCGAAACGTTAGAAGACTTATTCAAAAAGTTAAAACTAGGAAATTCGGACGAAAAGATGAACACAGACCAATTCAGTGAGTTGGTTAGAGCTGAAGTGATGGATGCAATAAAATCTCTACTGGAATTTTCCGGCCACTCAGGCACCTATGTGTCTTGGCGTGAGGCTGCGCACAATGCGTATACATTATTTAGGAGATATGATGGCAGTGAACGCCACTATCAAGCTGTGACCATACTTAGAAATAAGGTGCGGGGTTCCGCCGATGCGGTACTCTCGTCTTTCAACACGGTGCTGAATTTTAGTGCTATCATTGCTCGACTCGACTTCACTTACGCGGACAAACGTCCGATATACCTTATCGAACAGGAAATGTCAACACTTAGACAGGGTTCCATGTCATGTTTAGAATTCTACGACGAAGTAGAAAAGAAACTAACATTGTTAGCAAATAAGACCATTATGTCATATGAGGGCAGTGTAGCGGATACCATAAATGAGAAATATAGGGCCGATGCACTTTGGGTATTCATATCGGGATTGAGGAAACCTCTTTGTGATATCCTGTTCGCTTCAAGACCATCCGACCTCCCATCTGCTCTGGCTTTGGCACAAGAAGAAATTTTGCAAATAAATCTATTGGAAATTCTTATGACAAAAGGACAAATTCTGCCCAAAAGTCCTCTAACCCTGAGCACAATATGGGTCACAAGAACCCACATTATTCGGTTAATAAACAAAAGCAGGCTGGCCACTCACAAAATTCTACGGGTTCCCAGAAGCCACAGGCTGGTGACAACTACTCTGACCGAAGACGCGTGGAGCCTATGGAGGTGGATCCATCCCTGTCTCAATTCAAGCATCCGACAAACTATCCTAGTCATAGCCATAATGACAGACCACAAGAACATCTGCAGAAACGAGCGGCGAATTCAGGACCAAAAATACAACGTGTAAATCATCTTAATGATGAACGTGATCTACCTGATGAACCAACGTATGATGAGGAAGCAGAACAGGTCGTGGACGACATTGAATGTGATGAGCTTAATTTTTTAGGACAAAACCCCTCCTGCCTTGGATTTCAAGGTCATTAGGAGGGAAAGAAATCAAGCTCCTTGTCGACACGGGTGCGTCGAAGAGCTATATCAAACCCCTAGCCGAGTTAAAAGGAATAAAGCCTGTTCGAGATTCTTTTTCGGTAAAATCCATTCATGGGGTTACCCCTATCAAACACAAATGCACAGTTAAAATCTTTGGCATCGTTGCAGATTTTTTTCCCCCAACTGACATCAATTGATGGCGTCAATGGCCTTGACATATTAAATAAAGTACACGCGTCTATCGATTTAAGAACGAACACAATTACTCATGATTACGGAAAGGAATTTATTTTTATTTATGTCTAGCCAGGATATAAATCATTTAAAACTTCAGGCCAAGTCAGTACCAAAGCATTTGGAAGGAGCCTTCTTCGAGATAATTGCAGACCCCGACGAGGCACTTCCTTACAATACAAATGTGGTGGCGACGATTTGCACAGAAAATGAAGATCCGGTATACTCAAGGCTTTACCCGTACCCACTAGGCTTTTCAGATTTTGTGAACAAAGAAATCCAAGATCTATTGACAAACGTAATAATACGAAAGTCCAGGTCGCCATACAATAACCCAATATGGGTAGTAAAGAAAAAGGGATTTGATGAAATTGGTCAGGAAAAGAAAAGATTAGTGATAGATTTTCGTAAACTTAATGAGAAAACTATTAGTGACAAATACCCGATTCCCGTAATCACTGAAACCTTGTCCAACCTTGGTTCGATTTGACAACGGACGCATCCTTGCATGCTATAGGTGCTGTCCTTTCACAAGGGGACAGACCTATTACTATGATATCCCGCATTTTATCCAGTAGCGAAGAGCATTATGCTACTAATGAACGGGAATTATTGGCCATTGTCTGGGCACTAAAAACGCTTAGAAATTATCTTTATGGCGTATCGGATCTAAATGTTTACACTGACCATCAACCATTAACTTTTGCCGTTTCGGACAGAAATCCAAATTCCAAAATTAAGAGGTGGAAAGCTTTTATAGACGAATACAACGCGAAGCTGATCTAGAAACTGTCCAGGCAGTACCTAAACGTCTTGGATAATTCGAGTGCGAGGACAGCGAAGAGTCCTCAACCAACACAATTGAAAGAACCGACAAACCGGTAAATTGCTTTCGTAATCAGATACTTGTAGAAGAAGGCATAGAACCCCAGAGAAAAACTTTTATTATTTTTGGGAAAAAGACAAGACACTTAATTACATTCCGAACCAACGACGATCTAATTAGACACCTACAAGAGGCTGTAAAAGTGGATGTTGTAAACGCTCTGCGGTGTGACCTGCACACATTGGCACGATTTCAGCATAAATTGATCGAACTTTTTCCAAATGTAAAATTCAGACATACGGAGAAACTAGTTATCGATATATCGGACCCTAATGAACAACAGGAAATTATCACAGCTGAACATAATCGGGCACACCGAGCAGCCCAGGAAAATGTAAAACAAATACTGGAGGACTATTTTTTTCCGAAAATGGAAAAGAAAGCTAAACAACTTGTAGCAAACTGTCGGATATGCTCTCAGGCGAAGTATGACCGCCACCCCAAAAAACAACTTATTGCTCAAACGCCTATACCTACATATTGTGGAGAAATCCTTCACATTGATATATTTTCCACCGGGTCAAAGTACTTTCTGACTTGCATCGACAAATTTTCAAAGTTTGCGATAGTACAGTCATTAAAGTCCAGGACGATAGTGGACGTTAAACCACAGCTTCTCCAGTTACTCAACATGTTTTCCGGTACAAAAACTATTTATTGTGATAACGAAAAGTCACTTAACTCGCACACCATTAAAGCTACACTCAAAAATCACTTCAACATAGATATTGCGAATGCCCCACCCCTACACAGTACATCAAATGGTCAGGTAGAGCGATTCCACAACACTCTGATGGAAATATCGCGATGCCTTAAACTTGACAAGAATCTGGACGATATCGAGGAAATAGTTCTTTTAGCTACTATCGAATACAATAGATCAATCCATACGGTAACTGGAATGAAGCCCATTGGCATCATCCATTCAGCACAGGACGATGAACAAATAGCGTCGCGTTTGAAAACCGCACAGGATAAAGAGTTAACAACACACAATAGAAATAGACAGGACAGGGAGTTTTCCGTAGGAGAAAGTTTTCTCGTCAGGAACAATAGAAGACTAGGTAACAAACTTACACCTCTTTATAGCGAGGAAGAAGTCGAAAAGGATCTAGGCACAACGGTTCTCATAAGAGGGAGGAGGGTCCATAAGGACAATCTTTGTTGAGACTTCCAGCACTATAATAATGAACTATATCTTATGTTGGTCACAAATTAGAGAAAATATAATTTACGTTTTAGAATCGCCTTGAAATTGGTTATGGCCATATTCGTATCGGCATCAACTGGACGGTTGATAGACTACTCTAATGCGAGATACATTCCAGTGGTGATCTCGTACTCTGGGAAGGCTTTGGATACATCAAACACGTTACCAACTTGACTTTATACGAACTGCTGAGGGACGAGACAGCTAGCGCTACAAACCACTTCCCCCAGACACACATGAGGAAGTTGCTGGACGCAGACATAGACCAGATAAGTAGATTAATACAGATAGTAAATACTGAGAAGCCTGAATGCTCTAGGTACGGTCCTAAAATACATCGCTGGGACCCCTGATCACGACGACTTTGACAAACTAACTAACACAGCTGAACGTCTAATTGACTCACAGGACAGACAGTTTACTATCAACACGGAGGTGCAAAAAGAAATCAATAGTCTTACCACTACAGTGAATAAGATCTTGAAGGCAGAAAAACTAAGAGCAATAGACACAAGTAACCTTTATGATATCCTTCTAGCTAGGAATAGGGCGATAATAACAGAACTAGACAATTTAATTACTTCCATCGCATTCGCAAAAATTGGAGTTTTGAACCCTATACTCTTAGACAGTAACGAAATAAATTTCATAATAAAAAGCTATCACTTCACAAACCTATCTGTGGCCGATGTTGTGGCTGTAGCTAAAACTGAGATTTTATAATACAACAATGTAATATATTTTCTAATAAGATATCCTATTCCTAAGTTTAGATGTAAGAAAATTACTATTTTACCAGTAGCTCGCGGTCACCACTTACAAGAATCTACCTTAGCCGTGTGCCACAATAAGACCTTAGCAGTGAGGAATTGCAGCGACATGATACCAATGTTTTGTTTGCCATCTTCAGCTACATCATGCGCTCTACAACTTATGACACGCAACACCGCCAATTGCAGCACAACATTCAATAACCTCACATCAATTACATCAATAGGCAATGGCCTGGTAGTCATCAATGACCAGGTAGCCGTTGTAGAGGAAACCAACGAAGCTCCCATCACGGTCAATGGTACTTACTTAGTCACTTTCAAGGATCGTGTAAAAATCAATGGTACGACATATTACAATGAAAATTCAACGACACCTCTGCAGCCTGAAACTCCATGGGCTTCTGTAATTAACCTAACGCAACATACAGAGATACTGAGCACGCCCTACCTCCACCATGTCAATCAACAGAACATTCAACCTTCATTTACAACGTACAATCGAGAAAGGTGGCATCGCAACTTTGTCGACTATTGGTGTTCTACTACTTGTTGGACTGGTTGCTTACTCACTCCGACGCAGAGCCTTAGCGAAAAAAAAAGATTTTCATAACCAAGTCCGTTGAAGCTGCAATAAAAAACGTTGCCATAAGGACCGTCGACGGTCCTCACTTAGAAGGGGAGGAGTTATCGTGAGAAACCATCGCGTTCCTCTCTTCACACAGTTTGGTTGTATCTAAGTAACCAAACACCCTACACGAGTCGCTAAGTCAACACATTCAACGTTCACACGAATTCATGAATTCTTGGCACATGATATTCTACACCGGCTGCTAAGTCAGCAAAGAGTAGTGCAGACACTGGCAGAGCAACGGCAGTGCAGCGTAATGTGGTGACGTTAGGGTAATGTGGTGACGTTAGGCTAAGATAAGTAATTATTAAGTTATTCAGTTATTAAACTCACTCTGGACAAATAAAGTCCTTTAATTTGTATAACTACAACATATAAACGTTAGAATATATAGTACTAGAAAAATACTTTAAGTATGTTAGTAATAATGTATGAATGACTAATGTTAGCTCTTAAGCGCATTTAAATATTGTATTAAGGACATCGAATTCAATAAAGCAAGCAAGCAATCCATAATTTCACTGGAGAGGGAGGGTATTTTGTATAGAGATGGTAAGCTCCTATTCTACCATCGAAGGTTAGGTAGTTTTGACTTGGACGATCTCGTATACAACACATGCCAATAATTGGAACAGACAATGGTTCATCCTATATTGTAAATAGTAGTTATAAGTGATAGTGTTAATTTAAGTTTTATATATAAAAAAATGATGAGTAATTCTCTTTTTAGTAATTCGTATTTTGGGGGAAATTTTTCGATATATTATAGATTTAGTATAAGTGACATGTATGTATAACTACAACGTATAAACGTTAGAATATATAGTACTAGCAAAATACTTTAAGTAAGTTAGTAATAATGTAAGAATGACTAATGTTAGCTCTTAAGCGCATTTAAATATTGTATTAAGGACATCGAATTCAATAAAGCAAGCAAGCAACCCATAATTTCAGACGTCTACGAGGTAGAAGACGTAAAGGCTGGATTGGCTGGGGTGGATTTCAATGTCTTAAAGGTAGCGAAGCTGGGTGGAGCTAAATGGCTCATCCATGTATCCAGGGACTCGGACCTGAAGAGCCTTCACGACTTAAAACGTTTCCTACATTGCGTAGTGAACGTTAGGAAGGATGTTAAGAAAGGCCTAACGCAATGCTACAACTGCCAGCGTTTCGGACACGTCTCTTCGAACTGTGGTATGTCATGTGTGGCGGACCTCATGTCAGTGCCTAGTGCACCATTCCTTCCAAGAAGGACGCACATCAGGCTATGGACACTTCCGGTGAGGTCACTCATGTGGTTAAGTGTATCAACTGCAATACAACCGGACATACTGCTGGCTCAAAGGATTGTCCTAAAAGACTGTCCTTGCTGGCAAAGAAGGCTGACAGGAAGACTGGGAACACTGACAATCCCAGACAATAGCCACCACGGACCAATGATATGCGCCGTGGTGTTTCATAAGCCGCGGCTGCTGCTGAGCCTTCCAATGGCAATTCGTCAACGGGCGGAGCACGGAGAACTATTTCACATGCTCCTTCCGTTCCTCCGGGTGGGAATGGAAACACACTGAAGGACACGTATGGACTTTCTTAACAAAGAATGTATGGAATTCTTTGGTAAGAGCTTCCAGACCTTGTCGGACAAGATAGGTGACTTCGCAGAGACGTACGACTCTCTGGACCGCGCGGACAGGCCAAGGGCTATATTTGAGCTCCTTATCTCTATTCGAATGGATGTCTAATTTAATCAAATGCATTTTTCTTAATGTCAACTGCATCGTTTCCAAACATAAGAGACACTATCTCCGACTGTTTGTAGACGAACACAAACCGGACGTTCTTTTGCTCGCTGAGCACAGACATTCCGCTAGACATGTGTTAGTTTTACATGGTTATACTGTTTTTAGACAGGATAGGCAGAACGGCCGAGGTGGGGGTACGGCTATCCTAGTTAGGAATGGCATACGGGCGGAGAGGGTGTTATTGAACCTCGGGGCCGTTGAGAATACTGCAGTGAGATTTAGGAGATAACACTCACGGTAAAGCCATGTACCTCCGCCCGCGAGACTTGCTAACAGATTCGGATCTTGATCCACTTCTGATGCTTGCGAGGCAGGGGGAGGTGCTGGCTGGTGGTGACTTGAATGCCAAGCATCCTTACTGGGGTGGCAACGAATTCAATCCGAATGGTACATGTCTTCACGACTTCCTCTTAGGTTGTCCTGATACGGATATCTTCCCCACTGCGGGGCCGACGAGACTCAATAGGGTACTTGATTATTTTATCGAGGAGGCAAGTATCTCCATAGTGGGAAATTACGGTGGGCTACGGACGTTGGATAGCTTCTCTGACCATAGGGCTGTAGAGGATGTTTTATGCCGCGACGAACTGACATGGATCGGACATTTAGAATGAAAGTAGGGGACAGTAGGTCAGACAGTAGGAATGTTGTAGCAGGTGTACCACAGGGCTCATTACTTGGACCTGTACTCTACAACATATTTGTAAGTGATATCCCGCAGCCACCGGATGGAGATCTACTCCTAGTGTATGCGGATGATATACTTGTCGCTGTTTCGGGGCCTAAGTCCCGTACCGTTAACTTGAGATTGAACTCATATCTCTTAGAGTTGTCGGAATACTTCCGTAAGTGGAAATTGAAACTGAACGTAGGTAAATGCGACAGTATCATATTCAAAGGGAAAAGGTCCCTCATTTATCCAAATTGCAGGTCATATGAACCTGAAATACGGATTGGAGGGGAACGGGTGCGCAACTCGGTGAAAATTAAATATCTAGGGGTGACTTTTAATGAAAACTTTAGGTTCTATGAAGGTGAAGAAGACATACATGTTGTACCACAGAATTCTCAGGTGTAGGGGAGGACTGGGTGACGAAGTTAGGCTTTTATTATATCGACAGATAATTAGGCCGCTACTCTCCTATGCCTTTCCAGTCTGTACTGGATCTTTTCCAGCCAAATGGAAAGACTCAGGAGATGGGAAAGGACGATTTTGGTTTCCTGTCTGGGACTTAAGCGGGTCATGGGCTCCGATGGTATCCCTAGGAGACCATCCCGCCGGAAGATTTACGGTTCTATCGATTTCGATAGAATCGATGTCTTTCTTGTCCGGAATGCTCTGAACTTCTATGGAAGGGAAGAGTTTCTGGACAACAGGCTGATTAGGGGTTGTCTTGAGATGACCGACAGTGTGGAAATGCAACTCAGTAATGAGTTCCTTCCACCTGCTGGGCTACTGACTCTCGATTCCGAGGGACTTCTTTACCGGGCGGACAAACTCTTGTTCTACCACAGACGGTTTAAGACCTTGGACATTGACGACACGGTATACAATACCAATCAATAATTTGTATACAATAGTTTTTAAGTAGTCTGTAAGCATTTAGTATAAGTGTTAGTATAAGAAACAAAATGTAAAAGATCTTCCTTTTTTATATAATTCTATTTTTTAAGGAAAACCATGTTAATGTAAAAAAAATGAAAGAATGCCATGTTAGCATCAAGCTGCGACATAACTTTAGTATAAATGACATTGTCCTTGAAAGATACTATAATATGCTAGAATGTAAATTACGACTGTTAGATTTTAGATATTTTATATTGTGTAAGGCTGAAATGAATTTAATAAAACCCAAAATCGTTTAACCCATAATTTGTCTGTAATTTTTCATGCACAACATACATGTATGAGTTTGATACGAACTTGTATGTATCTCATTAGAGATGTTAGTGTTGTTTGGTTACTATTAAGATACAAAACATGAATAAAATGTTACGTAATATCTGGAATCTAAAAATTAAAGATTAAGTCTTCGGATTTTCTTAAAGCGGTGATGTAGAGGAAAGGTAATGTAAACTGAGTAAGATTTTGGATCTTAGAAATAAAAGAAGCCTACAAGATCATGGCAGGGTTATGGTTTAGAGGCTGTAGGCTCCAATACCATCTGGAGAACCTACCTATATTTTGGTAAACAATGACTGATTACTTTTGTTGAATTTTATATTAATTTTCATCTGATCATCATGGGACTTTTCTTGGATAGATGATCAGATCTTGGACCACTAGAATTAGTTTCTGTTGTGTAAGATATTTTTTGTTCTTTCAATTTTTCTCGGGAGTCTATAATAAAAATTATTTATGTCCAGGATTGTACCTAACCGCCCGAACTGTTAGCTAGCATATTAATGGCTCCCATTGTCTTTGTTGTTTACTATCAAATCATTTATTTTAAAACCATTTCGGATACAATTCCATGTCAAAAAGTTGCTAACGAAAGTGTTGGTTGAACTTGATATACTATTTATTTTTGATATAATGTTAATTGGAATTCGCTTTTGGACATTACAACGACGATCGGTATTGAATCTGGAGGAAATCGGTTTAGACTCAGATAAAGCCTCCACACAAATATCCCTCCAATTTACGCTATTACTGCTCTAGAATACACATTTTACATTGGATCTTGACATAATTTTCAGGATCATGCTATATTTGACTAGAAACAACTAACATGAAAGTGGGTTACATGGGTCCATGTTACGATATAGCCAACATACAAATGTAACTCCGATTTACTCTATTATTGCTCTAAAATACACATTTTACATCGGATCTTGATCAAATTTCCCACACCATGTTATATTAAAACAAGAATACCTACTATGAAATATATGGGTCCATGTTTTGGTATAGCCCCCGTACTATTGGGCACCCATTTTGTACTATTATCACTCTAAAACGCACATCTTACGTGACATCTTATAAAAATTTTGCAGATCATGTTATATTTCAACTAAGAATTCCTACTGTTAAAGTGATCTATAAGGGCCCACTTTTTAATGTAGCGCTCATACAAATGTGACCCAATTTTTATTATTACAGCTCCAGAACCCACATTTACATAGGATGTTGATAATATTTGGCAGATCATCAACTAAGAATACCTACTTTGAAAGTGATTTATATGGCTCCACTTTGGTAAATTTTTCCAGATCATGTTATATTTACTCGCGGAATACCTGCCGGAAAATTAGATCATGTTTTCAAATCCTGTCCCACCTATTTTCATTAAAACCGTCATACTACCATGGATCATTTCACAAATATATTGCCACCGCTCATTTGCACCTTCAGATTTGTCAATAACACTCTCGATTCAACTTATTACAGCCATTCTTGATGAAAATAATTTTTATATTTTTTACTAGGCGCAGCTACAATGAGATGGGATCACATCGATTTTGTTTGTAATAACATAACATGTAAGAGACACAATGCAAAAGATTTTCATCGATTTTACCATATTCGTTAAATTTGACTAAAGATTAATTTATAGTATGTATATGAACTACATAAAATCGCCCCATAAGCAACCTGGGTTTAGTAATCAACGCGAGGTATATATGCAGGGAGTTGTGTAGAATATAATATAGTCGGCCCCGTTGCCTGTTATAATTTATTTTATATCACATACATTAGGATGGGTCACGAAAATAAATTGGAGCTGTCACCCCCAGAAATGAAGATTGGATTGCTTAATGATGATATTATAATATAATATTTCGACACTGGGTCAATCCATCTGTGAGCTAAGCGCTCCTGAAAACACCTCAAAAAATCATGTTTTCCTGTGTAATTTTTTGTATGTTGAATTTTTGCCCTGAATTTTTTTTCTGAATTAATAGACCCTTGGAAACACTTTAAATCAATTCAATTTTATTCCGATGTTCATCATTTAGGCATCATTCGAAAGGTATTGACTGCAGATATTTATTTTTTATAAAACACTACCACCAAATACCAAAAAGTTTTCAGTAGTCGCTGTGAAAATCCACAAAAAATACTATAAACGTCTAACAATTCGACCAATAAGTTACTCTAAGACAAGAATCAAAATTTTTATTTAAAGCGCTTTCAATGGTCTATTATTTCAGAAAAAATTTTGGGAAAAATGTAACACAAAAAAATTACACCGGAAAAATATGATTTTTACGGTTAATTTCAGCAGCGTTTAGCTCACATATGGCTTGATCTAGGAACGAAATATTTTGCAAATCATCATTAAAAATCAGCAAATCCAGATGCAGGTGCAGATGTAATCAAAAGTGTGACTAGGAAAAGAGAGACGTTTTTCGTGTTGGAACAGCTAATGTTATCCATGAACCTCTTAGACCAGCAGATAATAACTTCATATTAAATTGGGTCTTTTCAAAAATTTTGTAAAAGTGATTTCTGTAGCATTAATTTCCACGAATCAGTCAGAATACAAATAAAATAATTGTTGTTTTTTTCTAATTTATACACACACATTAGAAGATTGATGAAAGATAATGATTTTGATTCTTTGAGCCAAAATAAATTAATTTTGAATGCCTTTGTGGAACTTGGTGTGAATGTGTCATTAAAAATTCATTTTTGAATTGGTTTGAAAACCTACTTTCCACCGAACCTGATGAGCAAGAACCAGAAATATACAGAGATCCACAACCTACTACTTCTGGAGCTTCTGCTACTTCAAACATGCAAATTGACAGTGAGCCAGGTGAGAAAAATTTATAAAAATTCTCCAATGTCCATATGAATATCTAATGGAAAAAATAATTGGTCGCTAACAAAATAAAAAAAACGCAAATAAAAAAAGAAGTAGATCAGTGAATTGGTTAATTTGACCTATAGTGTGAATATATAATATATAGAGTAATCGGCACAAAAAGATCATGCCAAGTGGGAATGTATTGGTGAGTTTACCTTCGTGTCGTTCACTTACTCTCTGCTCTGTTTACGTGTAAATCCGATGAAGTTCGATATCAGTTCACACTGATATGTGTGACTATATAGTTGGCGTGTTTTATTTACAATCAAGTGGATTTCCCGCTTAGAAGTATTTGTTCGATAAGTTGTGTGCGATTTGAAATTTTCAAAAAATGTTTTTGATTGCATTTAATAACAATTTAATTTTGTTAGGTTAACATTTTTAGAACAAAAAAGGCGCTAAAACACTAAGCGGGTAATAATCGGGCCCGCTTGAGGTTTTTTTGGTATAACATTTTTTCTTATCATATAAACAAATTATTATATTTTAAGAATTAATTAATTCTGGTGTAATTCTAAAATCCCGACAATTTATCGAACAAATACAGCCAAACCAGAAATCCGCGAGCTTGGAAAAAGCACACCAAGTGACACTATAAAAACGCGCGTATCTTTTTTTAAATGGATCTTACTATTTTTTGGTTTACTGTTTGGCTACTCTTAAAGCGTGTTATATTTATGTCTAACGGTTTCTATGTAAGAACCGAAAAGCGCTTTTAACAAATGGGGTTTCTGTTTACCGCCAACATTACTAGTTATCGAACATTTTGAAGAGCAAACTGTTGGTACAAAATAGTTATGGTAACCACAACAGACAAACATAATCCGTTATAATTGGATGAAGTATGTTGCTACTTGTGCGGAAGAAAGCCCTCTAGGGTCTATTACCCCAGGTACGGATAATAAAAATGACACTTCAGCCATAATGGTAGTTCCTCGCTATTTTGAAAGTGGTTTCAAAACTTCATTTACGATCAATGATTTTTTAAGATATATATTGTAAATGTTTAGAGTTTAACAAATAAATATTTTTTCCAGCAAACGATTTTCAAACGTTTTTTCTTGACGTGTACCATTTTGTTCTAATTTCTCAATTTCGAATAAATGTATGAACTTATTATAGGTATAATCTTTGGTTCTATTTAAGGCAAAATTTTCCTCGATTTAGTCAATTTTTATATATTTTATTATTATTTTACTCTAGTTGACTATATAGTGGATTTCACTCCTCTTGGAGGGTACACAAGATTCTGCCCAATCGAAGTTTGCACCTCTTTACATGCTTTTTACGAAAACTGTTTTGTCAAGTTTTACAAACAATGCAATACGCTAAATTTAAAATACTTTCGAATCGAAAATTATATCTCTGTTCGCGATATGCATGTCACTATGCAAAGCCATAAGCTTTAATAAGTTACATAAATTGAACTATATGAAAATCTCACTCAAGAGAGTATGTTGTATTACTAAATTCAGAAATGTGAAGTCTTCGGATAAGAGGGTTTTATGCATTTAATAATTTCCAATGTAAGAATATGAGAAAGTGAATTTATATACAGCACATTACCAGATTATGTAAAACACATATGTAATTCGCACAGTCCAGTGCGGAACATTTTGGAAAATATTTACATATATATTTATATATATATATATATATATATATACATATACATTTATATATATGCATATTTATAATTTGTACATCCATATGTATATAAATATGTGTTTGCATTTTCATTCATTACAACAACTACATATTAAAGAATAATAATTAGTAATACAAATAAATCAAACAAATCATGATTTAGTAATAATAAAATGCTTGATTAACGACCAAGATGTTTTTAGTTTATTTCATTATATGCATATTTCCCATACAGAATGCAATTGTTGAGTGTTGTATATCGGAATTAAATTGTAGTACCACTTATGTATCCAACAACACTCTGAAACGACAAAGTAAATTTCTTTTTGATTCAATTTTTCGTATTGGTTCTGGAATTTCAAATGCTTTTGGTGATGAGGCAGATGAAGAGGCAGATTATGAGGATGTCAGCATTGAAAAGTGTGACTGTGGTAAGTTATATTCAAATATATTAATGGTGGTGAGTAAAATCATTCGGAATGACCAAATGGCATATATGGTATATATACCTTACTTTTGGAAAGAAGTGGGAAAAAGATATAAAAATGTTACCAACTAAACTGTTTCAGATGGTACCTCTTAAAGTAAATAAATTACTTTGAATATGATATGCAAGGCATAAATGCATTTTTCGAAATTTTGCACTTAAAGGGCTAACACATGGTGCCAATGGTGCGGCTGTTACAATCGTGGAATTCAGTGTGTATACTCCGCAACAAAAGATGGATGAAATCCTTTTTATTCCAATCAGTTCATACCAATCGATGTGTTGCAATATTCGCTTTTTCAGAGATTGAACATTTAAGCGGAAGCGTGACATAAATGGTTAAACATGATTTATTGGAAATCAGACCAGGATCCGAAAATATATCATTTCATTGATTAGCATTATCATTTCGTATGATTAGCAATTATTTGAAACCTCAATATTTTTCCGCCTTAATTAAATAACCCATCCATATAAAGGAAAACAGTTCTTATTCAAAAATGGTCTCCAAAATCAATTGCAGTCTTTCTAAAAAATAAAAAAACCGGTGGATGTAACATAAATAAAATCGTTATATTACTGTAGGTTCTCACTTATTGTTTCCAAACAAAAAGTTGCATAAAACAAAGTTAAATCAGAATATGTATAACAGTATAACACTGTTTCGGTGAATTAATCCGGAAAAGAGTTAAACAAATAAAATAACAATCGTGTTTATGTAATATGTATGTTTGTTCTCATCTGGGGCTGGTTTGTTTCTACTTCGATTTATTTCTTTTTTTATTCTCTTGTTTTTTTGCGACTTTTCACGTGTTAGTTTTATTCTTTGGATTATTTTGAGTAAGTATATTTATTTCTAAAATTAGTAATATTTCTTTCCAGTTTTCGACAGAATCTAGTGAAAACGGAGGTGCACAGTGGTTCAGAATAAAATTCCATCGGCCAAATTCAACAACTTTTGTAAACATTTTCGAATTCGGCAAAAACAAGGATCATTTCTAGATATTACCATTGAAATCCGTGCGATTAGATATATCCTAGATATTAGACTTAATATTAATTTTTTTTAATTTAACATAAAATTAAATTAAAATTTTATTGTTTTTGTAAGCATTTGTTCACAATGCGCGGAAAAAATATTTTTTTTTTATATTTTACAACTGAAGAAAACGTGATATCAGTTTTCGACTTTGTCACACTGTTTTGTACTCAAATTTCTTTTAGTAGAAATTGTGGTTTATTGACTTATAGCGTTCTTGTGTCAAATAAAGATTGTTTGTAATAAATATTATAAAATTTCCTTTTTTGAAAAATATATAATTTTGGGCCACCATAACTTTTATCCTCTAAAAGCTTTTATAGAATAAAATACACAGCTAAAAAACTAAGCAAATTTCCTTTATTCTCAAGCTACTTTTGATGCCAATCGCAGTTTATTTGCCGGAATATGCCATTCAGGAGTTAACATTGAAGTTCTTAAATAATAATATATGCACAATCCCCCTCATTTCCTATTCTAAATCCGAAAATTATAAGTTTAACGGAAAATTAGTTAACAAAAAACGGATACTATGATATAAAATCAAAGTAAAAATCAAATCATAACCACGATATCACTTGCGTGAAGTTTTTTAATTGAACTAACTCTGTGGGGATAAATAATAGAAAAATAGAAATTATATGTGCAGTGAAGCGCTTTGTTTTAGAATTACATAAATATGACTTTTATTTTGAATGGAAACATTTTTTAAACATGGTTCGTATAATAATATTATATTAAATTCGATTCAGATTTTACTTTAATTATAAAAAAATAGACCAGTTAGTCTCTTTTTTGAAGGAAGTAAAAATGTAATAGATTAACTGATGTTAAAAAGTACATTTCACGAAGAGTATTTAATTTGACTTTGTTCGTTCGGAGGTATTAAAAATACCACCTATGTATACATGATAAATTGAAAACAATCAAATTGAAAATATCCAACGAACTCAATGAAAATATGTGATGGTAAAAATGTAAAAAAATAATAAATATATGCGACTCACGCAAAAATCTCGTGACTCATGCAGAAATTTGAATCACGCACGAACATTTTTTTGTTGCTCACGATCACCCGTGATCCACGCAGTCACTCACTCTCTTAAAATGTGTGAGAAACAGTTCGACAAAGTCAAAAAAAGAAATCAGGTTTTTCATTTTTCAAAAACTGTAATACGAAACAATTATCTTTTTTCTGAGCATTATAAACAAATTATTACAACTATAAAACATAAAAAGAACTTAAATTTTATTTCAAATCGAAGTATACGAAAAGTAGTCAACTTTGGACATATTTATAAAATATATCCGTCTAACTTAAATTTGTATACCCTACACCACTTCGCGGAATGGGGTATTATAAGTTAGTCTGCTGACCATCTAAAGTTTGTTCGCACTCTACACAATTTGGCAGAAGTAAATTTTATAGCCCAACGACGATCGGTATTGAATTTGGAGGAAATCAGTTCAGATTCAGATATAGTCTCCATACAAATAGCCCACTAATTTACCCTATTACTGCAGTAGAATACAAATTTTACATTGGATCTTGACACAATTTTCAGGATCATGATATATTCGAACTATAAACAGCTAACATGATAGTGGGTTATATGGGACCATGTTTCAATACAGCTCCCATAAAAATGTACCTCCGATTTACAGTATTATTGCTCTAAAATGCTCATTTTACATCGGATCTTGATCAAATTTCCCACACCATGTTCTATTTGAATTAGAAACTCCTCTTATGAACGTCAACTATACGGGTCCATGTTTTGCTACATCCCCCGTACAACTGGGCCCCCAGTTTACACTATCATCGCTCTAAAACGCACATATTACATGGGATCTTGATAACATTTTGCAGATCATATTATTTTTCAACTAAAAATTCCTACTGTGAAAGTGATCTATAATGTAGTGTAGCGCCTTACAAATGGCCCCATTTTTTATTACAACTCTAGAACTCACATACTACACTGGATCATAATTATAATTTGCAGATCATCAAATAAGAATACCTACTTTGAAAGTGATCTATAAGGGTCCACCTTTTAATTTAGCGTCCTTACAAATGGACCCCCATTTTTACTTTTACCACTTTAGAATCCATAGTTTACATCTGAAGTTTATAAAATTTTGCAGATCATGTTATCTTTCAACTAGAAACAGCTACCATTAAAGTCAAGTACAGGGTTTTCCAACAAGAGGTGTTATTTTGGTATTCAAAAAAAAATGCAATTTTTGAGATAAATGATCGGATGTTTATTTTATAATAAAGAGGAAGGTATGCCGTTAATAATGAAAAACAACATCAGGCAAATGGCCACCACGATCCTTTTCATGAAATTTTCCATAACCAAATCGCAAAGTGGCTGCCCTATGTCCTCGGTAGCCTCACGAATTCTATCTTTGAGGTCTTGAATCGACGTTGGGCTGTTGGCGTAGACCTTATCTTTCACGTGGCCCCAAAGGAAGAAATCGCAAGGTGTCCAATTGTGATCACCTCTTCGAGAGATAACACGGCCCGGAAACTTTTCCGTAAAAGAGCAATGTGTGGCACGTAGCACCGTCTTGTTGAAAGTAAACATTGTCCAGATCAATACCATCCAACTCCGACCATAAAAAATCATTAATCATCTCTCGATAGCGCAATCCATTCACTGTAACTGTTGATCCAACCTCATTTTCGAAAAAGTAAGGTCAAATGACCCAGCCGGACCATAAACCGCACTCAAAAATAACTCTTGGGTTTTCTAAGCCTCAGATGCGACAATTTTGTTGAGGTAGCCACCGAGGTAGAAATGGGCCTCATCAGTCAAGATGTTTTTCGATGGAATTCATTTTCATTTTTCATTTTCATTCATTTTATTAATTATTAATTTTATGAATTTTAATAATTCCAATGCGTTGTTGAAGTGTGTATCGTTCCATTTTTAGTAATGGCGTAGTTTCTACTTGTCAAATGTCAACGAATAAAAGCTTCAAAAGTGACAGCTACCAAAATACCGGGTGATTCAAAATAACACATCTTGTTGGAAAACCGTGTATATGGGTCCATATTTTGGTATAACACTCACACAATTGGGCCTTAATTTGATCTATTTCTGCTCTAGAATCTTCAATTTACATCGGATCTTGACCAAGTTTTGTAAATCATGATATATTTCAACTAGGAATACCTACCGTGAATGAGAACTATATAGGCCCATGTTATTGGCACAGGCCCCAAGTCTTGTGATAGGCCCCTAAAAATATCCATCCGATTTATCCTATTACCGATGCAAAATCTGCGTTTGTCATCTATTGTTCATCAATTTTTCCAGATCATGTTATTTTTTCTCTTTTTTTCATAGGATCCATGTTTTCAAATACAACTGTCCCACCAATTTTCATTAAAACCATGGACCATATAAGTGGACCATTACGTAAATATATAGTTACCGCTCATATGCACCTTACGATTTGTCGATTCAACTTATTACCGCCAATCTTGGTGAAAATAATTATTATATTTTTAGCCTGACCGACTTAGGCCCGACTTAGCCTTTCCTTATTTTTTTACATAGCTCGTAAATATTTACTGGAACAAAAGTTATTAATTTTTGGCCGATGGAATGTGATTCTGAACAACTGTGCGCCGCTGAGGAGGTTTGTTGGAAAAGCTTAGTTTTTTCCAGCGAACAGTGGTTCAGAATCAAATTTCATCGGTTAACACTTAATAACTTTTGATCCAATAAATATTTCAAGGATTATTTTGAGATATTAACATTAAAAATCGGGAATATTTTTTAAAATATTTATTACAAACACAGTTTAAAGCTAAGAAATCACAGTTTCTAATAAAGAAAATGTGAGTGCAAATCTCTTGTGTGAGAAACAATTCGACAAAGTTAAAAAAATAAATAAAAATGAAAAGAAAATCTGTAATACAAAAAAAAATTGTTAAAAAACATAAAAAAATAAAAATAAAAATCTGAATTTTCTTTTAAATCGAAAAATACGAAAAGTAGCCAACTTCGGGCCGACTTCTAAAACATATCCGATTGTTAGATTTTTAATGTTAACAATCATTGTGACCTTGTCTTTTTTTGTTTTTTTTTTTACAGAACTATACTAGAACAAAAGTTATTGAATTTTGGCCGATGGATTTTGAAACTGAACCACTATGAGGCGCACCAACATAAATATAAAACGTTTTCCCTACACAATATGATTTATGAAACCGATGAACCGTGTGCTCGACAAAGAATGAACTTTGGTGCTCCTTTGGAGTATTTTGACCCAATATTCTGTATTTCTTCTTTACTTAATTATATTTTAGTTTAATCGAATTTAAAAATGAACATTAACAGGTATGTACTTATTTGTAGACTAAATCGTCTCGACTACTTGTATTTGGCTGATGTAATCATACAAGTTTTACTTCAAAACCCAAAGAAGTTGTGTTATTAGTTGTATAATTTCTACAAAAAGCACCAGAAAAGCTTTATTATACATACAGCAACTATAGAAAAAACTATCACAAATGAACAAAAGCATTATCAATTTAAGTACAAGAAAAGTTTAAAACAAATTATGAAGTGAGTATAAACATTTCTGTAGTATATTTTAAAATAATCTGAATGAGCATAAATTCTTTTTACAAACTACAACAGTTATCTATTGAATTGCAACCGCAATTAATTTTTGTTGGCAACTTAAATAATCCTTGAATGCCGTGAATGCATGCTTTTCAATATGCTCTTAGCATAAAATATCCATTGAGAACGAAAGTCATTTGGAATTTGTACAAGGGTACATTTTTAAACTTTCCACTCAATTTGATCTTAATAATATAGACATTAATAACGCATATAATAAAGTAACTGACGAGACTAGTAATCAGTATTTAACAAAAAATTGATACTATATGTATTATTTATAAAAGTATTTCCATTGAAACATTAGAAAAATTGCAAATTTGATCAGCATGAAATCAACATTTAAATATAACACATGAATTATAAAATCGTATTCCTTTTGCAAATATCTACAGTATTTAAAAAATATAAATTTTTATAGTCAAGCTTTATTTAGAAAAAACTAGTTTTCTATTGAAGAGGACAATGTCCATTCGTAAAATATTAATGGAGATATGTTAAAGTTATGACTCCCTTTAATTTGAGAGAGTAAGTTACGTCTGCAACTAACAATTTTAATTTTATTTTTGTTATTTTTATAGAATTTTTATGTTCCTGTGTTGTAGTTATATTTGAAAATACAATACAATTTTAAATAGAAGTTTAATGTTCTGGTAACAATCTGCCACGAAAATATAGAAATAGCAGGAATAATAATTATTGTATCTATTAGGCGGGAAAAATAACAGAATTAACAATATGTTACATTAATAATACCGGTCGACACAAAAAAAAACAATTAAGTTTCAATTCGCATGCATTGATTCTGATGCTATACATTGAAAACCAGCAAAATATCCATTCTTGTCTTTTACTGTTTGTTTTTGTCTGTTTCACATTGATAAAGTTTGGGTGATTCTATTCCATTTTACGATTGTTGCAGTTAGATCAAAAGTGTATACAAGTGCATATTTCTCACATGAAGCTAAGTAATGGGGTTTGCTATTCTATCACAGACGTTCTCTAATCTATCACAACGATTTCCAAACCTAACGACAGTATAATAAATGGTACTGATCACATTAAAATGTACAGAATACAGCTGAAGTAATTAACAGTAATGCATTTCCCAGAAAGTTCATATGGTACATGCTTATCTAGCCAAATTGAAGAATAATATGGATGCAATGAGTGTGAATTCGTCAAGAAGTGATAGACTTTGAACTATTTTTTACCAAAAAAATCCATACAAACATAGAAAAGTTCGATAAAACTGTTCTTTACACCCTCCAGTAGGGTATTATGTCCTTGAGCATTTGTTGGTAACACCCAAATGGAAACGAGTTAGTTTATTACGAGTATCGTTTATTATACTGATCGGCTTAGAATCATTTTCTGAGCTGAGTGTGCTCTCAAAATGTCTTCATCTTCGTGCTTTCCTTTATGAAGCGTTTCTTCATTATGCTATTCGTTAATTTCCCCACTTCCCAGTGTCATTGCAAAAATAATCTGGTATTAACTGAAGATTCTGAGGCGATAGTCTGCGGTTGTCAACATAATTTTCTCTAGAAACAGAGTCACCTATTCAATGTTTTTCGCAACCATATATACCATGTTCGCTCAACGACACACGATTTGGAGCAACGTATGGGAACACGAACTGAAAAATTATAAATATCAACAGAATTTTTCTAGTGCAAATGTCCAGCAATTTTTTGGCCGTTCCACAACAAATGATTCTGTTCTCAGATGGAGATTGTCGTGTAATCGTCAGTAATGTAAATTGAAGATCACTTTACAACTGAATCATTGAACCAACAGTGCGCCATAGTACACTACACCGGACCGATCAAAACCACCTCAGATCTTTGAAAGGTTGCACGATGGAGATTCCTTAATTTCCATATTTATCGCAACCTGAGTGCATTTCGCAAGCAAGCATCGCTTTAATTTTGCCAAAATTGGTACGATCAAAAAAGATTATTCCGGTTTCACCGAGAGCGTCCAAGAAGAAAATCACTATAGTTCAATCGTTCATAAGCCGCGAGTTCCGTAAGCATCTTATACACGCACTGCATCGTATTCACTTTGTTTTTGCATTGCATTCCAACTCTTGATAAAATGCTTAGTGCATCGGATAGTGTGTCGCTGTCATTCTTAGTTGAGCTAATATTAATCGTATGTCTTCATTTAATTCCTCATTGTAAATTTTCAGAAATGTCCTCTTTGTATTTGGTTGACGAGTCGGTGAAAATACATGAAATAAGTGTAACGGGATTGTTTATTCGATGACTGATTACGAACTGGGATTATGAACCAAACAAAAATTAATCAACAAAATATGTAGTTCCTATCGTCTGTTCTGACAAAAAGTGCAAAAAATATAAAGATTTTTTGCATTTTGCCTGCAATTTCTGACTTTTCTTTATAATTATCTGAATGTTTGTATTCCGAAAACCTTCACAGAATCATAACGAACATAACATAACGAACTCATATCCATTGCTTGAATTGAGACTTCTAGCCTTGAGTTCATTCAAAAATTCTATAGAAAAAGCACTTTCAGTTTTTGAAAAATTTTCCTATTTTGCGGTCAACTATCCAGAAGTTCTTTCATATTAAAACCAAGTTCGGCCGTCCTCAAGTGATGCGATTACAAACGAACATCATTTAATTTTTATTATATAGATACAAACAACAACAATACACATGAGGTACAGTGAAGTGATGTGTTGCGAGCGATGCGAGCAAATGCATAACAACGAAATGACAAAGTGCGACTTTTAGTGTGTCGACTGAGTCCGGTGGAATACTTTGTTTATCGGCGATTCTCATTTGTGCATAAAGACACATTCGTTGCGAAAGTTTTGACGATATGGGGTAGCGCCCATCGAAACTGTGTAGTCAACTTTTAGCTGCAACAAATAAAAATCTCATGTGCCTATTTGCTAATTTTGAGTTCTGCTGAATACTTTGGTACAACCTTTGGTCTTAAAACAAAATAAGTGACAACACAAACAACATAACAGCCGAACTATTCATACAAACAACATTATTTAATATTTTTAAGTTCTTTTAGTTTATTCGTATTTGTATTTTTTTAGCCTGCAATCAATATTTGATTTGAACTGGGATATTGTCCTGGCTCAAGACCATTTTGCATCTATATTTAATAGAATGCAAATTTATGTACAAATGGCATGGTTACATTTATTATTTGGCTGCAGACTACCACGATCATGATTTCGACCATGTCATTCTTAATCACTATTCTTGAAAAAAGGCTCCGAGGATCAGCTATATTTTTTGTGTCTGATGTATAATACAATTTCTGTCGTTCCCTCACTAAACCACTTTCACATTGCATTAATTATCAGAGACTCCCATTTTATTTTATACCTAAAAACATACAGTGGTTCTGAATGAGTCATATATGTAAAAGAAAATAAATAACAAAATAACGGGAATCTGTCGAAAGTCTAAGAGAGACATGTCCTCTAAACCCCCACCTTTGAATATCTAACAGAACCCCATGTCCTCTAAACCCCCACCGTTTTATCCACTTATCAACAAATCGAGGGTCATGAAAAGGGTATCCAATTATTCTGACTTTTACTTTATTCGATTAATAGTTTATTTGAATGACGTCGAGAGTTATTGTGCTTAAGTGCATAGCACAATTTTTTCATCATACGTCAAAAAGTGTTCATTTCAATGGTTAACAAAATAATCGCCATTAAAACGGTTTGAGATAGAACTTAGCTTGAAACGCACAATTATCAACGCTGCTAGCACAATCCAGCACAACTTTTGTTTTTGCGAATAAAATGGCAATTCTAGAATTTTTGGCATTTTGGCGACTTTTACAAAAAGTTGGCGCTTTTTGGAATATGTTAAAAAAATTTACTAGGCGAGCACAATCCAGCATAACTTTTGGATTTTTGAAAATCGTTTTTTGTAAAGTTATATGGAAAATGGCAAAAAAATGGCGATCATTTTGTTAACCATTGAAATGACCACAATAACACCCTCCTGTAGAAGAACCTACCACAAATTTTCAAATCTCTGTCAACTTTCATTTTATTGAAAAACTTTTTGCGGCTAGATTAGCACAATTCATTTTTTCGAAAATAGCGATTTTTTCGAAAACGGCTTGAGATAGAACTTTATAAAAAACGGCACCATTTTGTACTCCGCTAGCATAATCCACCACAACCATTGTTTTTGCAAAAAAACGAAATGGCGTTATTCTTATTTACTTTGTAGACTTTTATTTAATTTGATGACTTTATCAGCCACTGTCTACGTCTTTCACTTCATTGTCTAGTCTGTTCTCTTCAAAATCAATTCGGCACAAAGCGTCCGCAACATGGTTCTCCTTTCTCCTAATGTATTCAACTATGAAATTATCTTCATCTGAATCTATAGGCGTTCTTGTTTATTTAGATGATGGGTTCTTCATCGAAAATAGATATGGTCTATACTCACTTTTTACTAAAACCTCGACCGCGTCCGCGAAACTGTCCACGTGCCTGTTCTCGGAAATGTTCATTCCATTTGTATCCATTGTTGCCTTTATAATACGAAATGGAAAAAATTGTTTACTGTAAGAAAAACTTTTTACAATTGAGTATATTCATACTTGTGCGGAAGAAATTTTACAGGCTTTTAAGAAAGAAAATAATGACGAAATTTTTTATTTGGTAAAATTCCATTTAGGAAGTTTTTACTTAAAAATATGTTTATTCCTTTAGTGCGTTTAGAAAAATACATGCAATTCTCGTTCGGTTGCCAATACTTTCTTCTTAAATACTTCAAATATTATTCTACACAATCACTGCGAAGGCGCCTACCTGGCCTTCGCAGCAGTCATGGTGAAATAGCTCAACTCTTTATGGTAGAACTTACATGAAAGGATTGAGAACTATTCCAGGTAGTCATTTTTGATATGAGTTTTTCATATTCTGAAGCAAAATATTTTATTTGAATTATTGAGTAATATTTTCCTCAAGTTTAGTTAAATTGGACTTATTCTAAGTTAACATTTTCTTTTTGACAAGTACAATTTTACAGGCAGAGTACAAATTTACTTAAATTGAGGAAAATTTTCCCTCAAATTGAGTAAAAATTATTTGGTTTGAGTAAAATTTCTTAAAGATTTTCTTCAGATTAAGTAAATATTTACTTGGTTTGAAGAAATATGTTCATGAGTTTAAATAAATTTTACTTGCTTTGAGGAAAAGTTGGACTAGAATCAAATCAAATCAATCAAATCATGTCATATTTCCAAGGAAATGTTTCTACTTAATATGATTAATTATTGCTTTAACGCCATACGAAGTTAATTTTTCCTCAGTTTTAGTATATATTTACTTAATCCGTGTCATCCTTTTTTCTAAATGTATGTGCTACATATGCACATTACATTGGTACGATTACATTAATAATGACTGACTGTAGCCAAGTCAAAAAATATATACGGTGACAAATGTAAAAATCTACACCTAGAAATTCATACAAAAGAATTAAAAAAAATGGATTCTCCACATTATCACCATCTGTCAATTCTGGCAAATGACAAAAAAGTAGATAAAAATAACAAATAAATTGGAGAGAGCAGAGGTAAATGCCTGCACATTACAATTTGTTTGTACCTAATAATGTTTTTATTTCCATGCTAGCTGACCCAACAAAAATTTTCCTGTCCATTTTGCAATTTTGCATTTTGTTTGTGATCGTCGTGTGAATTTTCGAAAAAATATTTCAAATGTTAAAACAAACCTGGAATGAAAAAAAATATTTTTCCAGTGATTATTGTACCGATTAACGTTTGGTAAAAAAACCACCTGACCATGTTGGACATGTTAATATTCATCTTTGCATTTTTAATCTGTGCAACATATGCTAACATAATATTAGTTATATCGAATTTTTAATATTAATCGTGAGAATCATTTGTGTGAAGTCGTCATTCAAATATAACCATCCCCTTCAACTTTGACTATACGCCTGTCTAGCCATTATTCGGTCTAATTTATCCAAAGACATTATATGAGACATCGTATATTCATTCCGAGCGATCACTTTTGTTACTAGACTACCAAGATCATCGGCACAGTTCTTCGACAGTTTTCATGATGGAATTTCTTTAATATGCGTCCTGTTGTTCGACCTTTTTCAACTTAGCTGAAATTTCAGATGAAACCGGTAAAATTAAATTCTGCGAGAAAATTTTAACTGAAACTGGACTGTGATTGTCCAGAAGATAATCACTTCAATTCCATCGTTCACATCTTTAATGAGCGTCGTACGTTAATTGCCGATTTAACAGCGGAGCGTGCTCTCAAAATGTCTTCATCTTCGTGCTTTCCTTTAAGAAGTGTTTCTTCAATATGCTATTCGTTAATTTTCCCACTTCGCATTGTCATTGGAAAAAATAATCTGATATTATGAGGCGATAGTCTGCGCAAGTACAGTGAATTTAAAAAATCGGTGGTCAACGTAAATTTCGCTACAAACTGATTCCTCTAATTCAATATTTTTCGCAGTCAAAATATAAAGATTCATTGCACTTTGCCCGAATTTTCCCACTTTTTCTTATAATTATCTGAATTTTTGTGTTCCGAACACTATCGCAGAATCAAACGAACAAAACATAAAAGAATTTCGAATATCCATTGTGTCTACACTGGGCACCCTAAAATAAGTGTAGTTTTTAAGTGTAAATTGTATATGGAGTACAACTTTGTAATTGTGAAGAAACCGAAAAGAAAATCGAAAATGACAAACTGTCAAAATGAATAATATTACTTCCCGAATAAAACCCGAAGGTACGTTTTTTAATAAAACACCCCGCTCTATTTCGAATTTAAAAACTAATTTGTTGTTTTTTTTTACTTTTTGGAATTTGGGTAAACTATTTTATTTTACTCCCCGTAAATTCATTGGTACTCATCAAGCCGGATTCCGAAGCCGCCCTCTCATCAAAATAAATTAATTTACCCAAACGTTTATTTGCAGATCCAAACTAATTTGTTGTTGTCGGATCCCCACAAATAAAAAGGTTTTTCTTCATCCCTAAACAATACCTCATCAAAAAACAAGGTAGGTTTTCTGAAATATTCACTGCGTAAATAGTACAAGAACACAAAATAAATTAAAAAGAAAAAAATAGTCGTTAGCCGTTTCTACAACAATAACAACCAAGATGTTGTTTCGTTTTGCTTCCCACTCCTCTAATAAATTCAGTGCATTCGAGTTGATTTCGTTTTTTGCTTCCCCACTCTCCTCTTCCAAATTTCAGTGAAATCGTGGTTTTTATTTGTTTGTGACGCGTCGCCGGCCAACGATCCCTTTTGCTTATTCCTTTTTTGGGAGAATATAAATGTATAGCGATAAGAATGTATTAAGGAAATGTTGCAGTACGCTGCAACATAGTATAAGTATTAGTTACATAGTTCTAGAAATGTATTAGTATATACGCTAGAAATTAAGTACAAATGTTAGTCGTAAGATTATACTCAATTGTTTAAGTTTTTGGAATTTAATAAAATCTGAATCTGTAATCGCCGGCCAACGAACATAAAACAATAACAACAACACGTACAGACATTTTTGCGTCCGTAGTTTTGTTTTTCGATTCCTCTCTTCCACAGTGGATCCTTCCGAACAAAAAGTGGAAATTTTATATTTTTATAGTTTGATCGGAAACACTACTCAACAAAATGAAAAAAATTTCATGTACTCCGGATGCGATAATTTTTTCTGTGTAGATAACCTTGACATGAGCTCGAAAAACGCAATAAAAAATTTTTTTTTTCGTTTGGTTTATTTTTTATTTTTTTTTTTTTAAATTTTAAAAATTTTTTTTTGGTTAATTTGTTTCGTCCGGCATAACTCGGGAACCACTAGCCCGATTTAATTGAATTAAATTTTAAAAAATTTAAAATTACAATTCCCTTAATCTGTTCATATATTGTTTTCCTATACAAGCAACAGTTTCCAAGTTAAAAATGAATATATAAAGGAAAAAACTTATTTTTTGCCTAAAGATTTAAAATTTTTTTTTTTTAAAAACCATAAAAAATCCAAAATGAAAAAAATGTCAAATCTTATTACTTTTACGTAAAGTCACATAACCTATGAGCAAAATGAGACAAAGATCATGAAAATCGATGCACGCGTTTCGCTTTTATTCGCAATTGAGTAAAGGTATGAATTTCAAAAATTTGCTCGACATATGCACAACTTTGTCTATGGTAAGGTTTTTTCTTTTTTTTTTGATTCTCAGAATTAACAAAACGGAATAAACAAAGGGTTATTTAATTTTTATGATTGCGTAAGCAAAGTAATAAACGCTAATAAATGTGCGTGAACAATTAAAAGGAAAAAAGGAAAGGGGACTTTTTTAATTATTTGGGTTTTCCGTTGGCTACCTGTATTATTTTTTTACAGAAATGCAACCCACATTTAAGGGTGGTCATTATTCGGAAAATTTAAGACTCACACATGGTGAAACAGGTATGTAGCCACCGTAAAAAAATATACACCCATTTATAAGTACCTGTCAGTAAAATACTAAACAATACACAGTATAAATAGGTCTTCATTGATCGATTTTACTCATTCAACAAGTGTCGACGAACGCGATAGTTAAAATGAGCAAACGTTCGCGAGGATTTGAATGCAATACCAATCCAAGTAATTTTTGTTACATGTGCGCCATGCTCGTCACTCACATCGCCCAGGTTGTCCGGAAAGAAGTCCAAGTGCGAGTGTAGAAAATGTATCTTAAGCGACATATTTGCTCTAATTTTTTTATAATTTTGGAGTAGTTGTTCGACGATCTCTCTGTAATTTGAGCTTTTGTTGTTTCCAAGAAATCCGGAAACAATTTGCCGAAATGAGTTCCAAGCTGCAGCTTCATTTGGTGATAAAATGTGCTCAAACTGTTGGTCTTGCAACAACTTTTTAATTTGCGGACCGTCGAAAACGCCTTCCTTAATCTTTGCCGATGAAAGGTGAGGAAAAATGGTTTTTAAATAGGCGAACGCTTCGCCATCTTTGTTGATAGCTTTCACGAAGTTTATTATGAGTCCGAGCTTTATGTGAAGAGGTGGGAGAAAAACATTTTCCTTTTTTATGAGTGGTGTATATTTCACGTTGTCGCTGCCGGGGATGAAGTTAACTCTTTCTGTCCAACTCCTCCTTGTGTAATGATGTTGACGATCGCGGCTGTCCCAAAGGCAGAGAAAACAACAGTACTTTGTGAATCCACCTTGTAATCCACAAAGGATACCGATAACCAAACTTTCCAATCGTGCCTCTCATAGTTAAGGCACTTTAGTAGATTGTCCATGACTTCGTATGTTTCCTTGGTGTCAACGGCATGAGCAATTGGAATCGAAGGTTTCTTGTTGCCGTTGTGCAGTAAAATTGCTTTAAGGCTCTGCTTGTTGCTGTCGATGAAAAGACGCCACTCTCCTGGATCGTAAGAGTACCCGAGTTCACCAAATAATCCGGGAATGTCCTTACAAAAACAGATGTTGTCTTTTTTTGTGTAGTACCTTGCGTATGGTTCATGACGCTTCCTGTAGATTGTTGTCACCACACCAGGAGCCAAGAAACCGAACTGTTGCATGCGCGATGCATGCAACTCTGCATCTTCCTTGGAGAGTTTCAATTCTCTAACCCAATCGTTCAGTTCTGCTTGGGAACATAAGCGTTGACCTCCATGCAATGTATATGTTGACTCGCATTCTGATGTGGTTTCTACTGTCTCCGGATCTGATGTTGGATGTATCGCCTCATTATTAGATGCCCATCTCGAAACGGACGGTTGCGGGTCCACTGGTTCTTTGGAAAATGGCACTGGAAAATTCACTGTTGAAACAGCAGCGTAAGTCCATCGTATATTTTTTCCCACGCCTGTTTTTTTGCTAAGACAGAAGTAGCAATCTGTTACATGGCAAAGCGGAGCTCTCCAAAGCATTGGCATGATGATTCTCGGCTGTCGTCTGAAAGAATTTCAATAATAAGTTATATATGTTCTTGAATTTCGTAATCTACACTTACCTTGAGTCAGCTAGCTGTACGTAGCACCTTGGACATAGAGCACTTGGTGTCCACCGCTCATCTATGTTTGAGACCTTTAAATTGAAGCTCTCTTCAAATGAATCTCTCAATTTAGGTGAAAAACAACGCTTGTTTTTTTCAGAAACGTATTCTCCGCACATGTAACAAAAATTACTTGGATTGGTATTGCATTCAAATCCTCGCGAACGTTTGCTCATTTTAACTATCGCGTTCGTCGACACTTGTTGAATGAGTAAAATCGATCAATGAAGACCTATTTATACTGTGTATTGTTTAGTATTTTACTGACAGGTACTTATAAATGGGTGTATATTTTTTTACGGTGGCTACATACCTGTTTCACCATGTGTGAGTCTTAAATTTTCCGAATAATGACCACCCTTAAATGTGGGTTGCATTTCTGTAAAAAAATAATACAGGTAGCCAACGGAAAACCCAAATAATTAAAAAAGTCCCCTTTCCTTTTTTCCTTTTAATTGTTCACGCACATTTATTAGCGTTTATTACTTTGCTTACGCAATCATAAAAATTAAATAACCCTTTGTTTATTCCGTTTTGTTAATTCTGAGAATCAAAAAAAAGAAAAAACCTTACCATAGACAAAGTTGTGCATATGTCGAGCAAATTTTTGAAATTCATACCTTTACTCAATTGCGAATAAAAGCGAAACGCGTGCATCGATTTTCATGATCTTTGTCTCATTTTGCTCATAGGTTATGTGACTTTACGTAAAAGTAATAAGATTTGACATTTTTTTTCATTTTGGATTTTTTATGGATTTTTTAAAAAAAAATTTTAAATCTTTAGGCAAAAAATAAGTTTTTTCCTTTATATATTCATTTTTAACTTGGAAACTGTTGCTTGTATAGGAAAACAATATATGAACAGATTAAGGGAATTGTAATTCTAAATTTTTTAAAATTTAATTCAATTAAATCGGGCTAGTGGTTCCCGAGTTATGCCGGATGAAACAAATTAACCAAAAAAAAAATTTTTAAATTAAAAAAAAAAAATAAAAAAAAACCAAACGAAAAAAAAAATTTTATTGCGTTTTTCGAGCTCATGTCAAGGTTATCTACACAGAAAAAAATATCGCATCCCGAGTACATTTTGACTGTTGACTAGTGAAATCAACTATAACGCGATAACCAAGCACTTTACACACTAATACGTGATATTTAATATTGTTTCACACGTAATTTTACATAATATAGTATTTGATTTCTAACTATTTTTGAAATTTAGACCCATAAAAAGTGAATGTTCTTGCACACTGTGACGTCTGTATATAAGATATTTATATAGAACAGTGGTGTTGGTGAGACAAAAAAGTGAAAACTTTTTGCCCATAATTATATTATATATACATACATAAACATTTTTGGAATATTTTCGTTTCGAGGCAAAACTTGATTAATTTGTCAATTCATTATAAATTCTTGGTTCGTAAATAATTTCTTGGTTTTTTTGATATTTTCGACCAGTTTTTGCGATTAACGTTCTTATTTTTTACCCAAAGGTGATAAAAAGATTGATTTTTCGAGTTTTTTCTTATATTTTTGTGGTTTTTCGAAAATTTCCTCACCCTTTCCTCACCTTTTCTGATAAGGTTAATTTGAGAAATCATGTCGGATTTGAAGACATTGATTAGAAGTGCAGACCGTTTAGTCGACTTTGGAATTGATCGACTCTTTCGATAAAAAGAACCCTACTGTAGCCGAAATTAAAAAATGTTATATATCAGGGTATAAAACGTATGTCCGCACAATGGCTTATATGGATGATCTTATCGATAAGATGAATGAAAAAAGGAGATTGGCTAGTTCCAACATTCCCATTCATCTGCCCCCATGTGATACTGAGGTATTTTCTGGCGATTATAAAAAATGGCCTACTTTTAGAGACATGTTTTCTGCTATTTACAAAGATAACATGCACATTAGTGATATACAAAAAATGTATTATCTAATGCATAAAACTGAAGGTGAAGCTTGCGACATTATTAAAACTTGTCCAATGACAAATGAAGGCTTCGCCATGGCCTGGCTGAATTTAGTTGACAGGTACGAAAATAAACGGGTACTCGTCAATGCCCAGCTCAAGACACTTTTTAATCTAGCCCCTATAGTAAAAGAATCTGGTCCCACTATCAAAAGTTTGCAACGTACACTGAATGAGTGCATAACCAAGTTGTCTCTTTTGGGTATAGAAATAAAGAACTGGGATGGAATTTTTGTATTCATCTGTTCTACCCGTCTACCTGAAGTCACTCTAGGGCTTTGGGAACAAACCCAGGGGAGCAGTTCTGATCTGCCGAAATGGGAAAACATGGACAAATTTCTGACTTCTAGATATCAAACTCTGGAATCGGTATTCGATATTAGAGGTGCACATACCCCGATGGTATCCCTTAATGCGAACCAAAATAAGAAACCCTTACATCATAAGGGTAACTCGAATGATAGTAGAAGATATAAAAGCTTTACGACTACTGTCCCCCAAAATAGGCCTCAAAAGAATTGTCCAATGTGTTCTGAGTTACACCCTATTAAGCTGTGCTCGATTTTTCTTCGATTGTCAGAAACAGAACGTCTTGAAGCTGTTAAGAGATTGAAATATTGCACGAATTGTTTGGCCGATTGGCACACTTTTAGCAGTTGTAGGAGTTCGGTTAAGTGTTCTCTGTGTCAACAGAAGCACCATTCTTTGTTGCATTTGAAAGATATCCCAACGCAACGGAACTCTTACAACCCTCCTGCGAACCCTGCCCTTTCTAATACATCGTTGAATTCAAGATCTCATTCCTCGCAAGTACCACCAGATAATGTTAGTAGCCCATCACCTTCGACTGCTGCCCGCTCGCTGCAGACATTTGCAACTCAATTGCAAACGAATGCATACTCTACTGTCCTTTTAGGGACAACATTGGTGGATGTATTTGTTCATAAACTGAGATGTTCCTCAAGAGCTGTCATAGATCCAGCATCCCAAGCAACATTCATTCCACAAAAACTTCAAAAGAAGCACTTTTAGTGCCCCTACTGCTGAAATTGTTGGTTTAAATGGTGCTGTAACTGCTAGATCGACAAATATATGTCGAATTACCATTGGTTCTTCTATTGATCCTCATTTTGAAGTTATCACGGAGGCTTATGTGGTCGAAAAGCTTACCGGTCGTTTACCAACATTGTCGTCTACCCGAAATAACGATGAGTGATCGCAAATGTTGTCATATGGACTTATTGTTAGGAGGAGACGTATATTCGAAGATTGTGCTTACCGATGTCCATAAACATCCCAGTGGTGATCTTATTGTACAGCGAACTGTTTTTGGCTGGATAGTCACCGGCAAGATCTCCAACCCGAACCATTACAATCGGTTGTGTCCTTCTATACCCATCTGGGGCAGAATGACCAACTATCACGATTTTGGGAGATCGAAGAGGTGCCTAAGGTATCTTATATTTCGGAAGAAGATAAGGTTTGCGAAGATCTATACCGCAACACCACATATCGAAATTCAGATGATAGATACGTTGTTTCACTCCCTTTCAAGCGTGAGTATCCTTTAGAACTGCAATTGGCTCAGTCTCGGAAGGGTGCTATTTCTCAATTTGTGAGAAATGATCCCATTTTAAAATCTCAGTATGACTCTGTCATTGAAGAGTATTCTTCTCTGGGACACATGACGAAAGTTCGTCCAGAGGAGCCCACGATTTCGAGACCCTCGTATTATCTACCCCATCACGCTGTTTTTAAGCCAGACAGTGTAACCACTAAACTTCGTGTGGTTTTTAATGCCTCGACTCCTACGTCCAATGGCATAAGCCTGAATGTTATTTAGCATACCGAACCCGATTTACAATTAGATTTAATGGTTTTGGTTCTCCGATGGACACTTTTCCGGTATGCCTTCAATGCTGACATCGAAAAGATGTACAGGCAAATACTGATACACCCGGATCAAACCGCGTATCAGCAAATTGTTTTCCGTAAGGACGCAGAAGATAATATTTGCGATTTCGAGTTGAACACAGTCACGTTTGGAGTGAATTGTGCCCCTTATTTTGCTATTCGAACCTTGTTGAAGATAGCAGAAGATTTCGAAAAGCAGTGTCTTCTAGCAGCCCAAATTATCAAAAGACAGATGTATGTTGATGACGTACTGGCTGGGGTTCATACTGTCGAAGAAGCGACACATGGTCGCAATGAGCTTATTAATGTTCTGTCTTCGGTTGGAATGAGCCTTCGCAAATGGACTGCGAACAATCAGGATCTGCTAGAGGATTTAGCCCCAGAACTTTGGGTTTACGTTGGAACGCTGGGAAGGATTATTTCTTTATTTATTTCCACACCGGATAGGTCTATCGTCACCAAACGAGCCGTCTTATCTGAAATTGCTAAATTGTTTGATTCATCAGGATGGCTGACCCCAAAGATTATCGTAGCTAAGATAATTATGCAAAAAATCTGGAAGGATAAGACTGGTTGGGACGATTGTTTGAAACCTTTGACTCTAAGCAGGTGGCTCGCATTTTTGGACGATTATTCCGAAATCGAAAGGATTGAGATCCCCCGTTGGGTTGGTTTCAACCCCGACCTTGAAGGTGGCGCCAATAAAGGTTGAATCCTTACCCAGATTAGAGCTCTGCGGTGCAACTCTACTAGCCGAAATGGTACATGCGCTTCGCGATGAGATAGGTCTCAGCTCACTGAAGGCGTTTTATTGGACAGATTCGACAAATAGTCTTATCGTGGCTTCAAAAGCCCCCGTGTACTTGGCCCACTTTTGTAGCGAACAGAGTCTCCAGAATAATAAATTCTGTTGGTACGAATAACTGGCATCATGTCAATTCACATGACAACTCGGCTGATATTGCTTCTCGTGGTATTTTAGCACGAGACTTAATATCATACAAACTTTGGTGGAAAGGTCCCTCCTGGTTAGGCCTTCCACAATTAAAATGGCCTAAACAATCGTTTAGATTAATTACAAATCTGGAAACCTGTCCTGTAAAAGTTCACACTGCCAAAGTATCCTTCTCAGAGGATATCTTGGTTCGTTTTTCCAGTTTACCTCGAGCTATGAGAGTAATATCGTATATTTTCCGTTTTTATCACCGGACGGTTGCGAACTATAAGGCGACCAACTTCTATTCTTCATTGGAACTTGGCCAATGTGAAATTAATTTCGTGAAAGGTCGTTTGATTGTTTTGTGTCAAAGAACACATTTCCCCGAATATGCGTTGCTCGAAAATGGTGCTGAATTGTCCCATAAAAGCCCCCTATTATGTTTTAACCCATTTATTGATTCGTATGGGTAGGTTAAGCCGATCGTTAACTCTCACTTATGAGGAACGATTTCCGAAGGTTCTCCCGTATAGTGGTCGTTTTACGAAATTCGCCCATTAGTACTCAATTCATGGAGAAAATTCCTTAATGTTACGTCTGATGAGACTAGAGTTTTGGGTCCCAAAACTTAAGAATTTGGTACGGACCGTAATACACAATTGTCGTGAGTGTGTCCTTCAGAAGATGAAATCTTCTGAACAGATTATGGCCGCTCTCCTCCCTGAAAGAACTCAACTAACACGTCCTTTTACTTTCACCGGCGTAGACTTTGCTGGCCCTTGTGAATTGAAATCTTATATTGGAAGAGGATGTCGTATAACGAAGGGATATGTTTTGGTTTTTGTTTGTTTTGCTACGAAAGCAATACACCTTGAGGCGACAAACGATCTACCAACGAACTGTTTTCTCGCTGCTTTTACCCGATTTTTCTCCCGTCGTGGATGCCCTTCGAGAATGTATTCTGATAATGGAACCGCTTTTGTTGGAGCTTCCAATGTACTCAAAAAAGATCAGACCCAATTATTTTTAGATGTAAAACGGCAACTTTTGGCTGTACATGCTTTTCAACTAATGGAATGGCATTTCATTCCACCTGGAGTCAAAAGTTTTAAGACTCACCTCAAGAAAGTATCACATGCCCAAAGATTTACCTTTGAGAAATATACGACCATGTTAGCAAGAATCGAAGCTTGCCTCTAGACCTCTTAGTCCCATGACAGACAATTGAATCCGTTGTCCCCTGGACATTTTTTGATAGGAAATGCTTTGCTTTCACCCCCAGAAAACGATGTGCCCTCAGAAAATTTGAGCTATCAAAATAGATGGCAAAAACTGAAGGTTCTACATCATTATTTTGCTAAACGATGGAAAGATGAGTATTTGGTTGAACTCCATAAAAGAAATAAGTGGAAGTATCCTCAACGTGATTTTGTCCTAGATGATTTGGTCGTAATTAGGAAGGATAATCTACCTCCCCATGAATGGCATATGGGCAGGGTCGTAAAGGTTTATCTTGGAACTGACTCCAAAGTACGAGTGGCTGATGTTCGAACCGCTAATGGTGTGCTTACTCGGCCAGTAGTGAAGCTCGTACTGCTTCCTAAACCCGAACACCACTAATTATATATATATTTTTTTTGTTATCGCCCATTAGGGAATATGTCAGAACAGCCGAGACGACTTGTCGCTGAACGACATGAGGCCCCGAAAGAAGAGTCCGAAGAGTCTAGTGTCCGCTGCCGCGTCTGCCTACAGAGCCACGTTTTTCAATTGCTCAATCCGAGCGATGGATCCCCAGAAACAATTTTAAAATATATACATATTACTTAGTTTGAGATATTACATAAAGTGTTGCAGCAAATTAAAACTAATATTTACATATAGATTTTCGATTAAATAATTTACATGTTTAGGTAAAAAGAAAAAACCTATGTTTTCGTTAAAGAAATTTTTATTAAAATCAAAGTTTCAACTTTGTTTCCGAAGTAGTGAGTTAAATTTAATTATACAAATTTCTTATTGTGTCAAAGCTTGCAGATCTACATTTATCTTCGAATCTTAGTATTAAATCTTGAAAGAATGAATTAAGATTTTTCTGGTTGAAGTTTTCATGCAAACTCTCGGTAGCGTATATTCGTGGCAAGTTTAGTATAATTTTCAAGTTTTTATCCTGAATAATTTGCAGTTGTTTTAAGTTCGTTTTTACACTCTTTGGATACCAAACCTGGCATCCGTACGACATTATTGGCCTTATACATGTTTTGTACAGCAGCATTTTGGTCTTTTAGCTTAAAGTTCTTCCACATTTTATGGCTTTATCTCTGGCATACTGTATATGTTGTTTAAAATTGAGTTTTTTTTATCTAACATGATACGAAGGTATTTTATACAATCTTGCAATGGTATAATTGATCCCTGTATTGAGAGCGATTCGGTCGGCACTCGTTTTGGAGATTTATTATAAGGGAATAAAATTCCTTGTGTCTTGCCTTAATTTTTATCTTCCATTTTTTCAAAGTATTTTTGTGCTTTTTAATTGCATTAGATACTTTTCCACTGCTTACTATTGCTGAATCGTCCGCATAGGTATGGTATTGGTATTTTAAAGTCTGATATGAAGATCGAGTAAAGTGTGGGAGACAATACCGATCCTTGTGGTACTCCAGCGCAAATATTTCATAGTGTGGATTTTACTCCTATATGCACGGAAAAATGTCGACCTTGTAGGAAGCTTCTAATATTTTTTGTAAATAAATCGGGTACTTAAATTGGTTTAATTTCTATATTATACCGTAGTGCCAAATCGAATCGAATGCTGTTTCAATATCAAGGAAGATTACTCCATTTGTCTTTCTATTGTTTTTGTTTTCTTGAATGAAATTTACAACTCTTTTTATTTAATGAACTGTCGAGTGAACTGTCCTGAATCCAAACTGTTCCTTGTTTATAATTTGATTATTATTCGTAACTTCTAATAATCTTTTTAGAATTATCTTTTCGAAAACTTTGTCGATGATATTAAGCATGCTTATTGGTCTGTAACTTGTCGGTAGTTTTGCTTCTTTTCCTGGTTTTGAAATTGGAATTACTTTGGCATATTTGAATTCATTAGGAAAATATCCATTTCTTAGACACCAGTTGTAAACTTTTGCCAAGTAATTGAAAAATGTATTAGACATTTGTTATAATAATAACGGCTTAATACCAACACTACCAGGCGATTTGTTATTTTATTGTTGTCAAATCATCAGTGTCAACAGCAGTAAGTTGTACATCTAACCATGTGACATAATTCTCTACTCTCCGTTCAGCTGTTATGGGTGCTCTCTGAGCAGAATTTTGAGAGTTTTAAAAAACATCTGCAATTAAATTAGCTTTCCTCTCATTATTGAAGATATCGATACCATCAGCTGTTAGACATGTAACAGATGATTTCTTCCCTCTTATCGCTTTTGCTATTCTCCAGAATTTTTTGCGGTCATTTGGTAGATTTTTTAGAATGTTGTTCCAATTTAAGATTATATCCCTTGAAATGTTTATTTCGATCAATCGCGTAAGCTGCTTGACAACACTAATTAAGAAGGGCCTCTGTGAAAGCTGCGATCTTTGTAATTTTCGCCTATATATCTTTCTTTGGCCAATTAGGAATAGACTCAGTTTAGAGAGTCTTCGTTGCCATGATTGAATGTGCCGAACTGGAATCTTACCGTCTGCTTCTTGGAGAGTGTTTGTAATATTTGTTCGATATTTGTTTCACTTATTATTTCAGATTCGAAACTCTGTATTTTTTCATCACCCCAACTCCTTATTGGGTTCCAATTTGCTAAACTGTATACGGGCATCAAAGGTTGTTTTTCTATTACTGATCCAAAAATCAGAACATAATAAGCCCGGAAATGTATCGATCTGCGATATATTCAGACTGGAATTCGTCAGAAGGATGTCTACGACGGAAGGTTGTACTTGAGTCAATCGTTGTCCGAATCGAGTGAATGCAGTTGGAGCATGCATATAAAAATTATCTTGCATTTGGTGATTAAATAAGCAATTGCCAGCAGGATTGTTATATTTACAGTTCCAGCTGATATGGTGTGCATTTAAATCACCAAAAACAAAATAATCTCTATTGGATGAGGTGATTTTATTTAAATCTTCAGAAAATTTTGGAGAGAACCTGGGATTATAAGCTGCTGTGAACCTAATTAGACGTCCATTTTTCTCAATTGTAATAGAAATATTCTCTATTATTGCTGTTCGAATTGGTGAGAGAGGTTCATGGGGAATCCTTTTTTTATGGATATTAATACACCACCGCCATGGGATTTTCGATATTTTCTATATTGTGATAAGTGAAATTTGTGTTGAGGTTTTAAAAATGTTTCATTAATAAATATAATGTCTATTTTTTTCTCTTCAAGAACTCGTTCTAACTGAATAACTAAAGCACGGTTTGTTATGCCTTGGGCATTCCTGTGCATAACACGAAGTTTGTTTAGGGTTTTCTGTCAATATAACATATTTGAGCATCATACCTAGTACACGCATTTTGTCAAATTTATTTTTGCATTTCTGCAGAGCGTCGAGTGCCTCGAAGTAAATTTCCAAGATTTTCTCATTGGAAAAATCGTCTCCATCGTTGTAATTACCACATCCTCTGTTTGTTGGTGGTGGACCTTGTCTTCTATTTTCATTGTTACCGCTGTTTCTTGGCCAGAAAGCATTTGTGGTTGGTATATTATTTTTGCTAGTTGATGGGAAATCATCTTCAGAGAATGCAAAATCTGGTCTCTGAACAATATTTAAATTTTTAGGCCTGCGATTGGAAGATACCCGTTCTCGAATTTCTAGGTATTCCCACCTTGAAGGGCATCTAGGGTCATCAGCCCGGTGATTAATGTTCTTTAAGTTTTTCTTGGTGCAGTTGAAACATTTATAAATAACTGGACCTTCATTAGAGGTTTTATATAGTTGACAAGTTGAATAGTCATGAGATCCTCCACATCCAAGGCAAGCGCTTTTGCGGTAACAGTTGGAAGCGCCGTGACCAAACATGGCGGATTTGGAACATTGTGTTGGGCCTCTAGCACGACGTAAGGGATTTCTCCATTTTACAGCAACGTCAAAGACGTATCGGATTCTTGCAACTTCTTTCTTTGAGATTTGACTCCTTTCAAACTCTATAGAATAGAGTGCATCTCTACTCTACTACCTTGTCGTCTTAACCTCAGTTACATTTGTTGGTACAATATTGAAAGATGTTTTGAACTCTTCTGAAATAAGTGTAGTGCTAAGTTTTGGTAGCCCAAAAAACATAAGTTTAAATCTTTTTTGATCCTCGTGTAAAATGTCATATTGCTTTCCGTCAATTTTTCAATTATTTCCTCATATTGAGGTAGAGAGTTTGGGATTACCTTCGTACCTACGGACATTCTTTTATATTTTCCATTTTTCTCAGGAGGTTGATAATCGAAGTGAAAGGATGAATTGTATCAATTACAATCGGGGGAACTTTTACTTCAAACTCTGTTGTCTCTTCACAAGTTGTGGTGTCATCATCCTCGATGTCAGATAGCGCTTTGAATCTATTTCCTACTAGGAAATCTGCCGTTCTCCTTGGCTTGAATTTTGGAACGTTGCCCGAAAATTTCTTACGTTTTGGTGCCATGAGCTACGTTTCAATGTTAAATTTTTAACAAAAGTTTCTAACAAAAACTGACATATTTTAGTTTTTTAGAGCAGAAAAATTAAAATAGGCGGCATTTGCAGGATATATGTTTAGGTGTTGTGACAAATTTGATAAAAGGGAGGAGTGTAAAGCGTTCGCTGGGATAAGGCGTGTTTTGCTACGCTCCGGTATAAGTATCCTGATACCAAAAAGAACGATTACAAATTCTATAACGATTTGTTTAAAAAATAAAATAATCTAAAATATGAGCTGCTCAAGCCCAAATTGTAAAATCACAAAACCGGAAGAGCAAATAGTATCGTGCTGGCTTTGTATCTCGACATATCATGCTAATTTTGTCCAATTGCCTCCTCGTGCAGTAGATAACCTTGTTCAAGATAAGAGTCTTCGTTGGTGCTGTTGAAAATGTAGTTTATTTGATGTAGATAATTCTTTAATTTTTTTAAATCCACCCATAATGAACTTGGGGGAATTAACAATGACCTCATTTCTCTTACCGAACGATTCAAAAAATACAAAGAAATTTTTGAAAATACGACCTGTCTTGAGCAATTACTGGAATCTCCATCCGACAATTCGCGGAAAGGAAGAAATCTGCTGCTTTAATTCCTGTTCGAAGAATCCCGGAACCTACTGCTCTGGCTCAAAGTAATACTCAAAATACTATTACTCCTCATATACAGAAATCTACTGTAGAATTAATTCCACCTAAAAATGTTCCTGATGCAATTACTAATACACCTTCAGGTTCAAATACATTGTAGCCTTTGCTAAATTCGCCAATACCGATTCAGAACTCTTCTATTGATGCTCCTAAGCAATTAAAAGTCATTGCTCCGCGGAAAACGATATTTGCTGCTCGTTTCGCTGCTGTTACATCTATTTATGATTAAACATATTATGTCAAATGAAAGTTGAACATTGAATTTGATGTGCATGTATTAAAATTCAAATACACGGAAAGACGAAGTAAAGCATCTTTTTAAATTGTTGTTCCGGGTGACATTTTTTAAACTGTTGTAAATCCGTACTTTTGGCCACCTAAAGCAATAATTCATGAATACATTTACAGAGAAAATGTTCGATCTGATATTGTTTGCTTACCTGCCCGTAATAATGATTCATCAAAAAACTAATTACGTCACCTGCTGATAATCACGTTTCTGTAGTGATAGTTTCAACTTTAATCATCAAATTATTGTATTTACTGTAACTTGGCTTCAAAATACTGTTAATATTATGTGAAAATATCAGATATTCCGGTGTGATCGTAGTGTCAATACAAAAAAGTGGTGGAGGAGTATTAATTGCTGTCTCAACAGACTTTCCTTCGGAAAAACTAGAATTTTCCACAATTAGGATATCGAATTTATGGCTGTAAAAATCCGTATTGGAAATAAATCTATTTATTTCTTGCTCCTATATTCCCCCTAGATCACTTTTTGAAACCTACAACAAGCATGTTTCTGCTATTAAAGCTGCATCTGTATCGTCTAAATCATCAGATATCTTGGCTGTTTTTGGTGACTTTCATTTTCCTTCAATTTCATGGAACAAATCGCCTACGTCAAACTGTCTAATTCCTTTTATTGCGAATGGATGTGTTAATAAATGCTTTGAATCGTTGATATACCAAGTTAATCACATTTATAATCCCTATGGAAAACTTCTTGATTTAATATTTATCAATGCACCGTTTGTAATTTCGTTAAATCTGTCAAATCCTGTAACATATCCTGAAGATCGTTACCATCCAACTATCGATTTAAAGATTCATCATCCTACAATTGTCTCTACCAGTATTTTGAATCATGTTACAACTGAAAAGAAATATGGCTTCTCTAGAACTAATTATCCTGAACTGAAGTTACTTCTATCTTCTTTTAATTGGAACGATGTAAAAAGCATTTTATGACATACTGAATGATTGCATATCCCGAAGAGTTCCAAAAGTTTTGATCGTAAAGGTATCGGTCCACCGTGGAATAATAGACATTTATCCAAACTTTTTAAGATATATAAGAAATCTGGATCTTCCATGGTCTTTTCAAACTACTGCATTGCCAGAACATCATTAACAGAAGAGCTTACAATAAGTACTTAATCAACATGAAGAAACAATTGAAGCGTAATCCTAAATCTTTTTATAAATTTGTAAACTCTAAACGTCGCACAGTGGTTCAGAATCAAAATCCATCGGCCAAAATTCCATAAATTTTGTTCTAGAAGACATTTTTGAGTTCTGTATAAAATCAAAATTAAACAAGGGCCCAGGGATTATTAGATATATTAACATTAAAAATCGGAAATCGGATATATTTTAAAAATCGGTCCAAAGTTGACTACTTTTCGTATTTTTCGATTTTAAAGAAAATTAGAATTTTTATCTTTTTGTTTTTACGTATTTGTTCATAATGTCTAATAAATATCTACCAGAACAAAAGTTATTAAATTTTGGCCGATGGATTTAGATTCTGATTCTGCGTCGGTCGAGTGGTTTTCCAAATTCGTTGAAATTTGGTTCTAATGTTGCAAACGATTACATTAATCTGCAATATATTTGCTGATTTTTTCATGACTACTTATTCGGATATAACCTACGAGAAATTGGAACCATATCTCTACGACTTATCGGAATAATCTTCTATAAATATCCCTTTTTTAAGTACCAGTACTGTTTTGGCGAACCTGAAAAGTTTAAAGAGCACCTTTAATCCTGGTGTCGATGGAATCCCTAGCAATATCCTAACACAATGTGCTGATTCCTTATCATACCCGCTTACTGTAATCTTTAATAAATCTCTGATTAAAGGATTCTTGCCGCCGTTGTGGAAGGAATCTTTTATAACCCCTTTGTTTAAGTCTGGCAGCAAGAAGTAACCAACTACAGGGGCATTGCTAAACTGAGTAATTGCACTCAAACCCAAACTTCTGGAAAGAGTTATAACTGATATTTTGTCTCATTGTGTTTCCTCCTTACTATCACCATATCAGCACGGCTTCTGTAAATCCCGTTCAACAGTAACAAACATTTTGCAGCTTACCACGCTTGTAAATGATGGTTTCGAGGATCGTATGCAAACTGATGCAATTTATACTGATTTTAGCAAGGCCTATGATAAGGTAAATCATGACCTTCTACTGTACAAATTGGATTCAATGGGTTTCTGCAATTCCTTGTTAACGTGGTTGAAATGTTATGTAATGGTCGAATTCAACGAGTTAAATTTAGAATTGCTATTTCTAAAAACATGACAGTGTCTTTAGGGGTTCCACAAGGAACATGTTCTTATGTATGCTGATGATGTGAAAATATTTAGAAGTTTCAATGGTCCGGATGATCAGTACTTACTTCAATCTGATCTTGATCCATTCTATAAATGGTGCGAAATAAACATAAACTGTCTTTTTCAAGATTGAAGAACTTCCATACCAAATATGCTATTATATATCCATACCGACATCTTAACTTTCGATCGCATATTTCTATGACAGTAAATAAGGCATATACTGCACTTTGATTTATGAAATGATGGAGTAAGGAATTTTCAGATCCATCTGTCACTTCCTTGGTTCGTCCCATTCTGGAATATGGCTCAGTCATATGGGATCCTAGTTATACCATACACTGCAAAAACATTTCCTCTTATTCTGCCTTCAAGGTCTTGGATGTAATCCACGTACGTTACCATCATATGAATCTTATAAAGTTACCAACGTTGAAGAGTCGTCGTACGATGTTAAACGTTTCCTTCCTGATGAGCATTATTCAAGGAAATCTCAACTGCGATTTCATGCTGAGCATAATTCTGATATATGTTCCAATAAGACCTTCAAAAAATGTTGAACTGATATATCGAGGGCTTATATTCATAAGTGACTATCAACCATTTTCTCGAAAACGATCTCAGATTTGGATGTCATCTGTCATATACATTTGGAGAAACAATTTTTTTTCTAAAACCATTTTTTTCAAATTCTTCTAATTTGGCTATCTACTCACACGTTAGTTCGTCACTGCATAAGAGGCTATGAACATACAAATAAAATAGTTCAAAAAAGGAACAGCATATAACCGAAGGTTGTAATACGCTACAATAATTTTTTTTAAAACATTTTTCAAGATTTAGGGCATATCGTACTACCAAATTCTATCATTACGCGGTTAATTGCATTTTGGTTCCCAAGTTATCAGGCTAAAATAGGATAAATAGTGGCTGTAAAGTCAAAAATTGTGAAAAGTATCTTTAGAAAATCCCGCGTAACTTTTTATCATATTGAGAATACCAAAATATTTTTATAGCATATGATTGCTGACTTCATTCGGAATATTTGTGTCAAAGTTTCAGAGTCATGAACAGAGAAAGTTTAAATATAAGCAATTGTAACCGCGAATTTTGGATTTTTCAACAATTGCAGCGATTTTCGCGATGTTACAAGCGACATTGGTTCCGTTGGCTAAATCGCGAGAAGATCAAAAAACAAAAATGTCGTGCATGAAAATCATTTTAGCTATATTTGCCGCGAAAATTAAAATTTTCGAAAAATATCCAATTTGCATTTTTGTTTACCAAGCCCTACCGCAATATCCACTTTTTGTAAAAAATTTGGAAAAAGGGATAAAAATGGTACCAATCTGACGGATGAAGCTGGAATCTTTAAATTCGCTGTGAACATTCTAGAAAATGCGTTTTCTACACAACATTGCCAACATTTCATAAAAAACGTTATCGAGTTTACAATAAGTCTTATTTATATATTTGAGCATTAATGGCTATGTGGTTTTTAAAAATTCATAGTACTCAATTTTAAACGTGCAAAAGTGGCTATGAACCATAAAACCGCGAATAATAGAAAATTTCGAAAACTTTTTAATCGTAGCAATTAGTAATCCTCCTTAGATTAAACTGTACAAGAATGATTCATAATTACTCATAAAATTAAGGAGTAAATCAGTTTTTTCGCTCTCCTGAAAAGTTGTGTTTTTGTGCATAGCCACTTATGAATATAAGCCCTCGATATGTAATATATTTCCGCACAAACTATGCCAATAATGATCCTTTCCGTCGTATGTGCGTTCTATTTAATAAATATTACCATATTTTTGATCTGACAGAAAGCAGAACTTCTTTGAAGAGAAAAATAACCTTACACCTAAATACCTTAAACAAAAGGTTTATTTGTAGAATTTTATGTATATATGTTAAAATTATATCTAGTCTGTAAGGATAAATATCTATAGACTAATAAATAAATAAAAAATCGGTTAAATTATGTGGTTTCTAGAGTGGAAAAAATTGGAAACAAAATTTGTATGAGAGCTATAACAAATCTGAATCTCACCCACTTTCACCATAGATGTTTATTTTTGTAATATAAGGTATTGTGCCAACTTTGACCACAATCGGTTAATTAATGTATTTTTTAGAGCAAACAAGTAAGAAAGGCGTTAAGTTCGGCCGGGCCGAACTTTATATACCCTCCACCATGGATTGTATTCCACAGAGACTGTCGATTTTCGTAGAAGTGCAGTAATATTACAGGAAAATAGCCAAACCAAAACAAATACAAATATTGAAAAATATAAATAAATATAATATTTTTATTATTTCAAGCAATTAAAAAAATAAACATTCTTATATTTATATTTTCAAAAAAAGCTTAAATACCATAAATATTGTGGGTGCTACAGTTTCTATTTCAATTCCAAAAGTACAGATTTTGAAAATCCATTACCTCACGTGCAAAATAACTTATCTACATGATTCAGCCAATTTTTGCCGTAAAAGTATAAATTTGGATTTTTTATTTTGCGTGTCTATGCAGTCAGAAGAATGTATACACCGAATTCCATGATTCTAGCTGCGGCCATTTGGTTGGTACCATTTTTATACCCTTTTTCCAATTGTATCCCCTCAAGAGTACGACGATCTAAAATCTCTTTATTATACGTGTCTACGCAATTATAGAAATGTACACACCGAATATCATCATTCTAGCTGTATTCGTTTAGTTGGTACTAAAGAGTGATTTTTTTGAGGTTAGGATTTTCATGCATTAGTATTTGACAGATCACGTGGGATTTCAGACATGGTGTCAAAGAGAAAGATGCTCAGTATGCTTTGACATTTCATCATGAATCGTCTTACAAACGAACAACGCTTGCAAATTATTGAATTTTATTATCAAAATGCGTGCTCTGTTAAGAAAGTTCATTGCGCGCTTCCATTTTATGGTCAGTTTAATCGACCCACTGAAGCGGCTATTCGGGCTATTGTGACTAAATTTCGCACCAAATTTACATTGTTGGACATTAAACCACCAACACGCTTACGTAGAGTGCGAACTGAAGAAAATATCGCAGCTGTATCGGCCAGTGTTAATGATGACCACCAATTTTCGATTCGTCGCCGTTCGCACCAATTGGGTCTCTGTTACTCAAAAACGTGGAAATGCCAAAATTGGACTAAGCGGATGGACCACCTAAGACGCAGCCGCGGTCAACATTTAAATGAAATTATCTTCAAAAAGTAAATGTCATGGACCAATCTAACGTTTCAAATAAAGAACCGATGAGATTTTGCAAATTTTATGCGTTTTTTTTTTTTAAAAAGTTATCAAGCTCTTAAAAAATCACCCTTTATTTGTATCCCTCTGTTCCGATTGTATCCCTTGAAAGTACGAATTTGGAAAAATACTTTTTTACGATGTATCTACTCAATTAACCTTTAACTGTGGAGGTGGTGGTAAATTTGACCCTCTCTTGACAATTTGTTCAATTACTCTCTTCCGTGTCGATCTAGAAAATTAATTCTCTTAGTATCTTCTTATATCGGTGACACCATTATTCAGTTGTGTTTTGGCTGTGGTAGGTATAACATGTGCGGAGAAAAGCACATGCTGGTGTAAAAATTACCACTCGTCCACGTTCATGTAATTTTTTCTTTGAAAATATTTTACCACCAGGTCAAAGCTATCGTAAGTATTCAATAGAAAAAAAAATACCCCACGTCATATATTGCGTTATTTATTCATTGGGTTATTTTTACCACTCCTCCGTTTTAATGTTGTTAGAAAATTATGTATTAGGAAAACTTTATATTATCGGTGGTTTTATGTTTCATGATATTCACTTCGTGTTTGTAGGTCATGGCAAATTCCAAAAAACTCAGTGATTTAGATATAACTGAGTTTTTTGAAGACGATGATGAATTCAGCGACGTCGACGATGAAATTACAGATCCTAATTTCTGCATTGAGGAAAGTGATCAAATATGCCTAGAAGATGATACATGTAGTGAATTCGATGGAACTGATGAAATGAATGTTGACGAAATTGAGGGCAACGGTGATGAAGAATATAATATTGAAGAAAGTGTTTGCAAATCAGCAGTAAAATATTTTTATGGAAAAAACGGGTTTAAGTGGTCTGTATTAGAACCAACACGCTGCGTAAAGACGCCTCTACATAATATTGTTCGGTTACCAAAAGCTTCACAGCAAAATTCGGAAGAGGATTTATGTGGATATTGGTCAAGAATGTTTGATAGCGAAATGGAGGACTTAGTTTTAGAGCATACAAACACAAAACTAAAAGCTAAATTTGATCTATCGGGAAAAACTGAAGCAAAACATCTTGACAAAATTGAATTGAGGGCTTTTTTTGGCATATTGATCTATACATCAATATTCAAGTCTAACCACGAGGCAACAAAATTTATGTTTGCAACTGATGGAACGGGAAGAGAAATATTTAGATCAGTAATGTCGGAGGCACGATTTCTTTGTATCCTTAGTTGTCTACGATTTGATAATTCTTTAGATAGACATCAACGACTGTTATGTGACCCACTAGCTGCAGTTTCGGAAGTGTTCAAAAAATTTGTAGAAAACTGCCAGAAAAGTTATTCAATTGGTACTCATGCTTGCATTGATGAAATGTTAGTACCATTTCGAGGTAGATGTAAGTTCAAAATGTACATGCCAATGAAGCCCGCAAAATACGGTATTAAAATAATAGCATTAACAGATGCACGTACACAGTATCTTGCTAATGCTTATATATACTATGGGAAAAATTCTGATGGAGCTGATTTAACAAATGAAGAAAAACGACTTGCTGTACCAACACAATCAGTTCTCAGGCTTTGTAAAATAATAGAAGGAAGTAGAAGAAATGTTACTGCTGACAACTGGTTTTCGTCACTCCAGCTTGTGGAAGAACTAAAAAAAGGACAAATAACTTATTTGGGTACTCTGAAAAAGAACAAAAGAGAGATTCCACCGGAATTTCTGCATAAAAAAAGTAGACCGGTGGGATCTTGCATGTATGGTTTTACGAAAGATGTAACAATTTTATCCTACGTGCCTCGTACAAATCGTGCGGTTTTATTAGTGTCCTCCATGCATCACAAAAAAGATGATGACCAACATACTGGAAAACCTGAAATTATAGCTGACTATAATAACACAAAAGGTGGAGTGGATGAGCTTGATAAGAAATGCTCGATATATTAATGCTCTCGTCGTACACGCCGTTGGCCATTAGTCATATTTTATAGAATTTTGGATATTAGTGGTGCCAATGCATACTGTATTTTTCAATCTTCGAAGGATTTTGATAACAGCTCCAGGGGAGACTTTTTAAGAAATCTGGCAAGACAATTGGTATTACCACATTTGCAAAGACGACAACACAACCAAAGCAGAGATACAAGCCGACCGATTTTAAGCCGACAAGCCGCCGCCGCCGCATGTTTCTGCATGAGCCGCGCCGCCGCCGATTTCATCGGCTCAAATCGACTCAACCACGCCGCCGATTTCATCGACTCATATCGACTTCAACCACGCCGCCGTGATTTGACGGAGTTTTAACTCAGTCAAATCTTACTACCAAAATAAACAAGCCACTTAAAATTACAAAAGAAAATATAAATGTCAACTTAGACAACCTACTGCTGTGAAATATATTGATCTATCTTTCATTTATATAAGTCAATTCCAGTACGTGTGGCCATGTGTTCCTATAAATAACAATATCTATCCATATTATACATATTGGGAATGGATTCTTTCACCCAAAAAAAATTGTATGAGTTAACAATTAGGGTATCCAACCGATTAAATTTTATTCGATTAATCGAATAATTTTTGTCAAATATTTGTTCGAATAATAAAAAATCATGATTTTCGAATAATTCGAATAAATTGTCCCAAATAATCGATTAATCGATATTATAAGTTTTGTCTTAAAAAACTAATGAAATCGTCGTATGCTTTGTATGATAAATTGATTTTGAATAGCCAGTTTGCTCTATTTGGGTACACCAAATATAAAACCACAATTTTTTTCGATTTTTGATTTGTATGTTCCACTGATATTAAAATAACGATTTATCCGACTTCATTTATAGTAAGAAGAATAGTAATTTCACAGAATAGTAAATGCATAGAAACATTGAGGTTAACACCGTGATAATAAAGTCAGTTCTGTTATAAATCATATGATCCATATTCGAAAAAAGTCAATGGATAACTTCTGATATTATGCTCATTTAAGGGAAGGTTCTTTATTTTGATAAGATATTAAGATTTTTGTCAACTTCTAATGAATTTCGAATTTGATGTTACAATTTTTAAATAAAATCAGATACATAATAAACGTTCAATATATAGTTGAACTACCCGTAAACTGCCGTGTCTTGTCTATATAACTCTAATTAATTATATTTTATTTAAGTGGACAATTGTTCGATTAATCGGTTAACAGAATAACTCTCGACTTCATTATTCGATTAATTGGAATTTTTTTGTTTTCAAATAAACGAAAAATTGAATAACATAAAAGTCAGAATAATTGGATACCCTAATAATAATATTAAATTATTGGAACATTGGCTAATATTAACGAATATTGAACTAATTGCCAAAAAATAAAAGAAAATTGTTCCTTCCAAATAGGGGTATTCGAATGACAGAACGAGCCGGCAAATCAGCCGAAAGCCGCCGCCGCCGACCCATTTTGAACAGCGCCGCCGCCGCCGATAATTATGGTTCGGCTTGTAACTCTGAACCAAAGGCTGCCGCGGTCATTGCGAGGCTCAATTAGTAATATTTTGGGTTCAGACTCCGTAGCTCCACCTCCGATGGAGCCCATCCCCGTTACTCGTAAATTGTGTTCCATATGTCCTAGTAGGCTGAAGCGGAAAACTACTCACACTTGTCTGCATTGTAGTAAGCCAATGTGTATGGGATGTAGCAAACGTATTTGCGTAAGCTGTGCAGATACAGAATTTGATGAATAAAAAATCGACCGTAAAGGCTGATCTGCATTTTCTAAAATCAACTTATTTTTTACATGATCTCATTTATTTCCTAAAATATATACATTTAGCTATGAAAAAATGTTTTTTTAAGTTTTGAATTAAATTTGAATTAATTTTTTTTTTAAGTTTACGATACATTGTTTTTGATGTATTAAAAAAAGGCTTATGAAATAAAGTGCCAAATTTTTGTTGAACATAATAAAAAACGAACTCATTTTTTATTTTATTTTAATCAAAAATATAGTAGCTTATATCCAAGCAACAAATAAATATCAAAAATATTTTTCTATAATTTTTTTTTTGAAAAAATTAGAAGGGGTAAAATTTACCACCACGTCCCAGACTATGTCCAAAAAGTTCACCTCCATAGTTAAAGGTTAAAGGAATGTACACACCGAATTTCGTGTTTCTAGCTGTTGTCGTTTGATAGGTACCATTTTATCCTTACGGATAAGAATCACAATATCCCAGTTCAAATCAATCAATAATATTTTTTGCGCAGTTAAAGAATTTAAATAATTGTAGTTTTCTTCTTGTTGAAAAAAATAAATAATTGTTTTTTTTTTTCTTCACCTTCTTCATTATTTAAATTCCTTAACATCGCAATAACTATTATTACGCTTGATTTGAACTGGGATATTGTCCTGGCTCAATACCATTTTGCATCTATATTTAATAGAATGCAAATTTAATTTCAAATGGCATGGTGACATTTATTACTTGGATGCAGACTACCACTATCATGATTTCCACCCTGTCAAAGGTTTCGTTCAGGTGGCTTCGCAGCGACTTTTCAACAACATACCCGGGCTCTTTAAGTAAATGATTCTCACAAACGAACGAGAAGCACAACTCACTTGCAGAATATCCGTTTTTAAAAAATCGCACCAAGTAATAGAGCACACATGTCATCTTGCAAGCATCTCATTGAGTTGCATATGTAAGTATGTGTATATGCAGGTACAGTTAACCAGCAATACTTCTGCCGTACCAACGTTCATTTGTTTTAGCTTTTTCGTTTGTATTTTTTGGTCTGTAATCAATATTTTATTTGCTTTTAACATAATGTTTCCCTGTCGGCTTTCACAGTTCATGGATTTTTTGTTTTTCTACATATATTATCCAAAATCAACCCGTGTCCAATAATATGCTCTGCAATCAAAAAATAAATAAAAATTTTTTATTTATAAATATTGTATTAACGTTTGTGTTTTGCAAATTTAGAAATGTCTCAATTACATACATTAAATTTATTTTCTGTTCTGATTTACTTATTATTTTATTGTGAAATATTTTGATCATAAAATTTTTGTTAAATATAAACTGTTTTGTTTCAGTACTTCTCTTTACTACTTGCTTTTAATTGATTGTTCTTTACTGCTTCTTTTATTTTTAATAGTTTTGTTTTCATGACATTACTGCGTGGTGGTTTACTGAGAACTGGTGTGTGTTGGCGTCGGTTGCTTTACTACTTTTTGTGTTCAAGATTAAACAAAATTGTCGCAATTTTCAACATGATATGTTTAAAATTTGTGGCATGCAATGTAATTGTTAGTTAGTTATTGAACCTTGGGTAGGTTCAATAACTACTACTGCTCAATAAAATAAAAAAAAAAACAGGAATAGCTATTTACTTCTATGCGTGCATTTAGTTAGAGAAGAGAAAGGGATACATAGATATCTGAAGGAAACGCGCTCGGTTGTTGATGGCATCGGTGTATAGGCGTTCACACCGAACCAGGGATGAAGACTTCCCTTTTATAGTATTGCCATGGTCCCATAATGTCCACCCTATATCATATTCAAATATTTATTAACAAGAATAGTACTCTAGAATAACTTTCATTGATGCCTTGTTAAAAATAGCTTAAACTAATTATTATTAGCAAAAAATGAGTTAAAATTTAATTTAATTATCGTTATAATGAAAACACTGTGCAAAGAGTCGCGACACCAAATTCAATGAATACTAAAAAATCGATACAAATACAAAGCAATATACAAAATGATAGTTTTATATTAGCATTCAATTCATTATTCGAAAATAGAAATATAAAAAATGTTTAATGGTGGAGTTAATCGTTAATGTTGTTGCTTGAGTTATTCTCGAATTAGATTTCTTTTTGAGTTCTTAAAGTTGCACACAAAAAAAAAAAAATTTTGCCACTATATAAAAAATGAGAAAAGATAAGGCTCAGTTCAGGATTTGAACCTGGATGTCATTGTCACTAGCATCGATCTATACGCATTAAGCTACCTTTTAGCTCAAGTTCCACCTGCCTAATGCAACATTAGTTTAATTCGATATTACAATTATTATAAATAAAAACCGGTTTGAAGCTTTATTTTTTGAATTCTTCCCTTTTCCTTTGTTTTGTTAAATAAATTTTGGATTAAATAAATTGCTTTTCTCGTTTTTTTTATATGTACATACACCGGAAAACATGATCAAAAGAACCACGAAAACATTGCAAGAAACGGAAAAAAAGTTTGTCTGTCCCTGGATTCGTACCTGGGTTTCGCGCTCGCTATTTCGACAGAGCATAACAGGGCACATTCATTGACGAAGATATTGGTCGTAGTGGAATGTCGACCTTATGGATTTTTGGTAACCCATTTAGCCGCGCTTGAAATATTTGTCAATTTATACTTCTCCCATTTTGTTATTTGTTTGTTTTTGAAAAGTTCATTTACAATGTTATTGGTTTTCCTCTGTAATTTCTCTGTTGGGTCATCATTAATAATTTGGTATGTTGATCTGTCAGCTAATAATTGATTCATCTTCTTGTGGTACTTATCCCTGTACATAATTACAGTTTTATTGCCCTTATCCGCTGTGGTAATCATAATGCTGTCTTTGTTTTCTTTGATAATTTTCTTTGCTTCTTTGTAGATACCTAGTATAAATTTTTCTTTTTCGTCATTTTTCATTGTCCTTTTGTAGTTTGCTATTCTATTGGCTATTTTTGCCCTTGTTATGTCCTTTTCCGTGCCGTCTTTGATTGTTTGAATCCATTGTTCAATGTACATTACCGTACATTCCAAAACTGATGGAAAGCAGAACTTTAAAAAACGACGAAAACTCAACAATAGCATACAAACCAAATGAGACGCTTAAGAAAATATTCTCAAAAAGAACAACAAAAACAACAGATAGGCTCAAAATAAACAACGTCGTATATGAGATCTCATGCGATGGAAACCAACAAGAAAAGTGTAACAAAGTATATGTAGGAACAACGAAGCGAATGCTTGGCACAAGAATCTCGGAGCACGAAGCTGACATAAGAAAAGGCAAAGAGACAACAGCACTAGCGCAACACATAAAAGAGAGCGGCCACGAAGCGAATTTTAAAAACGTTAGAGTGCTCGATAAAGAGAAAATAGAGAACAAACGTTACACATTAGAGAGCTTAAGAATACAGCAAAGAATGAACCAATCAATAAACACTAAGGAAGATAAAGACAATTCAAAGCTGCAATATTCCATCGCAAACAATTGAAAAAGAAAGTTCTGTGATACTAGTATTTAAGTTTAGACTGATTTTTATCTGAGTAATTATTTATAAAATTATTAATAAATTGTGTCGTGATGTCCAGTTTTTATAATAGTATGTAAGTGATTACCTATGATGTAAAATTAATCGTAAGTCTAAACGCAATACTAGTTAATAAGATAATTCAAATAATATAAACATTTTTGTCGACAGGAATTTCAACAATCAATAATTAAACATAAACAACAAATTGGACTTTTTTCGTTCAAACTTAGCACACACATTTAAGGATTCAGAAAAGGTTTATAAACTAAATTTGAGGGAAGTAGTGTATATTTTACGAGTTTTATTGGAGTTTAAGAGCAAATTTAGGGACACCCTTCTATGGGGACTTGGTCCAATCATGGACCGATTTCGTTCAAACTTAGGGCACTTCTGTTAGGACGCTAAAAATGTTCGGAGCCAAAATTTGAGTCAGATGTCGTATATATATATGTTATGGGGATTTAAGTAAAAATTTTTGGATACCCTTCATTGGAGACTTGGTCCAAATCTATCGTAATTTGATTTTTTTAAAGTAATTTCATTAAATTGAAAAAAGTGTTCTACTCGGTGGGTCGTGGCGGGTGCAAAAGTATATAGGGTTAAAGTGGTCACTTTCACTTTTCTCCGGGCGGTATACATTTTTTGTTCCCTAGAAGTTCTATTCCACTAAAGTTTAAATCTGATAAAAAATATAGCAGTTTAAGAAATATTCCATAGCGCCCATAATATTAAACGCTAGAGCTGTGACCACTTACAACGACTAAAGACTATAATTCTAGCAACATTACAAAAAAGACCGCAGGCTATTATCTATGATAGCTTGCGAGTAGTAACCATTTATTATTGATAAAAAACACATTTTTCTGAAATTAAAAAAACAGCATGCCACGCCCACAATTAGCAATAGTTTAACCTAAGTTTTAATCTGGATATATTAGCTAAAAAGGCGTAAAATTTTTTAAAATCGGTGACAAAAAAATAGACTTTTGGCCAATGAAATCAAAATTTCAGCCGCAGTGCGGCGTTAAGTTCGGCCGGGCGAATCTTATATACCCTCCACCACGGAGTGTATTCCAAATATTATTGGTAGATTAAATGCTGTCGACATTACATAGAAGTACACTACCATATTAGGAAAACTGTGATTCTCATTATTATAATATTAATATATATAAATATTAATATAATTATTAGTCAGAAATCTTCAAAAATGTACCCTAAATATTATTAGGTAGAAACAAATCGCCTAAAGTCCGATTTTCCCCATTTGCAATTTTTTGATTCCATCTACAGCCATTTAGGCTGTACAATCTTGATAGGAAAAGTTGCAATATTGAAGATCCAATATGTTTCAGAGTGGAATGTACACAACTAATTTCATGATTTTAAATACAGCCGTTTGCTTTTTACCAGTTTCATTCCTTTTTCCATTTTGACCTCTAAAAGACTTGACCACTTGAAAAGACTTTTGACATGGTCGAAATCATGACCGTGGTAGTCTGCAGCCAAGTAATAAATGTTACCATGCCATTTGTAAATAAATTTGCATTCTATTAAATATAGATGGTCTTGATCCAGGACAATATCTCAGTTCAAATCAAATATTGATTACAGGCCAAAAAATACAAACGAAAAAACTAAAAAAATACCTCTAATATTTAGATTATTTAAGCAAATATTTTGAAAATTTTTCCTTTTTTACACTTGAAATTTGCTGTGGGAATTCGTCTACTAACGTTAAAACACCAAAAAGTACAACAAATATTTAGCGGGTGAAATGTGTAGACGCGAAAGGATTTTTCGAAATTTGTACTTTTAGGCAGAAAATAAGGCAAAAGAGGATAAAAAAGGTACCAAACAAACAATTGCAGTTAGAATAGTGAAATTTGGTGTGTACATTGATCTAACTGTGTATATGCGAAAAATAAGTATATATTTTGATATACGTACCTTTAGGATCAAAACGAGATAAAAATGGAACCAAGCTAGAATCATGAAATTGAGTGTTTATACTCGTCTGTGTTCGTAGACACGCAAAATATGAGTATTTCTCCAAATTCGCACTTTGAGGGTCAACATGTCATCATGTTCACTTTTTAATTGCAATTGCAGTATTATATTTAAACATAGTAGAGGACTATTTTTATTATAATAACGGAGCAATAGAATTTATTGAAAACAATACGCATAAGTATGCCTTATAATTTGAAATAGTGAACAAATATAGTAATGCGCATAAAAAATATTTCAATTTTCCTAATATGGTTCAAAACTTCTATGTAATGTCGACAGCCACTAATCTGCCGGCATTACTGTACAATCCATGGTGGAGGGTATATAAGATACAATTAGAAAAGAGGGATAAAAATGGTACATACCAAACCGCTGTAGTTGGAATCATGAAATTCGGTGTGTACTTTCATTTGACTGTGAAGATGCGAAATTAAAAGGAAATGGAATTAAATTTGGCTACAATCAAACGGTTGTAACTAGAATCATGATATTCAGTATTTGCACTCGCCTATGTTCGTACACGCGCAAAATAAGAGGTACATTTTTTTCTAAATTCGTACTTTTAGAGGTTAAAATGAAAAAAGGAATGATTCTGGTACCAAGCAAACGACTGTATTTAAAATCATGAAATTAGTTGTGTACATTCCACTCTGAAACATATTGGATCTTCAATATTGAAACTTTTCCTATCAAGATTGTACAGACATTTAAGCGTTAAATGGAATCAAAAAATTGCAAATGGGGAAATCGGAATTAAGGAACGTTGTTTATACCTAATAATATTTAGGGCACATTTTTGAAGATTTCTGACTAATAATTATATTAATATTTATATGTAGTAGAGGACTATTAATATTATAATAATTTGAATCACAGTTTTCCTAATATGGTAGTGTACTTCTATGTAATGTCGACAGCATCTAATATTTGGATTACACTCCGTGGTGGAGGGTATATAAGATTCAGCCCGGCCGAACTTAACGCCGCACTGCGGCTGAAATTTTGATTTCATTGGCCAAAAGTCTATTTTTTTGTCACCGATTTTCAAAAATTTTACGCCTTTTTTAGCTAATATATCCAGGTTAAGGTAACCAAAAACTTAGGTTAAACTTTTGGTTGCTAATTGTGGGCGTTGCATACTCTCAAACTCAACTGTTTTTTTTTTTAATTTCAGAAAATGTGTTTTTTATCACTAATAACACTAGTCAACAGTCAAAATGTACTCGGGATGCGATAATTTTTTCTGTGTAGATAACCTTGACATGAGCTCGAAAAACGCAATAAAAAATTTTTTTTCGTTTGTTTTTTTTTATTTTTTTTTTTTTTAATTTAAAAAAATTTTTTTTGGTTAATTTGTTTCGTCCGGCATAACTCGGGAACCACTAGCCCGATTTAATTGAATTAAATTTTAAAAAATTTAAAATTACAATTCCCTTAATCTGTTCATATATTGTTTTCCTATACAAGCAACAGTTTCCAAGTTAAAAATGAATATATAAAGGAAAAAACTTATTTTTTGCCTAAAGATTTAAATTTTTTTTTTTAAAAATCCATAAAAAATCCAAAATGAAAAAAAATGTCAAATCTTATTACTTTTACGTAAAGTCACATAACCTATGAGCAAAATGAGACAAAGATCATGAAAATCGATGCACGCGTTTCGCTTTTATTCGCAATTGAGTAAAGGTATGAATTTCAAAAATTTGCTCGACATATGCACAACTTTGTCTATGGTAAGGTTTTTTCTTTTTTTTTTTGATTCTCAGAATTAACAAAACGGAATAAACAAAGGGTTATTTAATTTTTATGATTGCGTAAGCAAAGTAATAAACGCTAATAAATGTGCGTGAACAATTAAAAGGAAAAAAGGAAAGGGGACTTTTTTAATTATTTGGGTTTTCCGTTGGCTACCTGTATGATTTTTTTACAGAAATGCAACCCACATTTAAGGGTGGTCATTATTCGGAAAATTTAAGACTCACACATGGTGAAACAGGTATGTAGCCACCGTAAAAAAATATACACCCATTTATAAGTACCTGTCAGTAAAATACTAAACAATACACAATATAAATAGGTCTTCATTGATCGATTTTACTCATTCAACAAGTGTCGACGAACGCGATAGTTAAAATGAGCAAACGTTCGCGAGGATTTGAATGCAATACCAATCCAAGTAATTTTTGTTACATGTGCGGAGAATACGTTTCTGAAAAAAAACAAGCGTTGTTTTTCACCTAAATTGAGAGATTCATTTGAAGAGAGCTTCAATTTAAAGGTCTCAAACATAGATGAGCGGTGGACACCAAGTGCTCTATGTCCAAGGTGCTACGTACAGCTAGCTGACTCAAGGTAAGTGTAGATTACGAAATTCAAGAACATATATAACTTATTATTGAAATTCTTTCAGACGACAGCCGAGAATCATCATGCCAATGCTTTGGAGAGCTCCGCTTTGCCATGTAACAGATTGCTACTTCTGTCTTAGCAAAAAAACAGGCGTGGGAAAAAATATACGATGGACTTACGCTGCTGTTTCAACAGTGAATTTTCCAGTGCCATTTTCCAAAGAACCAGTGGACCCGCAACCGTCCGTTTCGAGATGGGCATCTAATAATGAGGCGATACATCCAACATCAGATCCGGAGACAGTAGAAACCACATCAGAATGCGAGTCAACATATACATTGCATGGAGGTCAACGCTTATGTTCCCAAGCAGAACTGAACGATTGGGTTAGAGAATTGAAACTCTCCAAGGAAGATGCAGAGTTGCATGCATCGCGCATGCAACAGTTCGGTTTCTTGGCTCCTGGTGTGGTGACAACAATCTACAGGAAGCGTCATGAACCATACGCAAGGTACTACACAAAAAAAGACAACATCTGTTTTTGTAAGGACATTCCCGGATTATTTGGTGAACTCGGGTACTCTTACGATCCAGGAGAGTGGCGTCTTTTCATCGACAGCAACAAGCAGAGCCTTAAAGCAATTTTACTGCACAACGGCAACGAGAAACCTTCGATTCCAATTGCTCATGCCGTTGACACCAAGGAAACATACGAAGTCATGGACAATCTACTAAAGTGCCTTAACTATGAGAGGCACGATTGGAAAGTTTGTGCCGACCTTAAGGTTATCGGTATCCTTTGTGGATTACAAGGTGGATTCACAAAGTACTGTTGTTTTCTCTGCCTTTGGGACAGCCGCGATCGTCAACATCATTACACCAGGAGGAGTTGGACAGAAAGAGTTAACTTCATCCCCGGCAGCGACAACGTGAAATATACACCACTCATAAAAAAGGAAAATGTTTTTCTCCCACCTCTTCACATAAAGCTCGGACTCATAAAAAACTTCGTGAAAGCTATCAACAAAGATGGCGAAGCGTTCGCCTATTTAAAAACCATTTTTCCTCACCTTTCATCGGCAAAGATTAAGGAAGGCGTTTTCGACGGTCCGCAAATTAAAAAGTTGTTGCAAGACCAACAGTTTGAGCACATTTTATCACCAAAGAAGCTGCAGCTTGGAACTCATTTCGGCAAATTGTTTCCGGATTTCTTGGAAACAACAAAAGCTCTAATTACAGAGAGATCGTCGAACAACTACTCCAAAATTATAAAAAAATTAGAGCAAATATGTCGCTTAAGATACATTTTCTACACTCGCACTTGGACTTCTTTCCGGACAACCTGGGCGATGTGAGTGACGAGCATGGCGCACATGTAACAAAAATTACTTGGATTGGTATTGCATTCAAATCCTCGCGAACGTTTGCTCATTTTATCTATCGCGTTCGTCGACACTTGTTGAATGAGTAAAATCGATCAATGAAGACCTATTTATACTGTGTATTGTTTAGTATTTTACTGACAGGTACTTATAAATGGGTGTATATTTTTTTACGGTGGCTACATACCTGTTTCACCATGTGTGAGTCTTAAATTTTCCGAATAATGACCACCCTTAAATGTGGGTTGCATTTCTGTAAAAAAATCATACAGGTAGCCAACGGAAAACCCAAATAATTAAAAAAGTCCCCTTTCCTTTTTTCCTTTTAATTGTTCACGCACATTTATTAGCGTTTATTACTTTGCTTACGCAATCATAAAAATTAAATAACCCTTTGTTTATTCCGTTTTGTTAATTCTGAGAATCAAAAAAAAAAGAAAAAACCTTACCATAGACAAAGTTGTGCATATGTCGAGCAAATTTTTGAAATTCATACCTTTACTCAATTGCGAATAAAAGCGAAACGCGTGCATCGATTTTCATGATCTTTGTCTCATTTTGCTCATAGGTTATGTGACTTTACGTAAAAGTAATAAGATTTGACATTTTTTTTCATTTTGGATTTTTTATGGATTTAAAAAAAAAAAAATTTTAAATCTTTAGGCAAAAAATAAGTTTTTTCCTTTATATATTCATTTTTAACTTGGAAACTGTTGCTTGTATAGGAAAACAATATATGAACAGATTAAGGGAATTGTAATTTTAAATTTTTTAAAATTTAATTCAATTAAATCGGGCTAGTGGTTCCCGAGTTATGCCGGACGAAACAAATTAACCAAAAAAAAATTTTTAAAATTAAAAAAAAAAAAAAAAATAAAAAAAAAAACCAAACGAAAAAAATTTTTATTGCGTTTTTCGAGCTCATGTCAAGGTTATCTACACAGAAAAAATTATCGCATCCGGAGTACATGAAATTTTTTTCATTTTGTTGAGTAGTGTAAATGGTTACTACTCGCAAGCTATCATAGATAATGGCCTGTGGTCTTTTTTATAATATTGGTAGGATTATAGTCTTTAGTTGTTATGTTGTTATATTTATGAAACTGCTATATTTTTCTCAGATTTAAACTTTAGTGGAATAGAACTTCTAGGGAACAAGAAACGTATACCACCCGGAGAAAAGTGAAAGTGTCCCCTTTAACCCTATACTTTTGCACCCGACACGACCCGCGTGTAAAACACTTTTTTCATTTTAATGAAATTACTTTAAAAAAATTCAAATTACGATAATTTAAAGAGCCCTATAAGTACTCGTATGCAATGGTGTTTTAAATTTGTGCTTTTGGTATTTTATAGCAAATTTCATTATAAATTTGGTATTTACGTTTGTATTGGCCTAGGGACAAACCCTATTGTACTTGGTCGAATTCGGTTTATATTTGGACCAAATCCCCATAGAAGGATATCCCAAAATGTTTACTTATATCCCCATAACACTCTCAAAATATACGACATCTGACTCAAATTTGGGCTCCGAACACTTTTTGCGTCCTAACAGAAGTACCCTATGTTTGAACGAAATCATCCATGTTTGGACCACGCCCAAAAATGTTTACTTAAATTCTCATAAAACTCACAAAATACATTATATATGTCTACAATTTAGTTTATAAACCTTTTCTAAACTCATAAATGTGTGCGCTATGTTTGAACAAAATCGGTCCAAGTCCCCATAGAAGGGTGTCCCAAAATTTGCACTTAAACTCCAATAAAACTCGTAAAATATACACTACTTCCCTCAAATTTTGTTTATAAACCTTTTCTGAATCCTTAAATGTTTGTGCTAAGTTTGAACGAAAAAAGTCCATGTTTGGACCAAGACCCCATAGAAGGGTGTCCCACAATTTTCACTTGAATCCCCATAAAACTCAAATTTGATTGTCACACTTTTGATAGTCATGTGACTTGTCATGATGATGTGTTATCAGTGACAGATTCATAAATAACTTTATATTTTTTAACTTCGGGCCGCATAACAAGTTTCAATTCCAACCGTCTTTATAATACCTGGGAAAAGGTTTTATGGATTTGTTTTGTTCAACAAAAAAGTAAATCATAAAATTATCACAATAGGTTCGACAGTAAACATATGATCTCTTTCTAAATTTACCTGGTATCAAATTTTAGGGTCAACCAAAGTCATAAACAATTTTATAAGTGTGTCAATAATCGCGACATTAAACCACTAAAGATAAAAACAACTCCATATTGGCAAGATACGAATTAGTTTAACCTGATATAAAGTCTGGATAACTAGTGCAGTTTTGTTCCATTTAAGTACAACCTGCTATGGAAGCTGACATAAGAAAAGGCAAAGAGACAACAGCACTAGCGCAACACATAAAGAGCGGCCACGAAGCGAATTTTAAAAACGTCTGAAATTAAAAAAACAGCATGCCACGCCCACAATTAGCAATAGTTTAACCTAAGTTTTAATCTGGATATATTAGCTAAAAAGGCGTAAAATTTTTTAAAATCGGTGACAAAAAAATAGACTTTTGGCCAATGAAATCAAAATTTCAGCCGCAGTGCGGCGTTAAGTTCGGCCGGGCGAATCTTATATACCCTCCACCACGGAGTGTATTCCAAATATTATTGGTAGATTAAATGCTGTCGACATTACATAGAAGTACACTACCATATTAGGAAAACTGTGATTCTCATTATTATAATATTAATATATATAAATATTAATATAATTATTAGTCAGAAATCTTCAAAAATGTACCCTAAATATTATTAGGTAGAAACAAATCGCCTAAAGTCCGATTTTCCCCATTTGCAATTTTTTGATTCCATCTACAGCCATTTAGGCTGTACAATCTTGATAGGAAAAGTTGCAATATTGAAGATCCAATATGTTTCAGAGTGGAATGTACACAACTAATTTCATGATTTTAAATACAGCCGTTTGCTTTTTACCAGTTTCATTCCTTTTTCCATTTTGACCTCTAAAAGACTTGACCACTTGAAAAGACTTTTGACATGGTCGAAATCATGACCGTGGTAGTCTGCAGCCAAGTAATAAATGTTACCATGCCATTTGTAAATAAATTTGCATTCTATTAAATATAGATGGTCTTGATCCAGGACAATATCTCAGTTCAAATCAAATATTGATTACAGGCCAAAAAATACAAACGAAAAAACTAAAAAAATACCTCTAATATTTAGATTATTTAAGCAAATATTTTGAAAATTTTTCCTTTTTTACACTTGAAATTTGCTGTGGGAATTCGTCTACTAACGTTAAAACACCAAAAAGTACAACAAATATTTAGCGGGTGAAATGTGTAGACGCGAAAGGATTTTTCGAAATTTGTACTTTTAGGCAGAAAATAAGGCAAAAGAGGATAAAAAAGGTACCAAACAAACAATTGCAGTTAGAATAGTGAAATTTGGTGTGTACATTGATCTAACTGTGTATATGCGAAAAATAAGTATATATTTTGATATACGTACCTTTAGGATCAAAACGAGATAAAAATGGAACCAAGCTAGAATCATGAAATTGAGTGTTTATACTCGTCTGTGTTCGTAGACACGCAAAATATGAGTATTTCTCCAAATTCGCACTTTGAGGGTCAACATGTCATCATGTTCACTTTTTAATTGCAATTGCAGTATTATATTTAAACATAGTAGAGGACTATTTTTATTATAATAACGGAGCAATAGAATTTATTGAAAACAATACGCATAAGTATGCCTTATAATTTGAAATAGTGAACAAATATAGTAATGCGCATAAAAAATATTTCAATTTTCCTAATATGGTTCAAAACTTCTATGTAATGTCGACAGCCACTAATCTGCCGGCATTACTGTACAATCCATGGTGGAGGGTATATAAGATACAATTAGAAAAGAGGGATAAAAATGGTACATACCAAACCGCTGTAGTTGGAATCATGAAATTCGGTGTGTACTTTCATTTGACTGTGAAGATGCGAAATTAAAAGGAAATGGAATTAAATTTGGCTACAATCAAACGGTTGTAACTAGAATCATGATATTCAGTATTTGCACTCGCCTATGTTCGTACACGCGCAAAATAAGAGGTACATTTTTTTCTAAATTCGTACTTTTAGAGGTTAAAATGAAAAAAGGAATGATTCTGGTACCAAGCAAACGACTGTATTTAAAATCATGAAATTAGTTGTGTACATTCCACTCTGAAACATATTGGATCTTCAATATTGAAACTTTTCCTATCAAGATTGTACAGACATTTAAGCGTTAAATGGAATCAAAAAATTGCAAATGGGGAAATCGGAATTAAGGAACGTTGTTTATACCTAATAATATTTAGGGCACATTTTTGAAGATTTCTGACTAATAATTATATTAATATTTATATGTAGTAGAGGACTATTAATATTATAATAATTTGAATCACAGTTTTCCTAATATGGTAGTGTACTTCTATGTAATGTCGACAGCATCTAATATTTGGATTACACTCCGTGGTGAAGGGTATATAAGATTCAGCCCGGCCGAACTTAACGCCGCACTGCGGCTGAAATTTTGATTTCATTGGCCAAAAGTCTATTTTTTTGTCACCGATTTTCAAAAATTTTACGCCTTTTTTAGCTAATATATCCAGGTTAAGGTAACCAAAAACTTAGGTTAAACTTTTGGTTGCTAATTGTGGGCGTTGCATACTCTCAAACTCAACTGTTTTTTTTTTTAATTTCAGAAAATGTGTTTTTTATCACTAATAACACTAGTCAACAGTCAAAATGTACTCGGGATGCGATAATTTTTTCTGTGTAGATAACCTTGACATGAGCTCGAAAAACGCAATAAAAAATTTTTTTTCGTTTGTTTTTTTTTATTTTTTTTTTTTTTAATTTAAAAAAATTTTTTTTGGTTAATTTGTTTCGTCCGGCATAACTCGGGAACCACTAGCCCGATTTAATTGAATTAAATTTTAAAAAATTTAAAATTACAATTCCCTTAATCTGTTCATATATTGTTTTCCTATACAAGCAACAGTTTCCAAGTTAAAAATGAATATATAAAGGAAAAAACTTATTTTTTGCCTAAAGATTTAATTTTTTTTTTTTAAAAATCCATAAAAAATCCAAAATGAAAAAAAATGTCAAATCTTATTACTTTTACGTAAAGTCACATAACCTATGAGCAAAATGAGACAAAGATCATGAAAATCGATGCACGCGTTTCGCTTTTATTCGCAATTGAGTAAAGGTATGAATTTCAAAAATTTGCTCGACATATGCACAACTTTGTCTATGGTAAGGTTTTTTCTTTTTTTTTTTGATTCTCAGAATTAACAAAACGGAATAAACAAAGGGTTATTTAATTTTTATGATTGCGTAAGCAAAGTAATAAACGCTAATAAATGTGCGTGAACAATTAAAAGGAAAAAAGGAAAGGGGACTTTTTTAATTATTTGGGTTTTCCGTTGGCTACCTGTATGATTTTTTTACAGAAATGCAACCCACATTTAAGGGTGGTCATTATTCGGAAAATTTAAGACTCACACATGGTGAAACAGGTATGTAGCCACCGTAAAAAAATATACACCCATTTATAAGTACCTGTCAGTAAAATACTAAACAATACACAGTATAAATAGGTCTTCATTGATCGATTTTACTCATTCAACAAGTGTCGACGAACGCGATAGTTAAAATGAGCAAACGTTCGCGAGGATTTGAATGCAATACCAATCCAAGTAATTTTTGTTACATGTGCGGAGAATACGTTTCTGAAAAAAAACAAGCGTTGTTTTTCACCTAAATTGAGAGATTCATTTGAAGAGAGCTTCAATTTAAAGGTCTCAAACATAGATGAGCGGTGGACACCAAGTGCTCTATGTCCAAGGTGCTACGTACAGCTAGCTGACTCAAGGTAAGTGTAGATTACGAAATTCAAGAACATATATAACTTATTATTGAAATTCTTTCAGACGACAGCCGAGAATCATCATGCCAATGCTTTGGAGAGCTCCGCTTTGCCATGTAACAGATTGCTACTTCTGTCTTAGCAAAAAAACAGGCGTGGGAAAAAATATACGATGGACTTACGCTGCTGTTTCAACAGTGAATTTTCCAGTGCCATTTTCCAAAGAACCAGTGGACCCGCAACCGTCCGTTTCGAGATGGGCATCTAATAATGAGGCGATACATCCAACATCAGATCCGGAGACAGTAGAAACCACATCAGAATGCGAGTCAACATATACATTGCATGGAGGTCAACGCTTATGTTCCCAAGCAGAACTGAACGATTGGGTTAGAGAATTGAAACTCTCCAAGGAAGATGCAGAGTTGCATGCATCGCGCATGCAACAGTTCGGTTTCTTGGCTCCTGGTGTGGTGACAACAATCTACAGGAAGCGTCATGAACCATACGCAAGGTACTACACAAAAAAAGACAACATCTGTTTTTGTAAGGACATTCCCGGATTATTTGGTGAACTCGGGTACTCTTACGATCCAGGAGAGTGGCGTCTTTTCATCGACAGCAACAAGCAGAGCCTTAAAGCAATTTTACTGCACAACGGCAACGAGAAACCTTCGATTCCAATTGCTCATGCCGTTGACACCAAGGAAACATACGAAGTCATGGACAATCTACTAAAGTGCCTTAACTATGAGAGGCACGATTGGAAAGTTTGTGCCGACCTTAAGGTTATCGGTATCCTTTGTGGATTACAAGGTGGATTCACAAAGTACTGTTGTTTTCTCTGCCTTTGGGACAGCCGCGATCGTCAACATCATTACACCAGGAGGAGTTGGACAGAAAGAGTTAACTTCATCCCCGGCAGCGACAACGTGAAATATACACCACTCATAAAAAAGGAAAATGTTTTTCTCCCACCTCTTCACATAAAGCTCGGACTCATAAAAAACTTCGTGAAAGCTATCAACAAAGATGGCGAAGCGTTCGCCTATTTAAAAACCATTTTTCCTCACCTTTCATCGGCAAAGATTAAGGAAGGCGTTTTCGACGGTCCGCAAATTAAAAAGTTGTTGCAAGACCAACAGTTTGAGCACATTTTATCACCAAAGAAGCTGCAGCTTGGAACTCATTTCGGCAAATTGTTTCCGGATTTCTTGGAAACAACAAAAGCTCTAATTACAGAGAGATCGTCGAACAACTACTCCAAAATTATAAAAAAATTAGAGCAAATATGTCGCTTAAGATACATTTTCTACACTCGCACTTGGACTTCTTTCCGGACAACCTGGGCGATGTGAGTGACGAGCATGGCGCACATGTAACAAAAATTACTTGGATTGGTATTGCATTCAAATCCTCGCGAACGTTTGCTCATTTTATCTATCGCGTTCGTCGACACTTGTTGAATGAGTAAAATCGATCAATGAAGACCTATTTATACTGTGTATTGTTTAGTATTTTACTGACAGGTACTTATAAATGGGTGTATATTTTTTTACGGTGGCTACATACCTGTTTCACCATGTGTGAGTCTTAAATTTTCCGAATAATGACCACCCTTAAATGTGGGTTGCATTTCTGTAAAAAAATCATACAGGTAGCCAACGGAAAACCCAAATAATTAAAAAAGTCCCCTTTCCTTTTTTCCTTTTAATTGTTCACGCACATTTATTAGCGTTTATTACTTTGCTTACGCAATCATAAAAATTAAATAACCCTTTGTTTATTCCGTTTTGTTAATTCTGAGAATCAAAAAAAAAAGAAAAAACCTTACCATAGACAAAGTTGTGCATATGTCGAGCAAATTTTTGAAATTCATACCTTTACTCAATTGCGAATAAAAGCGAAACGCGTGCATCGATTTTCATGATCTTTGTCTCATTTTGCTCATAGGTTATGTGACTTTACGTAAAAGTAATAAGATTTGACATTTTTTTTCATTTTGGATTTTTTATGGATTTTAAAAAAAAAAAATTTTAAATCTTTAGGCAAAAAATAAGTTTTTTCCTTTATATATTCATTTTTAACTTGGAAACTGTTGCTTGTATAGGAAAACAATATATGAACAGATTAAGGGAATTGTAATTTTAAATTTTTTAAAATTTAATTCAATTAAATCGGGCTAGTGGTTCCCGAGTTATGCCGGACGAAACAAATTAACCAAAAAAAAATTTTTAAAATTAAAAAAAAAAAAAAAAAAATAAAAAAAAAAAACCAAACGAAAAAAATTTTTATTGCGTTTTTCGAGCTCATGTCAAGGTTATCTACACAGAAAAAATTATCGCATCCGGAGTACATGAAATTTTTTTCATTTTGTTGAGTAGTGTAAATGGTTACTACTCGCAAGCTATCATAGATAATGGCCTGTGGTCTTTTTTATAATATTGGTAGGATTATAGTCTTTAGTTGTTATGTTGTTATATTTATGAAACTGCTATATTTTTCTCAGATTTAAACTTTAGTGGAATAGAACTTCTAGGGAACAAGAAACGTATACCACCCGGAGAAAAGTGAAAGTGTCCCCTTTAACCCTATATACTTTTGCACCCGACACGACCCGCGTGTAAAACACTTTTTTCATTTTAATGAAATTACTTTAAAAAAATTCAAATTACGATAATTTAAAGAGCCCTATAAGTACTCGTATGCAATGGTGTTTTAAATTTGTGCTTTTGGTATTTTATAGCAAATTTCATTATAAATTTGGTATTTACGTTTGTATTGGCCTAGGGACAAACCCTATTGTACTTGGTCGAATTCGGTTTATATTTGGACCAAATCCCCATAGAAGGATATCCCAAAATGTTTACTTATATCCCCATAACACTCTCAAAATATACGACATCTGACTCAAATTT